>OX345674.1:11200000-11725000 GCA_947044415.1 Eupithecia dodoneata | reverse complement strand
AGTAAACGCGTCGGATTATGATGAACAGCATGATCCACCGTTTACCATCATAGAGCTCAAAGCGGCCATAGACAGCTTCAACCCGAAGAAAGCCCCTGGTTCCGACGGACTCACGGCTGATATCTGCAAACAGGCAATAGACTTTAATCCCGGACTTTTTCTATCACTGGCCAACAAATGCCTTGAACTAGGTTCTTTTCCGAAGATCTGGAAGGAGGCAACTGTGATAGTGCTGAGGAAACCAGCGAAAGATGACTACACAGCTGCCAAGGCCTACAGACCAATCGGACTGTTGCCAGTGATGGGAAAAGTCCTTGAGAAGATGGTAGTTGCAAGACTAAAGTGGCACCTTATACCGAGCATTAGCCAAAGTCAATACGGATTCATGCCCCAGAAGAGCACGGAAGACGCCCTCTATGCTCTCACTAACCACATTCGGGATAGAATCAGAGAGAAGAAGATGGTGGTACTGGTATCCCTAGACATAGAGGGGGCCTTCGACAGCGCCTGGTGGCCTGCGATAAGAGTCCGTTTGGCGGAGGCAAAATGCCCTATTAATATAAGGCGAGTCATAGACTCATACCTGGAGGAAAGGGGGGTGAGGGTGAGGTACGCAGGAGAAGAAGTATTTAGAAGAACAACGAAGGGCTGCATCCAAGGATCTATTGGCGGTCCAATACTCTGGAACCTCCTTCTCAACCCCCTGCTAATTGGCTTACAGCAACGAGGAGAGTTCTGCCAGGCTTTTGCAGACGACGTTGCCCTGGTGTTTGATGGCTCTTCCGCGGTGGAGATCCAGGGACGTGCAAATGCCGCTCTTGAGTATGTTCGAGAGTGGGGTGTCAGAAATAAGCTGAAATTTGCTCCGCATAAAACATGTGCGATGTTGCTAACAAACAGGCTAAAGTATGACACTCCACACTTGACCATGGGCGGGATCGACATTGGCATGTCGAAGGAGATAAAGATCCTGGGGCTCGTGATTGATGACAAACTGACGTTCAACAGCCATGTTGCTAATACCTGCAAAAAGGCATTGAACGTCTATAAGCAACTGTCACGAGCAGCCAGGATTAGCTGGGGTCTCCACCCGGATATCATCCGGACAATATACACTGCCTGCGTCGAGCCAATAGTGCTATACGCAGCCAGTGTATGGGGTCCTGCTGTTGAAAAGTTATGCGTGCAGAGGCAGCTGAATGTAGTCCAGCGAGGCTTCGCTCAGCGTCTCTGCAAGGCCTACAGAACTGTCTCTCTGAACGCCGCACTCGCACTAGCCGGATTGCTCCCTCTCGACCTCCGAGTCAAGGAGGCAGTCGCCTTATACAAGGCAAAGAAGGGAGTGTCCCGGCCGGCGGGCTTGGCGGACAGGGACATAGAACAGATGACACCATACAGCAAAACACCACATCCAGCGGACAAAGCGGGGCTGTATTTCCATAACCTGGACACTGAAGAAGAACTCAGCGAGTACAACCGCCAAGCAGTCAGAATATTCACGGATGGCAGCAAGATTGACGGGGGAGTGGGTGCGGCGCTTTCTATCTGGAATCAAACCGTAGAAACCGGAACCCGAAAATTGAAGCTGCCATCTTACTGCACAGTGTACCAGGCGGAAATACTAGCTATACGCGAAGCAACCCGCAAGATTCTCGAAACCTCCGAGAATAGTTACGGGATCTACAGTGATTCTCGATCGTCACTAGAGACGATAACGAATCACTCCTCTGTACATCCCCTAGCTACTGAGATCCGGAGAAATCTTGCGGAGTGCAGATCCCAGAACAAAGAGGTTTCTTTGTTCTGGATCAAAGCTCACGCTGGATTCGCGGGCAACGAACATGCAGATGTGTTGGCGAAAGAGGCTGCCACAAAGTCTAAGTCCAGACCGGCCTATGATGCGTGCCCGGTTTCATTTGTCAAGCGGCTGATCCGTGAGGAGACGCTTGACAAATGGAACCAGAGGTACAAGAACGGGGACACAGCATCGGTCACGAAAGTCTTCTTGCCGGATGCAGTGTCAGCCTACAAAGTCGTGCGAAAGATGGGACCAGCAGATGGAATTCAGACTCAAATACTAACGGGGCACGGTGGATTCTCTGAGTACCTACACCGATTCAAGTGCAAGGACAGTCCGTCATGCATTTGCGATCCAGACTCAGAAGAATCACTCCTGCACATTCTTCTCGACTGCCCTGTACACTGCAGGTTAAGATACGACCTTAGCCAGCAGCTGGACACAAGCCTGACTAAAGAAAACCTACAAAATATAATGGAGAACAGTACTGAACGCGGCATCTTCCTTCAATACTGTAAGAAAGTGGCAAAAATGGTAATAAATAGGAACAAACTGGATAGATAATAAATTGTTGGCACCATATAGTGCTATATGTCTGTGCAACAATTGAATTAAAATAAGAAGTATAAACAAGAAGTATGTAGATGTAGTAGCATAAGTAAATATAATAGTAATAAAATAGACTAGATAAAAATACTGTATTTTCTCTAGTGATAAAAATGTATAAATAAGAAATAAGATATAAATAATGATATAAGATCTGAAAACTGTACAAGAAATAATAATAAAATAGCACTTTT
Organism: Eupithecia dodoneata; assembly: GCA_947044415.1. Classification (NCBI taxonomy): domain Eukaryota; kingdom Metazoa; phylum Arthropoda; class Insecta; order Lepidoptera; family Geometridae; genus Eupithecia; species Eupithecia dodoneata. Next base: position 11,722,402 of record OX345674.1, on the reverse strand, counting down.
TCCCTCATTTAAATAAAAATACCCATCCTGTAATACGAAATAAGATAGAAAAGGTCTCTGATAAAGTCAGAGGAACTATAAGTAGGATAGCTCGCGGGCCGGGACATAGCTCCCGGACAGGAAAAAAAAAAAAAAAAAAAAAAAAAAAAACCTAACCTAACCTAACCTAACCTAACCTAACCTAACCTAACCTAACCTAACCTAACCTAACCTAAATTGTCTACTTGGTTAGACTCTAGATAGAGTCAAATAGTTTCATGTAAAAAATTTAAATTTTTATTTTTATTTTTTCTTTTTCTGGGTCCATTGCCTTCAGTACAAGCCCCTTCAGGCTCACAAATCAGACCGACTCTACATAGAGTAGACGTAGAGTTTGCTTGGAAAACTATTTTAGTATTTTTAACATTTAATTAGTATTAAGGTTTATTGACCAAACGTTGACTCTACATACAGTAGGATAATTGTGTGCTCTACATTTTTGTGACTTTCTTTACCAAAGCTCAGTTCGACGCGGTTTTTATTAACAGCTGGCAGTTTTCTGCCACTACATTGAGACGGACTTGGTAGAGTCCTTAAACACTTACTCTAGTTTCTTTTCTTTCTTACCTGGGTTAACGGTGAAGTAGATTTCCCTCACACCGTCGGCTTCTGCAAACACCACCTGTAACAGAAAAGAGAGCTAGGTATTTAGTCATATAGAGTTCCACAAAATAATTTATCTTGTGCAGTCCCGGCCGCCAAATTTTTATTTTATAACTTTTACAAACCTTATTTTATTGTTCATAAATATAAGCTGTACTCTTCGTCCCCTCTTAACCCAAAAATGAGTGGAATTGGAATACGCACACCCATCAAAAAGCTAAAAGCCACCACTGACACTGACCAAAGGTCCCCTCCTCTGACGCAAAAGGCGGGATCATCTGAGGCAGAAACTTCTGCAACATCGAAAATTAGACGAAGCATAGGAGAGTGGGAGGCTGGAAAAGCCGCAGCTGTTCCGGCATCCCAGTCTCCTGAAGCAAAGCAAAGGACAGCGATCTCGCCAAAAAAGGTTACAGCATCTACAATAACTAAGTCAAAGCCAAAGGCTGGGCTCTCAAATGACACAAAAGTGGGAGCTCAAAAAGCCCAAACAGATGCTGTAGAGGACACACCGCCGGGGAAAGTCAAATACACCGATAGGCTTGCAGAAGCGAAGGCGTGCGTCATGAAAGCTAAGCTAAATCTCGGCAATGCAAAAAACCTCAAGACAGAAATAAAAATCGAGGTTACAATTGCCATTGACAGACTCTTCCAGCTTGTTAAAGAGGTTGAGAGTGTAAAAGGAAAAGGAAAGAAGGAGATGACAAAAGAACCAGAGGTGGAAAAAGAGAAGGAGGAAAGAGGAAGAGAAGAATCTAAGCTATTAGGAAAAATGGAGAAACATGCCCAACTCATAGAGGAAAGCAATGAAAAGATGGAGAGACTAAAAGAAGTAATAGAAAAGCACAAAGAGGTTCAAGAGCGGTTAACCTACGCTGGCGTTGCGGCGACGTCTACTAAGAGACAGCCTCTGGAGCAGACGGCGCTGCACTCGGTAGTGGTCACCGCAAAGAACGAAACAGAAACAAGCGAAGAAGTGCTGAACAGAATAAGAAAAGTAATAAACGCCAAAGAAGGAGGAGTCGAAATAGAAAGGATAAGAAAGGCAAAAGACAGGAAGATTATAGTAGGATGTAAAACAGAGAAAGAAAGAGACATAATAAAGGAAAAACTGAAGAGGGCAGAAGACCACCTGAATGTCCAGGAGGTCAAAAACAAGGACCCGCTGGTAATTCTCAGGAACGTCTTCCAGTTTAATACAGACGAAGACGTTCTGAACGCCCTGAGAAACCAGAATAGAAACATCCTCAAAGACCTTGGCGAGAAAGAGCACAGAATGCAGATCCTTTACAAGAAGCGGACTAGAAACCCTCACACACAGCATATTATAATGAGAGTCTCTCCGAAGATTTGGCGGAGATTGATCGATGCAGAAACGGTGCAGATAGATCTCCAGAGGGTGAGAGCAGAGGATCAATCACCATTGGTCCAGTGCTCTCTCTGTCTGGGCTACGGTCACGGCAAACGTTTCTGCACCGAACAAATTGAGAAGTGCAGTCACTGTGGGGGACCTCACATGCGGGCAGAGTGTGCGGACTGGCTTGCGGGTGAGACCCCCTCCTGCTGTAACTGTGTGCACGCAAAATTAGATAGAGCCGACCACAGTGCTTTTAGCCAGGACTGCCCAGTACGGAGGAGGTGGGAGACACTGGCCCGGGCCACGGTGGCCTATTGCTAAAGTGGTCCAGGGCGTCCGGTCTTCCCCAGCTAGGCAAACACCGTCGCAAACCAGCGCCAGACAATATCTGGTGACTCAAGCAAACTTGCAGCGCAAGGCACTCGCTACCCATGAGATAATGCTTGAGGCCACAGAAAAGAAAATAGCTCTCGCGCTGCTCCAGGAACCCTACGTAGGGGGAATTGGTAGAATGAAGGACTACAAGGGAGTGAGGATTTTCCAGTGCACGAACCCCGGTGACGCAGTGATCAAGTCAGCCATCGCCGTATTCGACGATGATATAGATGTTATACAACGCCCGGATTTGACCACCACGAATATTGTGGTGGTCAAACTGAGAACCAGCGCCTGGGAAATTGTAGTCGCTTCGTTCTACTTTGAACCTGACCAAGAAATCGAGCCATATCTGGAGCAGCTAAAAACTATCAAGCTAAAAGTAGGGCAAAACAAAATTATAATAGGGGGAGACTCGAACGCAAAGAGCACTTGGTGGGGAAGCCTGAAGGTTGACAGTAGAGGAGAGGAGTTGGCAGGAGTGCTCGAAGAAATGGACATGCAGGTACTAAATGTAGGAGATACCCCTACTTTTGACACTATTCGGGGTAACAAGACATACTCCAGCTTTGTCGACATCACGGCCTGCTCAGCGGATGTGCTGCCTCTGGTAGAAGACTGGAGAGTGGACGACAGCATGACGAGTTCAGACCACAACACGGTAATGTTTAAAATTAGGCTACTAAAATCAAAGGGAATAAATATAAGTAGAACCACAAGAATTTATAACAGTAAGAAAGCAAACTGGAGTCAATTTCATGAGAAACTGGCCCAGCTTCTAGCAGACAATAATATAAACACAACTAATATTGAAAACATAGATAACAAAACCAACTTAGAACACCAAGTAGAAACATATATAAATATAATAACAAAAACATGCAATAGTACCATACCAAAAAAGAAAACAGAAAACAAACTTACCTTACCGTGGATGTCGGATGAACTCGCCAAGCTGAAGAAGGAAGTCATCACCAGGAAACGCAGGATTCGATGTGCAGCGCCAGTCCGTAGAACAATGGTCGTGGAAGAGTACCTGAAAGCAAAAGAGAAGTATGAGTTGGAAGCAAAAAACGCGCAAACATCAAGCTGGAAGGAGTTCTGTGGGAGGCAGGATAGAGAAGGATTATGGGAATCTATTTATAGGGTCATAGGTAGGACAACAAAGAGACACGAAGATGTGCCACTCGTTAGGGAAGGAGTACAGTTAGGGTCTAGGGAGTCTGCAGAACTACTGGCAAACACGTTTTACCCAGAGGATGAAAGTGGTGACGACAATGAGGAACACAGGCGAATCAGGATAGAAGCTGAACATGTAAATGACCCGGGTGATGATAGTCAACATGATCCACCATTTACTCCCGAAGAGCTTAAATTCGCACTGAGCTCCTTTAACCCTAAGAAAGCTCCAGGTTATGATGGTCTGACGTCGGATGTTTGCACGCAGGCGATAAACCGGGACCCCGGAGTTTTCCTATCACTGGCAAACAAATGTCTGGAGCTAGGATATTTTCCAAAGATATGGAAGGAGGCAACTGTTGTAGTACTTCGAAAACCTGGCAAAGATAACTACACAGAAGCCAAGTCCTACCGACCCATAGGTTTGCTGCCAGTGATGGGAAAAATCTTGGAGAAGATGACGGTGAACCGGATCAAGTGGCATGTTCTTCCGCGGATGAGTACTCGCCAGTACGGTTTTATGCCACAAAGGAGCACCGAAGACTCTCTCTATGACTTAACGAAATATATACGCGGAAAGCTGGAACAGAAAAAACTCATTACCATGATATCGTTAGACATAGAGGGAGCCTTTGATAGTGCCTGGTGGCCCGCGATTAGAACGAGACTGGCTGAGGAAAGGTGTCCAATTAACATCAGGCGAGTGGTGGACAGTTACCTCAGCAACCGATCTGTAAGAGTGCGTTACGCAGGTGAAGAGGTAACGAAGTCCACAACTAAGGGATGTGTGCAGGGCTCAATAGGAGGGCCAATCCTCTGGAACCTGCTACTTGATCCGCTTCTCCGGGAGTTAGAGAAACGCGGTGACTACTGCCAAGCATTCGCCGACGACGTAGTCCTAGTTTTTGACGCGGATACTGCATTAGAAATTCAAAGACAGGCAAATGCCGCCCTCGCCTATGTTCGGGATTGGGGGATCAGAAACAAGCTGAGGTTTGCGCCACATAAGACGAACGCAATGGTGTTGACCCGCAAGCTCAAGTACGATACCCCAATCCTGATGGGCCATGGGCGGGGTCGACATTTGCATGTCGAAAGAATTTAAAGTGTTGGGGCTCACCATAGACAGCAAGTTGACATTCAACAGCCACGTAGCAAAAACTTGCAAAAAGGCGTTGAATCTATACAAGCAGCTGTCTAGAGCCGCCAAAATAAGTTGGGGCTTGCATCCGGACGTCATACGATCTATATACGTTGCTGTGGTTGAGCCGGTTATCATGTACGCCTCTGGTGTGTGGGCTCCGTCATCTAAAAAACTTGGGGTGCAAAAATTGCTGAATGTGGTCCAAAGAGGATTTGCACAAAAGTTGTGCAAGTCCTACCGCACCACCTCCCTCAACTCGGTACTGGTGTTGGCTGGACTACTCCCCCTGGACCTCAGAATACAAGAGGCAGCAGCCCTGTATGAGGTAAAGAGGGGGGTGGGCCAGCCAACGACAGGAGACGGGGAGGTGGAGCAGATGACCAAATTCACGGACATTTCCCACCCAGCAAAACATACAGACCTGCAGTTCATATGCTTGGAGGACCACGAAGGGGTAGATACCCATAATACGCAAGCAGTACGAATATTCACAGACGGCAGCAAAATTGATGGCAAGGTTGGAGCGTCATTGTCTTTCTGGAGCAATGAAGTGGAAATCAAAAGCCAAAAATTGAAGCTGTCGTCGTACTGCACAGTCTTTCAGGCGGAACTGCTGGCTATATGTAAGAGCACCAGGGAAATTATTAAACGCCCAGAAGACAGTTTCGGAATCTACAGTGATTCAAGGTCGTCACTTGAAGCGGTCACAAACAATCGCTCTCTCCACCCTCTAGTTGTGGAAATCCGCCGTAATCTAGAAGAGTGCAAACGTAGGAACAAGCACGTTGCTCTCTTCTGGATTAAAGCACACGCCGGCCTAGAGGGCAATGAGAGAGCCGACCAACTTGCAAAAGAAGCCGCTCAAAAGATGAAAACCAGGCCAGATTACGACTTGTGTCCCGTTTCATACGTCAAGCGACAAATTCGCTTGGGGTCGCTTGGGGTATGGAATAAGAGATACAGGGATGGCAAAACCGCAGCAACAACAAAGATCTTCTTCCCAGACGCAATAGATGCCTATAGGATAGTCCGGCATATAAAGCCAAACGGTGTTTTAACACAGGTAATAACGGGACACGGTGGGTTTTCTGCATATTTGGAACGTTTCAAATGTAAGGAAAGCCCTTCGTGCATCTGTGAGCCGGGAAAACCTGAAACTATAGAGCACATTTTAACAGAATGTCCTGTCTTTGGTAAAGAAAGGTACGAAATGGAACAACAAATAGATTGTAATATAACTGTAGAAAACATAAGGCATATTGTAGAAAATAAGTATATAAGAGACAAGTTTTTTGAATATTGTAATAATCTAGCAAATAAGGTAATAAAAAGGAATAGATAAATAAGTTAAGTTAAGATATATATTGCTGATATATATATTAGTAACTTAGATGAGACAAGATGTATAACAATATAAAAATAAGCACATATAATATTAAGAAAATAATGTAAAGTCGATTGAAAATTAAATGAAAACCCTGCCTCTCTTCATTATCCCATTTATGTAAACTAAGAAGATTGAAAACATCTCTGATAATGTCAGAGGGACGAATTGTAGGATAGCTCGCGGGCCGGGACATAGCTACCGGACAGGAAAAAAAAAAAAAAAAAAAAAAAAAAAAAAAAAAACCTAACCTAACCTAACCTAACCTAACCTAACCTAACCTAACCTAACCTAACCTAACCTAACCTAACCTAACCTAACCTAACCTAACCTAACCTAACCTAACCTAACCTAACCTAACCTAACCTAACCTAACCTAACCTAACCTAACCTAACCTAACCTAACCTAACCTAACCTAACCTAACCTAACCTAACCTAACCTAACCTAACCTAACCTAACCTAACCTAACCTAACCTAACCTAACCTAACCTAACCTAACCTAACCTAACCTAACCTAACCTAACCTAACCTAACCTAACCTAACCTAACCTAACCTAACCTAACCTAACCCAGTAACAGCCAAAACTCGGCACAAGCAACATATAGCTCGCGGTTAAAAATCAATTAAAAATTGAATTTTCGAGCTACGCGCAAAATAGTGTTATATTCAGTGAAAAGTGTGTGCGTCTCACCAGGATTATCGTTTTCAACAATTTTCCTCAAAGGGTAAGGTAAAGGGTAGCAGGAAGGCCTGGACTTTGGAGCTTAATAACACGAAGAAGGTTAGTGACATCAACACATCAATATCGCATTAAGCAACTTGACAAATGGAACCAGAGGTACAAGAACGGGGACACAGCATCGGTCACGAAAGTCTTCTTGCCGGATGCAGTGTCAGCCTACAAAGTCGTGCGAAAGATGGGACCAGCAGATGGAATTCAGACTCAAATACTAACGGGGCACGGTGGATTCTCTGAGTACCTACACCGATTCAAGTGCAAGGACAGTCCGTCATGCATTTGCGATCCAGACTCAGAAGAATCACTCCTGCACATTCTTCTCGACTGCCCTGTACACTGCAGGTTAAGATACGACCTTAGCCAGCAGCTGGACACAAGCCTGACTAAAGAAAACCTACAAAATATAATGGAGAACAGTACTGAACGCGGCATCTTCCTTCAATACTGTAAGAAAGTGGCAAAAATGGTAATAAATAGGAACAAACTGGATAGATAATAAATTGTTGGCACCATATAGTGCTATATGTCTGTGCAACAATTGAATTAAAATAAGAAGTATAAACAAGAAGTATGTAGATGTAGTAGCATAAGTAAATATAATAGTAATAAAATAGACTAGATAAAAATACTGTATTTTCTCTAGTGATAAAAATGTATAAATAAGAAATAAGATATAAATAATGATATAAGATCTGAAAACTGTACAAGAAATAATAATAAAATAGCACTTTTTCCCTCATTTAAATAAAAATACCCATCCTGTAATACGAAATAAGATAGAAAAGGTCTCTGATAAAGTCAGAGGAACTATAAGTAGGATAGCTCGCGGGCCGGGACATAGCTCCCGGACAGGAAAAAAAAAAAAAAAAAAAAAAAAAAAAACCTAACCTAACCTAACCTAACCTAACCTAACCTAACCTAACCTAACCTAACCTAACCTAACCTAACCTAACCTAACCTAACCTAACCTAACCTAACCTAACCTAACCTAACCTAACCTAACCTAACCTAACCTAACCTAACCTAACCTAACCTAACCTAACCTAACCTAACCTAACCTAACCTAACCTAACCTAACCTAACCTAACCTAACCTAACCTAACCTAACCTAACCTAACCTAACCTAACCAGTCGCGCTTGGACCGCCGTCGAAAGCGCCACGAAAATAAGCCCTTCCGCACGCAAAAATTCGTGAAAAATAGTAAATTTGCTTTAAAAGTGACGCGCTATACACCAAAAGAAGCGCGCTGTTAAGGCGCACACGCTAGTGAAAAAAGTGTTGTGGAAAGTGGAAAATTAACGAAGTTATTAACAAAAACGTGATTTTTACAAAATTTTGAAAAGAAATAGTGGTTTTTCTCCGGATCTGCAGTGACGACCCCAATTTTTTAATTAACCCAGACGGAGCCCTTGTGGAGTACTACACGTTGGAAGTGTTTGCTGATTTTTTCCGCACACCGTTGCGGAAAAATCAGCAGAAAAACAAGTACCACGTGGCCACGAGGTCATCGAAGGAGAGGAGCGCGCCGCCATCTAAATAAGCAGATTCAAAGAGGATACCAGCTGGACCAGGGAGGCACCTCCAAAAAATTTTTAAGTTAAGTGGTGACGAAGTTACGGACATTATTATTTGTGTGCAGTTCAGCGACTTATTGGACAGTAAATTTTTCATTATCTTCAGCGATAACCTAGCCTAAATTTTTGATACTTTTTAAAGCCGACAACGTAGTTCATTTTAGCATTAAAATTTTATTTTTGTGTTGAGCGGTTTAGGAGATATTGATTTTTTAAGAAAATTACCAACCGCACAAAAACTTCACCACCCTGTATCTGCGAAACGGTGAGAGATAGGCAAATTTTGGGACCAGTTTGCATATATTATATATATAATATATGTAACCAACCCTTAAATTTTATATATCTTGAGACCGCCCCCCTAACTTTTTCCCCCCTTTTTTATAAAATTCTTAATATTAGATTTTTTGTTTAAGAAAATTTACAAATTGTTAAAATTTAAGTTGTATTCATTTGTTATATAAATAGATTCTTTTAAAATTAATAGTTACTCTTCCCCCCCCCTCCCCCCTCTTTTGGTAATTCCCCCCTCATACCCTAATTTTTAGTTATATCATAGCCAAATATTCTTCTCTTAAAGTCCTTATTTTTCTCCCCAGAAACCTATTTTGTTTCTCCCCCCCCCCACATATTTCCCCCCCCAATCAAATTCAGAAACTTAAAAAGCATATATCTCGGAAACGGAGCAAGGTAGCTCAATTTTGACACCAGATCGTATATTTAATAATATTAAATATTCGACAAAGTTTCCCAAATTTAGGTTTCTGATTTGACACCCCCCCTCTTTTTCTACCACCCCCCTCAATTTCAAAGCCTCATATCTCTCGAACCGATACAGCAAATCCGACGGCGTTTCTTGCGCGACATAGAACATAAGTAACCCTTTAAGTTAGTTATAAGAAAACGGGACTCTAGGTAGAGTCCAAAAAAAATTCTTTGCTTTTTGACTCGAATTTGTTCCTATATTTGTTTTCCATATATAATAAGATAATTTAGGACATAATTTTATGAACAACATTAATCGACCCTAGATAGAGCCATCTCAAGATTTGAAAACCTCGTATCTCTTGAACCATAGCTGCTATCTTGACGCAGTTTTCGATATTAAGTGGAGCGGCTGGGTTTCTTGATTAACGTAGGAGGACTGACTCTACATAGAGTTTCAAAGCGATTGACAGTTGGGAAACCATTTTTGTTGCAGCTGTCACGTTTGAGTACGCGGCTATCCAATAAAACCTGCATTTTACAATTCAAACTATATATAACTTATACAAACTTTTTAGATTTTTGAATTTTAATTTTAGCTTAATTTATTACTAACGCGTCCTCTGACAATCCCATACAAAATGTTTGGAATGCGGACACCTACTCCAAAAACGAGGGTTACTGGCGATCCAGAATCTGACGCACAAAAATCCCCGACCCAGACTACGCAGAGACAGGCTGGACCGACTCTGAAGGAGGCAGAACATCCCCAAACCTCAAATGTACGACGAAGCATTGGAGAGTGGGAGACGGGAAAACCAGAAGCTATAGCAAAGGTCACAACAAGCCCGAAGAAGGTAGCTCCGGCCCTGGCGGGACCTTCCAAACCGAAGACCAAGACGGTGCTCTCCCAGGAGAGCCGAATAATGCGCAGAACATCTGTGGACGCGGTGGGAAGCCCGCCAGAGAAACCTAGATACGCTGACAGAGTGGCGGAAGCTCGAGCCTGCTTACAAAAAGCAAAGATTCAACTGGGGAGTGCGCGCAACATACGGACTGACATCAAAACTGATGTCACCCTGGCAGTGGAGCGACTCTACCAGTTGGTGAAAGAGGCGGAAGCGGGAAAGGAAAAGGAAGAGAGGAGTCAAAACAAGGGACGGGAGGGGGGGAAGGAGGAGGAACAACTGGTTCTTCCTCTTTCCATCCCTCCTGCCTCTAAAGCGGACTCTGATCTGATAGAGAAATTGGAGGAGCACAGTAGGCTCTTGAGGGACAACAATGAGAGGATGAAAGCCCTGAAAGATGCGATGGAGCGTCAGAAAGAAACCCTGGAGAGGACCACAAACGAGGGTGTGGCAGCGGAGCAAACCAGGAGGAAACTCCCGGAGCACACCGCACTACACTCGGTTGTGGTCTCCTCCAGGGATGAAACTGAGACTGGGGAGGAGGTTCTTAGTAGAATACGAGAAGCAGTTAACGCAAAGGACGGATGGATCAAAGTGGACAGAGTCAGGAAGGCGAAAGACAGGAAGGTAATCGTGGGATGTAGAACAGAGGAAGAGAGGAGAAAAGTGAAAGAAAGATTAACAAAGGAAGAGACTCGCCTCAATGTCGAGGAGGTCAAGAACAAAGACCCCCTTGTGATCCTCAGGGGCGTTCTACAGTTCAACAGCGACGAAGACGTACTAAACGCCCTGAAGAACCAGAATCGTAGCGTTTTTGACGGCCTCGACAAAGAAGATTATAGAGTGGAAATAAGATACAGGAAAAGAACAAGGAACCCCCACACCTGTCACATAGTCCTCAGAGTCTCCCCCAAAGTGTGGAACAGGATGCTGGATGCACAAGACATCCAAATTGACCTGCAGAGGATCAGAGTGGCCGACCAATCCCCGCTAGTGCAGTGTTCGCTATGCCTTGGGTACGGCCACGGCAGGCGATTCTGTAAGGAAACAGTGGAAACTTGCAGCCACTGCGGGGGTCCTCACATGAGGACTGAGTGCGCCGACTGGCTCGCCGGTATTGCCCCGACATGCAGCAACTGCGTGCGCGCCAAGCATGCGGTGGTTGACCACAACGCATTTAGCCAGGAGTGTCCGGTGAGGAGGAAGTGGGACGCACTGGCCCGAGCCACCGTTGCGTACTGCTGAAGGCACCCACGGCAACAATACTTCGCACAGAATGGCTACCCCAACAACCACAAAACCCCATCTTGTGGTCCAAGCCAACCTCCAGAGAAAACGGTTAGCCACTGATGAGCTGATGGTAGAGGCTAACAAAAGGCAAGTGGCTTTTGCGCTGCTCCAGGAGCCATATGTGGGTGGGATTAGAAGTATGAAGAATTACAGAGGGGCGAGAGTTTTCCAAAGCACTAGTCCAGGAGATGGCACTGTAAAAGCGGCCATAGTGGTTTTTGACCACGACATGGACGTTATACAGTGCCCAGAACTCACCACGAACAACATCGTAGTGGTGAGGATAAGGACTGGTGCTTGGGAGATCACCGCAGTCTCCTTCTACTTTGAACCCGACCAGCCCATTGGGCCATACCTGGAGCAGCTCAAACAGATCAAGGACAAGCTTGGACCAAAGAAAATCATTATGGGCGGAGACTCAAATGCGAAGAACATCTGGTGGGGTGGTTGTAGTGTAGACCATAGGGGTGAAGACATGTCTGGCATTCTGGAAGAGATGAACTTGCAGGTGCTCAACGAGGGCGATACTCCTACCTTCGACACTGTTAGGGGAAACCGGACATACACCAGCCACGTCGACGTGACGGCATGCACTGAGGACCTGCTCAGCTTAGTGGAAGACTGGAGGGTTAAAGAAGACCTGGTAAACTCGGACCACAACGCCATTACTTTTAAAATTAGACTCACTAAATCAAAAGGAATAAACATACAACGAACCACAAGGCTATACAATACAAAGAAAGCAAATTGGAACCAGTTTCTTGTGAAACTGGACCAATTTAAAATAGCAAATAACATAACAAAATTAGAAATGGATAATATCAATAGCAAAACAGAGTTAGAAGATATAGTAAATAAATATATGGACATAATTAAGCAAGCATGCAAAGAAGTAATACCAAAAAAGAAATCAAATGAAAAACTTACCCTGCCGTGGTGGTCCGAGGAACTCGCAGTCATGAAGCAGAAGGTCACCACAATGAAGCGCAGAATCCGATGTGCAGCGCCGGTCCGGAGAGCCAAGGTCATCGAGGAGTACCTGCAAGAAAAAGAAAACTATGAGACTGAAGTCCAGAAGGCCCAAACAAGGAGTTGGAAAGAGTTCTGTGAAAAGCAGGATAGAGAGGGGGTCTGGGAGGGAATATATAGAGTCATTGGGAGGACGACCAAGAGACAGGAGGACATACCCCTAGTAAAAGATGGACAAACACTGAACCCGAAGGAGTCCACCAGACTGTTGGCCGAGACTTTCTACCCCGAGGACACTGAGGAAGGAGAAACCGCAATCCACAGGCAGACTAGAGATGCAGCAAACCGAGTAAACGACCCGGACCATGGTGAGAAACATGACCCACCGTTTACCAAAGAGGAGCTACGAGCTGCAGTGGAAAGTTTCAATCCGAAGAAAGCCCCGGGTGTGGATGGTTTCACGGCTGACATCTGCCGACGAGTAGTGTTCAGCGACCTCGACCTCAACCTCGCGATGCTCAACAAATGCCTGGAACACAGTCACTTTCCCGACATCTGGAAGGAGGCCACGGTGGTAGTGCTCAGGAAGCCGGGAAAGGATTCCTACACAAATCCCAAGTCCTATAGACCTATAGGCCTTCTTCCGGTGATGGGAAAGATCTTGGAGAAGGTGATTGTGAAAAGGCTGAAGTGGCACCTACTGCCAAGGATGAACCCCCGCCAATACGGCTTTATGCCCCAGAAAAGCACCGAAGACTCCCTCTATGACCTGATGAACTACATACGTAGAAAGTTAGCAGATAAAAAACTTATCACAATGATTTCACTGGATATAGAGGGAGCCTTCGACAGCGCATGGTGGCCCGCGATTAAGGCACGACTGGCGGAAGAGGAATGCCCTGTCAACCTACGTAGGATAGTTGACAGCTACCTACACAACAGAAGGGTCAGAGTGAGGTACGCGGGAGAAGAGCATATTAGAAGCACAAATAAGGGGTGTGTCCAGGGGTCAATAGGTGGTCCAATCCTATGGAACCTCCTGCTGGATTCTCTGCTGAAGGAGTTAGAAGCAAGAGGTGACTACTGCCAAGCCTTTGCAGACGATGTGGTCTTGATTTTTGATGGGGACACAGCGATTGAAGTTCAGAGACGGGCAAATGCCGCCCTCGCCCATGTTCAGGAGTGGGGTGTCAAGAACAAGCTTAAATTTGCTCCGCATAAAACTAAAGCCATGTTAACAACAAGAAAGTTAAAATACGACACCCCACTGCTGAGGATGGGCGATGTCGACATAGGCATGTCTTCTGAGATTAAAATCCTGGGTCTAACCATTGACAACAAGCTCACCTTCAATAAACATGTTGCAGAGGTCTGCAAAAAAGCCCTTAATATCTATAAGCAGCTCTCCAGAGCAGCGAAGGTCAGCTGGGGGCTCCACCCGGAAGTTGTCCGTATAATATACAGGGCAACAGTGGAGCCAGTTGTTCTGTACGCGGCAAGTGCTTGGGTTCAAGCAGTGGAAAAACTGGGGGTACAGCGTAAATTAAACGCTGTGCAGAGGGGGTTCGCGCAAAAACTGTGCAGAGCATACCGCACCGTCTCTCTGAACTCGGCACTGGTGCTGGCCGGGATACTACCGCTTGATCTCCGAATTAAAGAGGCAGCCGCCCTTTACGAGGCCAAGAAAGGGGTACCCTGGCTAGAATTAGGAGACAGAGAGGTAGAGCGCGCTGTGCCATATGCCACGACAGATCATCCGGCAGAACATATGAGCCTGGAGTTCGTGAGTCTGTTAGACCAGCAACAAGTAGACGACCACAGTGACCAAGCAGTACGAATTTTCACCGATGGTAGTAAGATTGATGGTAAGGTTGGGGCTGCGTTATCCTTATGGGAAAGCGCAGCTGAAGCCAAAGCAATCAAACTCAAGCTACCATCATACTGCACGGTCTACCAGGCAGAACTCTTGGCCATATGTAAGGCCACGAGGGTGATACTCCAGCGCACAGAAGGCTCCTTTGGAGTATACAGCGACTCTAGATCCTCACTGGAAACCGTCACCAACCCTAGTTCCCTTCACTCCCTGGCAGTGGAAGCCAGGAGAAATATCGCGAAAGCCCGACTCCAGAATAAGACAGTGACCTTATTCTGGATCAAAGCGCATGCGGGGCTTGAGGGGAACGAGCGTGCAGACGAGCTGGCCAAAGAAGCAGCGCACTCAGTTAAACGAAAACCTGATTACGACATGTGCCCGGTTTCATTCGTCAAGCGACAAATCCGTATGGTGTCCCTTGACGAATGGAACCAAAGGTACATGTCGGGTCAAACGGCAGCTGTCACAAAAATGTTTTTCCCGAACGCCGTCGAAGCCTACAAACTAGTTAGGAAGATTGAACCAACCGGCGTCGTAACACAGTTCATGACAGGACACGGTGGGTTCTCGGAATACTTGAACAGGTTCAAGTGTAAGGAGAATCCATCGTGCATATGCGAACCCGGGAGAGACGAGACTGTGGCACACATACTGCTAGAGTGCCCGGCATATGGCTCTGAGAGATACGAGGTTGAACAAGATATGGATGCAAAATTAAGTGAACAAAGCATACACGAAATTATGAAGGACAAAAACAACCGTCCGAAATTTTTAAAATATTGTACAAAAATATGTAATAGAGTAATAACAAGAAATAAATAGATTACGCAATATATGATGAACATATATAATAAATTATATATACAAGCATAATATAATAAATGTAGTCTCTTAATAAAAACCGGCAAATGTACATATAAATAAACATAATAGTTAGAAAGTGTAAAAATATAAATTAAATAGATATGTAAACTAATCTGAGCAAGTATATATTGTAAGACCTAAGAAAATAGATGAGGAAAAACTGTAAACCCTAAACATAGAACTATGAACAAAATTGTATAATATAATATAAAATAAGAATCCTTAACGCCTAGAAGTATCAAAACTGTATATGTACTATAAGAAAATGTTAAAACAACTACCCATCCCTTAGAACATAAGAAACTGTTGAATAAAGAAAACCCTATTACTAAAGACTCTGATCAAGTCAGAGGACCGTTAAGTAGGATAGCTCGCGGGCCGGGACATAGCTCCCGGACAGGAAAAAAAAAAAAAAAAAAAAAAAAAAAACCTAACCTAACCTAACCTAACCTAACCTAACCTAACCTAACCTAACCTAACCTAACCTAACCTAACCTAACCTAACCTAACCTAACCTAACCTAACCTAACCTAACCTAACCTAACCTAACCTAACCTAACCTAACCTAACCTAACCTAACCTAACCTAACCTAACCTAACCTAACCTAACCTAACCTAACCTAACCTAACCTAACCTAACCTAACCTAACCTAACCTAACCTAACCTAACCTAACCTAACCTAACCTAACCTAACCTAACCTAACCTAACCTAACCTAACCTAACCTAACCTAACCTAACCTAACCTAACCTAACCTAACCTAACCTAACCTAACCTAACCCCCCGGGTGTGGATGGTTTCACGGCTGACATCTGCCGACGAGTAGTGTTCAGCGACCTCGACCTCAACCTCGCGATGCTCAACAAATGCCTGGAACACAGTCACTTTCCCGACATCTGGAAGGAGGCCACGGTGGTAGTGCTCAGGAAGCCGGGAAAGGATTCCTACACAAATCCCAAGTCCTATAGACCTATAGGCCTTCTTCCGGTGATGGGAAAGATCTTGGAGAAGGTGATTGTGAAAAGGCTGAAGTGGCACCTACTGCCAAGGATGAACCCCCGCCAATACGGCTTTATGCCCCAGAAAAGCACCGAAGACTCCCTCTATGACCTGATGAACTACATACGTAGAAAGTTAGCAGATAAAAAACTTATCACAATGATTTCACTGGATATAGAGGGAGCCTTCGACAGCGCATGGTGGCCCGCGATTAAGGCACGACTGGCGGAAGAGGAATGCCCTGTCAACCTACGTAGGATAGTTGACAGCTACCTACACAACAGAAGGGTCAGAGTGAGGTACGCGGGAGAAGAGCATATTAGAAGCACAAATAAGGGTTGTGTCCAGGGGTCAATAGGTGGTCCAATCCTATGGAACCTCCTGTTGGATTCTCTGCTGAAGGAGTTAGAAGCAAGAGGTGACTACTGCCAAGCCTTTGCAGACGATGTGGTCTTGATTTTTGATGGGGACACAGCGATTGAAGTTCAGAGACGGGCAAATGCCGCCCTCGCCCATGTTCAGGAGTGGGGTGTCAAGAACAAGCTTAAATTTGCTCCGCATAAAACTAAAGCCATGTTAACAACAAGAAAGTTAAAATACGACACCCCACTGCTGAGGATGGGCGATGTCGACATAGGCATGTCTTCTGAGATTAAAATCCTGGGTCTAACCATTGACAACAAGCTCACCTTCAATAAACATGTTGCAGAGGTCTGCAAAAAAGCCCTTAATATCTATAAGCAGCTCTCCAGAGCAGCGAAGGTCAGCTGGGGGCTCCACCCGGAAGTTGTCCGTATAATATACAGGGCAACAGTGGAGCCAGTTGTTCTGTACGCGGCAAGTGCTTGGGTTCAAGCAGTGGAAAAACTGGGGGTACAGCGTAAATTAAACGCTGTGCAGAGGGGGTTCGCGCAAAAACTGTGCAGAGCATACCGCACCGTCTCTCTGAACTCGGCACTGGTGCTGGCCGGGATACTACCGCTTGATCTCCGAATTAAAGAGGCAGCCGCCCTTTACGAGGCCAAGAAAGGGGTACCCTGGCTAGAATTAGGAGACAGAGAGGTAGAGCGCGCTGTGCCATATGCCACGACAGATCATCCGGCAGAACATATGAGCCTGGAGTTCGTGAGTCTGTTAGACCAGCAACAAGTAGACGACCACAGTGACCAAGCAGTACGAATTTTCACCGATGGTAGTAAGATTGATGGTAAGGTTGGGGCTGCGTTATCCTTATGGGAAAGCGCAGCTGAAGCCAAAGCAATCAAACTCAAGCTACCATCATACTGCACGGTCTACCAGGCAGAACTCTTGGCCATATGTAAGGCCACGAGGGTGATACTCCAGCGCACAGAAGGCTCCTTTGGAGTATACAGCGACTCTAGATCCTCACTGGAAACCGTCACCAACCCTAGTTCCCTTCACTCCCTGGCAGTGGAAGCCAGGAGAAATATCGCGAAAGCCCGACTCCAGAATAAGACAGTGACCTTATTCTGGATCAAAGCGCATGCGGGGCTTGAGGGGAACGAGCGTGCAGACGAGCTGGCCAAAGAAGCAGCGCACTCAATTAAACGAAAACCTGATTACGACATGTGCCCGGTTTCATTCGTCAAGCGACAAATCCGTATGGTGTCCCTTGACGAATGGAACCAAAGGTACATGTCGGGTCAAACGGCAGCTGTCACAAAAATGTTTTTCCCGAACGCCGTCGAAGCCTACAAACTAGTTAGGAAGATTGAACCAACCGGCGTCGTAACACAGTTCATGACAGGACACGGTGGGTTCTCGGAATACTTGAACAGGTTCAAGTGTAAGGAGAATCCATCGTGCATATGCGAACCCGGGAGAGACGAGACTGTGGCACACATACTGCTAGAGTGCCCGGCATATGGCTCTGAGAGATACGAGGTTGAACAAGATATGGATGCAAAATTAAGTGAACAAAGCATACACGAAATTATGAAGGACAAAAACAACCGTCCGAAATTTTTAAAATATTGTACAAAAATATGTAATAGAGTAATAACAAGAAATAAATAGATTACGCAATATATGATGAACATATATAATAAATTATATATACAAGCATAATATAATAAATGTAGTCTCTTAATAAAAACCGGCAAATGTACATATAAATAAACATAATAGTTAGAAAGTGTAAAAATATAAATTAAATAGATATGTAAACTAATCTGAGCAAGTATATATTGTAAGACCTAAGAAAATAGATGAGGAAAAACTGTAAACCCTAAACATAGAACTATGAACAAAATTGTATAATATAATATAAAATAAGAATCCTTAACGCCTAGAAGTATCAAAACTGTATATGTACTATAAGAAAATGTTAAAACAACTACCCATCCCTTAGAACATAAGAAACTGTTGAATAAAGAAAACCCTATTACTAAAGACTCTGATCAAGTCAGAGGACCGTTAAGTAGGATAGCTCGCGGGCCGGGACATAGCTCCCGGACAGGAAAAAAAAAAAAAAAAAAAAAAAACCTAACCTAACCTAACCTAACCTAACCTAACCTAACCTAACCTAACCTAACCTAACCTAACCTAACCTAACCTAACCTAACCTAACCTAACCTAACCTAACCTAACCTAACCTAACCTAACCTAACCTAACCTAACCTAACCTAACCTAACCTAACCTAACCTAACCTAACCTAACCTAACCTAACCTAACCTAACCTAACCTAACCTAACCTAACCTAACCTAACCTAACCTAACCTAACCTAACCTAACCTAACCTAACCTAACCTAACCTAACCTAACCTAACCTAACCTAACCTAACCTAACCTAACCTAACCTAACCCAGTAACAGCCAAAACTCGGCACAAGCAACATATAGCTCGCGGTTAAAAATCAATTAAAAATTGAATTTTCGAGCTACGCGCAAAATAGTGTTATATTCAGTGAAAAGTGTGTGCGTCTCACCAGGATTATCGTTTTCAACAATTTTCCTCAAAGGGTAAGGTAAAGGGTAGCAGGAAGGCCTGGACTTTGGAGCTTAATAACACGAAGAAGGTTAGTGACATCAACACATCAATATCGCATTAAGCAAGATCACCAATATATCTGTCCGCTCCAGTCAATTTTTTTAAAATCGACGCACAAACAGAGGAGATATAAGCTTGCAAAGATAAGGATTGTAACCTCCAAAACCGCGTGGTTACTACACGTGTAACCTATTTTCCGCCGACTTACTCGAGGCGTGACGTCGTGCACCGACGTGAAGACTCCGAAGCCGGACCCAAGAACCTCCTCGCAGCCTGAAGCCATCACCACCCAACATCCACCAGCTCGTCTAGCGAACCGAGAGGTATCTCCTCAACCCGTTATCCTAATACACCCGTGTTTGATATCGTTTCAATCGGGACACCTGGACCATTCTCATCCCAGCATTATCTCACCACAACACATTTCCCCCCAACCCCCACCACCCCCTCTGTGACCATTAAACCCCTCAAGTTATATCTCCTAAACCAGTGGAAATTGAACCCCACTGTGCGGTACCCCTGCACTCAGGAAAAGGAGCACTACATATTGGGCCCTAGAGTCAGATTTCCCCCCCGCACCCCTGCTCCCCCTCAATTTCAAGTCGACATATCTCTGGAACCACAGAAGATAAACCAATTGTTCGAGGTGTCTACGTGATCAGGAGAAGAAGATCTATCACCTGGCAAAATCTTCCCCGAACCCCTCCCTCAAAAAACCCCTCTTATCATATCTCGGTCATTACTGGGGACAGACTTAGGTTGTGGGGTATCTACTTGATCAGGAGGAGCAGCCCAACAACTTGGCCCCAAGGGAATTTCGAGACACCAAAACTCCGGAACCGTTGAAGATAAACCCACTGTGTGAGGTGTCCACGTGATCAGGAGAAGAAGATCTATCACCTGGCAAAATCCCCCCCCCCTCAAAAAACCCCTCTCGTTATATCTCAGTCGTTATTGGAGATAGACTTTGGTTGTGGGGTATCTACGTGATCAGGAGGAGCAGCCCAACAACTTGGCCCCAAGGGAATTTCGAGACACCATAACGCCGGAACCGTTGAAGATAGACCCACTGTGTGAGGTGTCCACGTGATCAGGAAAAGAAGATCTATCACCTGCCAAATTCCCCCCCTCCCCCCTAAAACCCCTCTCGTCATATCTCAGTAATTATTGGAGATAGACCCAGGTTGTGGGGTATCTACGTGATCAGGGGGAGTAGCCCAACAACTTGGCTCCAAGGGAATTTCGAGACACCATATCTCGAGAACCGTTGAAGACAGACCCACGTTGTGAGGTGTCTACGTGGTCAGGAGGATAAGATCTGACATCGGGCAAAAAACCCAAATTTCCCCCCTCCCCTCAGAAAACCCCTTACGCAATATCTCCGTAACCAGATGAGATAGACCCCTGCTGTCTTATATCAAATTAATCAGGAGAAGGAGCTCTGCATTTTGGCCCCAACGGAATCCTTATATCACCCAAATCCTCACATTCAACTCACACGTGACATAACCAGAAGAAACGAATCCTTCAATCCAGAGAAAATCTCAAATTTCACTGTTCTACGAGCAACACACACCACGCAGAACCCTACCATCCAAGGTTCTGGCGCGTTCACCACAATCAAGTTACTCAGAAATTGCAGAACATCCAGCAACAAAGGAAACTACTAGATTTAAGTAAGTTATAGTAATAGTATTATAATTATTCATCTAATAACGTTAAAAATTTAAACAAATTATAGCTCTTTATCCTTGTAAAATCTTCTTTTAGGCATTTTTACTGTATATAAAACTTCATTATGTCAAGTAAATCAACTGAATCTGCTCCCAAGGCACAAACTGCCTCCTCTGTAACACTAAAGCAACGATCGCTGCGGGAAAAAGTACTTAAAAAGGAAACTGCTTCCAAAATATCAGTAAGATCAGAGAAGCTAGCACCGCCAATGCCCGATCAAGTGCCCGCAGCTAAAAAGGCTTCATCAGAAGGAGGAAAGGCAGCAAGTGCGAACATCCCACTAACCCCGCTGGCTCCACCGAGGAGGAAGCACAAAACCCCATCTCCTCCAGAGCGCAGCGAGATATCTACTGCCTCCTCAGTGCAGTCAGCCACAGATTCACTAGCCGAGAAAGTGATAAATTGGCAACAATGTGGCATATCCCTTCCCAAACCAATCATGTCAGACGATGAATCAGTAGCATCACTCATTGATCTGCCCCCTCCCACAATTGCTCCCAAAGTGCGACACAGCATGTTGGTCGAGCATACGAAAAAGCGAACGGGGATTGAGATGGACAGAGCCACCAAAGTTGCTAACGAAATGCTGCAAAAGGGAAAGGACGCTTTAGAATCTGCGGGGAACATGAAAAGAGAGTGCAAAACTATCGCACTCGAGAGCCTTCAGACCCTCTACGAAATCGTTCTTTCCTTACAGGACTCTCGGTCTAGACACATCTCAAACCTAGAAAAAGAAAAAGCGAGAAACGCAATGGAGCTGGTTCGTGTTGAGAGAGCGCACAACAAGCAAATCGCTGATCTCACAAAGAACCTAACTTCGGATGTTTCAAAAGCCCGTGGAGACATCACGTCCTCTCTCAAAGAGGTAAAAGCAATCCGTGACTGGCTGGGTTATGAAACTCAAGAACCCCACAGGCTCATCAAGGAGATCGCGGTTGTAGTCGAGGCTCTTGACAATGGCCTGAAGTCTCTAATATCGAGCATATCCAGCGAGGAAAGAGGCAGCGAAATCGAGCTTCTGCGCAAGGACCACACCTGGCTAAAATCAGGGGTGGAGTCTATGCAAAACCAACTGGATGAGCTAAGAAGAGACCTCAAAAAGGATCAAGGCAAAACTCAAGAGATCCTGGAAACCAACACGAAAACGCTGGCACACCTGGAATCACCCCAAAAGTCACAAACTCCTGACACAGGAATAAACCAGGAAATCACAGCGATTCGCGGAATCCTCGACGCGATGAAGGCGGAAAAAGCTCCTGAGCCCATCCCACAACCGGTTCTCATAAACATCGAGGAGCACATTCAACCCATCACTGAAAGACTTGAGGCAGTATCATCTGAGCTCCGTACAATGCGGCACGAAAAGATGCAGGCGCCACCACCTTGTCTCAGTCTTGAAGCGGAGATGGCTAAATCGGAGAAAGGCAATGGAGCTAAGGCAACCACCACCTATGCAAAGATTGCCGCCAAACCATCACCACCTAAAAAACCAAACCACACCCTGATTGTGACATCCACAAATCCCCAAAACACCGGGGATAATGTGATTGACAGAATCAGGGATGCTTTGGATACTAGAACCAGTGGAGCTAGGATTGATAAGGTTCGAAAAGCCAAAAACAGCAAAGTGATTCTGAGCTGCAGCTCTAAAGAAGACCTAGAGCTGGTGAAGACCAGAGTTCGGCTGGATAAGGGCCTAAAAGCAGAGGTAGCTAAAGCAGATAATCCGCTAATCATAGTAAAGGATGTGCTATCATACCACACAGATACCCTAATCGTGGAAAATCTATTGGCTCAGAACAAACACCTCCTCAGGGATGTCAGTCTTAAGGAATCCACCATCAAAGTAAGATACAGGAAGAAAGCTCGCAACCCCCATGAGTGCCATCCGGTACTAGAAGTGTCTCCCATCATCCACAAAAGCTTCATAGAGGCAGGGAAAGTCCACATAGGTATCCAGTGGAGACCTGTGTTTGATCACTCTCCCCTTGTGCAGTGCACAAAGTGCCTCGGTTTTGGGCACACAAAGGCAGTCTGCAAGGAGAAAGATCATCTTTGCAGTCACTGTGGAAGGCCTCACTCTTGGGAACAATGCAAGCAAAGGCTTGAAGGGAACCCTCCAAAATGCAAGAACTGCTCGACCGCGCATGGAACTGTCCCAGATCTGGCACACAATGCCTTCAGCATTTTGTGTCCAGAGCGGCAAAAATGGGATGCTATAGCGCGGTCCCGCGTATCTTACTGCTAAGGGCTCCACACAGAATCCAAGCTCGTTCCCTCAGAGGCTAGGCAGGACAGGTTTGCGATTCATCCAAGCAAACCTGCAACGCTCCAAACTAGCCACAGCGGAACTACTCCAAGTTGCAATGGATAAGGGAATCACGATTGCCCTAGTACAAGAACCATATGTGGGTAAAAACGGAGTCCTCAAACAACACCCAGGGACAAAAATTATCCAATGCACCCTCAACAGACAAAAACCTGTCAAGGCAGCAGTAATCGTTTTCGGAGACTTGCTGGAGGTCATTCACGATCCCCAGCTGGTGACCGAGACCGAGGCAGCTGTCTTGCTAAAGGGAGGAGACCTAACACTTGGCGTTATTTCCGTCTACTTTGAGGGGGATCAAGACATGGCACCTTACCTAGAGAGAACCAAAAGTTACAGTGAAAAACTTGGCACGCAAAACATCATCATTGCTGGAGATGTCAACGCTTGGAGTCACTGGTGGGGTAGCGTCTCGGAAAACGAAAGAGGAGCGGAATATAATGCACTTCTCAATGAAATGAGTTTCCATATTCTGAACGTTGGAGACACACCCACCTTTGAAACCTTCAGAGATGGCAGAGCCTGCACAAGCATGGTTGACGTCTCAGCTTGCAGCACGCCTCTGCTTGGGAGGATAGAAAATTGGCAAGTCCACCGAAGCCTCATTACCTCAGATCACAACGCGATCACCTTCACACTGCGCATGGTGAAATCCCTAGAACCCATTAGGCCTATCACAACGCGCAGGTATAACACCAAGAAGGCTAAGTGGTCGGACTTTAAAGCCGTCTTCATGTCCTCACTAGCGGAGAGAGCAATCACAGTTCCATCAGTTAACGATTCTGAAACCCCAGAGAGCCTTGAAAGCAAGATCACAGCTTACACAGAAGCAATCCACGAAACTTGTGAGAAAACCATCCCTTCCACAGGCACAAGAAAAGGGAATCCAAAGCCCCCTTGGTGGACTCAAAAGCTTGATGATCTTAAGAGAGAGGTTCTAAGGAAAAAGAGAAGAATCAGAAATGCAGCCCCAAGACGCCTAAGCCTCGTTGTAGACGAGTACCTAAAGGCGAAGCTGGAGTACAAGGAGGAAGCTGAACATGCCCAAACTAAGAACTGGAAGGAATTTTGCACGACACAGGAGAAGGAGAGCATGTGGGATAAGATCTATAGGGTTATCAGGAAAACCTCAGGAAGGCAAGAAGACATGCTCCTGAGAAACTTAGCAGGCAATACCCTGTCCCCACAAATGTCGGCAGAACTGCTAGGAAACACCTTCTACCCCGATGACTCTGCAAGCACCGATCTAAATGGTCACGCGGAAATCCGGGCAATAACAAAGGAAATCCCGTACGGAGACCTCTCAGAGGATGATCCACCCTTCATGTCAGCGGAAGTAGAGTTAATCATCCAATCTCTAAACCCGAAAAAAGCGCCCGGTCCAGACGGGATCACCGCTGACATCTGCACAGTGGCCATTCGCTGTGAAATGGAGTTATTCCTGGCGATAGCTAACAAATGCCTTTCGCTAAGATACTTCCCTACGCAGTGGAAAACGGCACATGTGGTTATCATCCGGAAACCCGGTAAGACTGACTACAGTCACCCAAAGTCTTACCGACCCATAGGTCTCCTGTCAGTTCTTGGTAAAATCATAGAAAAACTAATGATTGGCAGGATTCAATGGCACATCTTCCCAACACTCAACAAAAGGCAATACGGTTTCATGCCACAACGAGGAACAGAAGACGCCCTCTATGACCTTGTAGAGCACTTGAAAAAAGGAGTAAACAACAAAAACATTGTACTCCTCATCTCCTTGGATATAGAGGGTGCCTTCGATAACGCATGGTGGCCCGCCCTTAAACACCAACTAGCGAAGAAAAGGTGTCCCAAAAACCTTTACGAGATGGTATGCTCATATCTCACTGACCGAAAGATCATGGTCAACTATGCCAGGGCCAGTTACGAGAAGGAAACCACAAAAGGATGCGTCCAAGGATCCATAGGAGGACCAACCTTTTGGAATATAATCCTAGACTCGTTGTTGCAAGAACTGGAGATTGAGGGAGTATACTGTCAGGCTTTCGCTGATGATGTTGTTCTCGCTTTCACAAACCATTCGATGAACATCCTGGAGCAGCAAGTAAACACCACATTGGTAAAAGTATCGACATGGGGAGTTCACAACAAACTTAACTTTGCACCGCACAAAACCAACGCGATGCTTCTAACCAAGAAGTTAAAGTATGAGACTCCCAATATATTCATGTCGGATACTAAACTAAACCTTGTGGATGAAATAAAGCTGCTTGGGCTTATCATTGACCGCAAGCTCACCTTCAAAGCACACGTGTCTGCGCAATGCAAAAAAGTAGCAGAAATATATAAACAGCTTGCGTGCACAGCGAAGGTGACATGGGGTTTAAACAGTGAGATAACTAGAACCATCTATATTGCAGTGGTAGAACCCATCATGACTTATGCCTCAAGCGCATGGTCACAAGCTGCGGTACTCCAGATGAACGTGAATCAGCTTAACGCAATTCAAAGAGGTTTTGCACAAAAGATCTGTAAAGCGTACCGCACAGTATCACTCACTTCGGCACTTGTTTTGTCGGGTTTGCTGCCTCTAGACCTTCGAATCCAAGAGGCAGCAAATCTTTACAAAACCAAAAAGAGCATCTCTCAAGATTACCTCCCTCCCGGAAAGGAACTTGAACTCAAGATAGGGTACCTAGATCAACCACACCCCTCCACACTAACACACATTGAGTACGAGCTCCTGGAAGGCACTTCCCAAGTCACTGGGCCTCAAATCTTCACCGATGGGAGTAAGATCGAAGATAAAGTGGGAGCTGCACTAACGTGGTGGGATCAAGGTAGAGAAATAAAGTTTGAAACCTTCAAACTCCACTCCTCTTGCACTGTCTTCCAATCAGAGCTCTACGCACTGTTCAGAGCGACTCAAATGGCAAGCGAAGGCACAGATCCAGTAGTCAGCATCCTGAGTGACTCGCGATCTTCGCTCGATTTGCTTCGCAATCCTGAACTGAGTCATCCACTGGTGCGCAGGGTGAGAGAAAGCATTGACAAGATAGTGAACGAGGGAAGAGAGGTTCGCATGTTCTGGCTGAGAGCTCACGTGGGAACTGTGGGAAATGAAAGAGCTGACGAACTCGCAAAATCAGCTGCACTCAATGATGCCGCACAGGACTACGATAAAATCCCTCTGTCCTACGCTAGGAAGAAAATTCGTGAAGAATCGATCCAAAGATGGCAGGACCGCTATGAGACTTCCAGCACAGGTGCTATCACGAAAAAGTTTCTACCGGATGTCAACAAGGCATATCGACTCACAAGATCTACGAAACTAACATTCACCCAAGTGCAGGCGCTAACAGGCCATGGAGGGATCGCAGAATACCTTCACAGATTTAAGCTCAGAGACAGTCCAGGATGTGAGTGCGACCCAGAGGTGTGCGAATCCGTCTGGCACTTAATTCTGAATTGTCCTCGCTTTCTAGTAGAAAGGCACGATCTTGAACACCTTATAGATCGAAATCTAGCTGAGTCCGATTTAGCGGAAGTTCTTCAAGATCCAACATCGAGGCCCCACTTCCTATCCTTCATCGAAAAGATTTTTCAGGTAGCAGCAAAGAGAAACTCCACCGTCTCTCCTACTGCACAACCAAAATCCCAACAAGAGGCAGAGGCTGTGGCAGAAGTAGCAGTTATTCCACAGGAAGAACAACTACCAAATCGAGCCTGTTGCCAACCTCTCACAAAACTACTCGCTCATGGAGAAAAAGGAACGGCAGGGCTTCGAATCCGAAGCGTAGCTCTTTTCATGGATGGAACCAATGAGCGTCTTGGCATAGGTTTCTGCTTCTGTCGACCAGGCAAGAGGTACCGAGTGGCTATATCTCCAGGGCTTGCATCACTGTTGAATGGGAGCACCTCTAAAACAACAATGCGCTACAAGATCTACAGTGCGTTACCCGTGACGGAGGTTGCAGGCCACTGCGTTCGACTGGTTCGATATAAAAACAAAACTATCGCCCTTCTCGAGCTTGAGTTTGGTTTGACCCCTTTCGCGCGTGCAAGATCGATGCTCACCATGCTTGGAGAAAAAATAGAAGATGCGGATACCACCTCTCGCATAATTAGCGTGGACGCACTAGTTATTGAACACGAGAAAGGAGAAGTCGCAGACCGGCTAGGTTGCATAAAAGCCTCTGAACAACACGAGATGATTGTGTACGAAGACCGAGGAGAAAACCTCAACTTCTTAAGAGCACACAACTCGAGCTCTGCAACCGACTGCTGGGGACACCCAGTCTCAGCAGCAATCAGTGGGTCTGAACGCCTCCAAGAGAAAAGATCTTTGGAGAAAGAGACTCTTTTTCAAGCAAAAAAACAGCAGGAGGAAAAAGTCACAAAGAGAGGCCAAATAAAAGCGTTTGTTGAGGCTTTCAGCGCGGCAACAAAAACACTGCTAGGGAAACCCTCGAAAACATCTGAGGGCTTCTCTGTGGAATCAAGAATTCATCGCACTCCAAAACCACCAACAGAAAACCCCCTCACAAGAGCAGATCTGGGTCAGGTAAATCGGCCACATCTCAGACCAGTCACGGGCCTAATTGATCACGCAATAAACGCATTCCTTGAGTTCCTTGCTCTCACTAGAGCGACGATAGAAGTCAATTCGTTAACATGCAAATCCATCTTGCAAACCTACGAGCAAGGAAACGAAAACCTTTTAAAGGTGAAACTTGAGGAAGCTGAGGCTGCTATATACCACAATGACAAATCCCAAGTCATTTTGGGCACAATGTCAGGGAGCTATATGGCAGCCTTCAGTGCATCAAGCGGATTCGTGTCGCTGAATGAGGACAAGATGAGGCAAAAAGGGCCTCCTAAGTTTCTTACCCCCGAAGGCGATCCGATTGTTGTTACGGCCCGGTGTACCAAAATCATGCTCGATGATAAGATCCTAGAAATGGCTCAGACCATTTCAGGTAACCAGGAAATCGAAGAGGGTTGGGTAAACTGGGTGGTACCGAAAATAACGTGGATCAATGGAGTTCCAGGATGCGGCAAAACAACCTGGGTTGTTAAACACTTTGATGCGGACAAGGACGCTATCATCACAGCAACAACAGAGGCAGCAAATGACCTGAGGGAGAAGCTATCGCACCGTGTAGGAAATCTGGTGAAAACCAAGGTGCGAACCATGGCCTCAGTCTTAGTAAACGGCTTCAGAGAGCAAGATAGATGCAGTCGTCTCACGATTGACGAAGCTCTCATGAACCACTTTGGAGCCATCATCATGGCCTCTCGTCTGGCTGGAGCTGGCGAAATTGTTCTCATCGGAGATGTTAACCAGTTGCCTTACATTGATAGAGAAAACCTCTTCGAGATAAGGTACAACAGGCCCAATCTGGTAACAAACATCAGCCAGGAGCTACTGTGCACGCACAGGAACCCATTAGATGTTGCATATGCCCTAGGAGAGGTATACTCTGGTATACACTCCTCAAAACTCGAGGTTCACTCCCTGTCACTTCGGATGTACACAGGAGCCAATATACCCAGCTCCCTCACCAATACTCTCTTCCTAGTCCACACTCAGGATGAGAAGGAAACCCTTAAAAACCAAGGCTATGGTGATGGAAATGGGTCTCGCATCCTAACAATCCACGAGGCTCAGGGGCTGACCTTTGAGACAGTTGCAATAATAAAAACAAAGAGTGGGATGAAACTGCACGAAAGTGTTACTCACGCGGTGGTTGCAATATCGCGGCACACAAACACCTGCACTTATTATGCTGATGACACCAATGACGCGATCGGGCACTTCATCAAGAAAGCATTGGTGGTACCAGCAGAAACCATCATAAACTATAATCTCAGAATGGCTATTAGAAACAGAAACGAAGCTGTCGTTGAAAAACTGGCAAACTGGCCAGATCAGGGGGCAGCTTCTAGTTCCATTTTGTAAGATTGTACCATAATTGTTTTTTCATTGTATGTAATAATGTTAAGTTTAAAACTTTATCTATAAACAGATTAAAAGATAATAATAAAAAAAAGTCATATAATAAAAAAATAAAAAAATTATAATAATTAGTTATATATATGTAATAAAATAAAAAAAAATAAAAATAAAAAAAAAAACAAGAAAAAAGAAATAAGAAAAAAAAAAAAAATAATAATAATAATAATAATAATAATAAAAAGGAAAAAGATCTAAAAGAGAATCAACATTTAGAAGTACTTCTATATAATTATGTAATTAGAGATAAGTTTCCCTGAGTAACTAGATTATAAGATTTGTAAATAAAATAAGCTCAATAAAATAAAAAAGATCGAAAAAGAGCACGGACAAAAGTCTGTGGTGAACGCGTCATTAAAAAAAAAAAAAAAAAAAAAAAAAAACCTAACCTAACCTAACCTAACCTAACCTAACCTAACCTAACCTAACCTAACCTAACCTAACCTAACCTAACCTAACCTAACCTAACCTAACCTAACCTAACCTAACCTAACCTAACCTAACCTAACCTAACCTAACCTAACCTAACCTAACCTAACCTAACCTAACCTAACCTAACCTAACCTAACCTAACCTAACCTAACCTAACCTAACCTAACCTAACCTAACCTAACCAAAGTGGTGATAGTTGAGTAATTATTGATTGATTGTTTGAAAATGTATTAATGTAATTTATTGTATTTAATCTTTTTATTTGTAGTGAAATTACAATTTTACTTTGTAAAATTATAAAATTTCATCTAGACTTCAATTATTATATCAATTGTATTTATAACCTATAAAATAAATTATCTTATATAATATAATGGAATTGGCATTGTTTGGACATCAAACAATTGCACTAATGAAAATAAGTATGTATAACTATTGTATTGTATACATAAGTATTGTAATTTGTTCTTTTCGATTTGTGATATGATTGTGTATTTTTGCGTGTATTTGTGTGTATGATTGGTTGTGTGTGTGTGTGTGTGTGTGTGTTTGAACTTTGATTTTATTATTTCTAAAATGTTTTATCCCTTAGTAGGTACTTAAATGTTGTTGCAATTTAATAGCAACAGTTTGCCTTAGGTTTCAAAGCAAAAGCAGACTAGCATACTCTCATGGTCATTATGATCAGATGAGTTAACTAGTTTGCAACAATATTTAAAAAAAAAAACCTAACCTAACCTAACCTAACCTAACCTAACCTAACCTAACCTAACCTAACCTAACCTAACCTAACCCAGTCGCGCTTGGACCGCCGTCGAAAGCGCCACGAAAATAAGCCCTTCCGCACGAAAAAATTCGTTAAAAATAGCAAATTTGCATTATTAGTGGCGCGCTATACATCAAACGACGCGCGCTGTGAAGGCGCACACGCCTGTGAAAAAAGTGTTGTGCAAAGTGGAAAATTCACGGAGTTATTCCCAAAAAAGTGATTTTCACAAAATTTTGAAAATATAAAGTGGTTTATCTCTGGATCTGCAGCGACGACCCCAATTTTTTAATTGACCCAGACGGAGCCCTTGTGGAGTACTACACCTTGGACGAGTTTGCTGATTTTTTCCGCACACTGTTGCGGAACAATCAGCAAAAAAACAATTACCACGTGGCCACGAGGTCACCGAAGGAGAGGAGCGCGGCGTCAGCTAAGTTAGCTGATCCGAAGAGGACAGCATCAGGACTCAGGAGGTACCTCTAGAAAATTTTTCGGACTACTGGTGACGGAGATACAGACATTTTTATTATTTTGCAGTTCAGTGACATCTTGGACACTTGATTATTCCATTTTTGCAGCGATAACCTAGCTTTATTTTTTGATAGATTGTAACGCCTACAGAGTAGATTATTTTAGTTTTTAAATTTTATTTTTATGTAGAGCGGTTTAGAAGTTATAGATTTTTACATAGGAAAACCAACCGCACAAAAACGTCACACCCTTGTATCTCCGAAACGGTGAGAGTTAGGTAAATTTTATGACCAGATTACATATATTATATATATAATATATGTTATCAAACCCTAAATTCAATAATTCGTAAGAACCCCCCCTTAACTTTTTCCCCCTTTTTTTGTAAAATTATTTATATTAGATTTTTGTTAAAGAAAGTCCACATATTGTAAAATTTTAAGTTGTTATAATTAGTTATATAAATAGATTCTTTTAAAAATAATAGTTTTCCCTCCCCCCCTTCACCCCCTCCTTTGGTAAAACTCCCCTCATAACCTAATCTTAAATTATATCCTGGCCAAATATTTTTACCTCAAAGTCCCTATTTTTCTCCCCAAAATTTATTTTGTATTTCCCTCCCTCTCCCCATATTTCCCCCCCAATTAAATTTAGAAACCTAAAACCCATTTATCTCGGGAACGGAGCAAGATAGCTCAGTTTTGACCAAAGTTTGCATATTTAATAAATATTAAATATACAATAAAGTTTCCCAAATATAGGTTTCAAATTTGACACCCCTCAATTTTCCCCCACCCCCCCTAAAGTTCAAGCCTCATACTGCCCTTATAACGAAGAAGGGCACAACTAACAAATTGTAAAAGTCGAGATAAATGGGTTTAAAGTTTTTCGATGTTTTTCTGACATAATATTATTTTTATAATGAATTTATAAAATATGTTAATGCAATTAGTTGCATATACATAAGATCTCCCTTAACATAGTTTTATTATTTATTTATCTTATCCCATTATTTTTAAAATCATGATTTTTCCTTTTAACATAGTACAAAAAATAAAATTTAAGTATCAATTTTACATCAAAAAGTCACAACTAGCCAATTGCGACTTTTTAATGTAATACTGTTTTATATATTACAATAAAAGGTCACATTCTACGCAGTTGTGTCTTTCTTATGTAATATCATAACAGCTTATTTTGGAAATTATTTTACTTAAGAGGTAAAATTACATATTTTTATTATATTGAAAAATATTTCAACTACCTAGCTAACAGGAGATTTTTTTTTTATTTGAAGAGATCACATCATACTTACTAATTATTACCTAATCATCCTTCTCGCACAGTTGTAATTATTATTAATCAAGGTGAAATAGTTATATGGCACACAAAAATAATTGAGATCACAACAAATAACTATGATAGACTATGTTAAGTTTATAATAAAATTGTACCTGAAACTTTATTATACCGTAAACGCGGGTCAAGTTTTTACTAAAAGCTGTATAGCTTTTTTTATAGTTGAGTTAATGGGTTGTTATTATTTTTATCAGTAGCTCAGACGTATAACAAACAAGATTACATGGGCATTTAGAAATAAATAGTTGCGCAAGTATTTTTTTTTAATATAAATTTTGGGCCAATGTTGTTCTTAGAGGAGGGTGACTTTGTCCCACGACTTTTCTGTGGCAAAAAATGGCTTTAAATCGATAAATGGGATAAAGCGACCCCCGTAGGCACTTGACTGGTCTATCTAAGGAAGGTTTTATGCTATAAAATAATAAAAAAACGAACAATAAATCAACTTTCTTTATTCGTGAAGCTCTTAAACAAAACAATATCGTTTAACTTTTAAGAACTAAGCTTTTTCAGCCAAATTATCAACATTATTAATCATAATAACGAGATCAACACAGCCAAACTCTAATTGTAATCTTAACTTTTAAATTTCAGCCTTAATTTGAGATTCAAGTCTTTAATTCTTTTACTGTATGAGGTAGATAACAATTTCTATCTTATATAAACCTTTGACTAGGTATAATAGACTTTTAAATCGCTAATATTAATCTTATTTGTCATTCAATTCTGGGACAGAAAAGCAACCCTTTTTTTCAAATTTAGGAGCCTTTATCTTACATATTATATGGCCCCATATGTACAGTTACTCATCTTTAATTGTTGGCCAGCGCCAGAAGGTCTTGCCTTTCTTCATGCAACTTACAAGAGCTCCTTCTTCACAAGTTGACAAAATCTGGACTGATGGTGCAACGATTCCACTCCACCAGAACGTAATCGCCAACTGCTGTGTCTTGAACTGTGCAAGCCCAAGCGCTACGAGAAGGATTACCGTCGCAATTTTGTAAGTCAATAACCTCTGCGTCGTGATTTAGGGGCTCAGGATCTGACCGCGTAATCTCTTGAGAATTTAGCAAATCCTCTAGGTTGAGTAAATTCTCTTGATTCAGCAAATCCTCTTCGATAAGCAGTGAAGGTTAGTCTCGCTCTTCCGTTGCCTTCTCATGCTCGATCGCCACGAACTGACATGACAAATCCTCCATCTTCGACTCAAAAGTCTGTAGCGTATTAGCGCGCTGATCAAGATACTGGTCTGAGATAATTTAATACCTTTTCGTTTTTTTGTCACCGTCTTGGATTTTTTAGTTTTAGCTTGTAAGCCGGATGGACCTGCATCGACGATGTTAGACGTAGAAATTGATTGTCCGGGTGGCACATTGAGTTTTCTCTTAACAATTTTCTTTTCTGGGCATATTTCACTTCTTGATTGTGTTAACTTTTCCATAAAACTACTTGCAATCAAGGTCCGAATGAAAAATTCTATCTTGTTTCGGCAACCTCGTTATCGGTTCTTCTTTATTTACAGGGAAGATGCCTGTCTTTCAAAATCCCGATATTAGATTTGCCTTGGTCTCAGTCAAAGAGTCCAAAGTTTTTTTAAGCAGACGTGGAAACTGATCTTTCGGCGTAGTCGGCAATTTCTTTCCCAATTGGGTGTTTTTCCAGTCTTGTAATATCTGCCGCCATTTGCACTTTAGAGGTCGAAATATGCAACATCTAAAGGCTGAAGGATATGTGTTGCGAGCGTTTTTCTTAGAAAATTGAGACTTGAAGCATATCGTGCTGTGGTTAGACAACTGCGCAGCACAAAATAAAAATTGGACTCTGTATTCCTATCGATAACTATTTAAAATGGCCACGCAAATAAGCTTTAAAATAAATTTGACTTACCGGCAAAAACGAACATGCGTTCCACTTGACACTAACGGCACTACTGACGTCATGAAGGATCCGACCGGAGTTGACCGTTGACCCCCACCTCTCTTCCGTATAATAATATTACACAAAATAGGCCTAACTGGTTACTTGAGCCTTTTATTTTTAATACAATGATTTTAATAGTAATGTTCACTTTAGATATAAAAGGAATATCTGCCAAATCAGCCTTTTTAATGTAACACCTTTTAAATAAGCCTTTTTTATTTAGCAAAACAAAAATAATAACATAAGGTGAAAGCCATATCTATACATTTGTGTTCTTTTAACTTAATAATTGTAATATGTGCCTTTTTGAGTTAAAAAATATGAATTTGGATGTTACTTGTGCCTTTTAGGCTTATCGTAGCTCTTTGCTTAATGAGGATAGATTTTTCTTTTAAATTCAGGCAGATGCGCCTTTTTTTCCTGATTCCGAATATGTATCTAACTCAAATCTGACAAAAATGTTAGATGTGCCCTTTTTCGTTACGAGGGCAGCATATCTCTCTAACCGATACACCAAAGTTGACGGCGTTTTTTGCGCGACGTAGAACGTAAGCAACCTTATAATTTAGCTATATAAAATATATATAAAACGGGACTCTAGGTAGAGTCAAAAAATTTTTTGTTTTTTGACAGGAAATTATTCCATATTTGTTAGTTTTTACCTGTGCACTTACCTGTGTACCGACGCTGGCTCGCTGAAGTCTCTGGAACCTGAAAAAGGAAATATATAGTTAATAATTATTTAGACTCAACCAAAAAATATTTTTGGTTTTTCATAGTTTTAATTGTTTATCTGAAGTTGACGCTCTTTACACGTCATACTTCAAGTTTGACGAGTCCTACCCCATATGGCTACTATTAGAACCCCAGACCACAAGTCTGTGCCGGCCGCTGGCAAAACCGACATGTCGCAGGACATTGTCGATATTAGTGACGTGACAGAAAGGGCCGGCCCCTCGACATCGACGGAAGATAAGCCAAACAAGGTGCGGCTGAGTGTGGATGCGTTCGATGCTTTGTCTTCGGTGACACCACCTGCACCTAAGAAGACCTTGAGCCAACCGGGGCAGCCAAAGACCAAATCGGTTTTGACTTACCCCGCGCACAAAGACAGCTCTTTGAAGGCAAGGGCGGGGACTTCACAGACAAGCGCTGAGGGGTCCCCGAAGACAAAGTATTTGACCCGAACAGCCGAGGCCAAAGCCTGTCTCTGCAAGGCCAAAACCAATCTTGAAATCAGCCGCAACTTAAAAAGCGAAATCAAGATCAAGGTTCTGGAGGCCGTCGATAGACTATATTGCTTGGTAAAGGAGTCAGAGGAAGCTAGAGCGACAACTCTACCAGCCTCGCATAAAGCTCTCGACGCCAAAGTAAAAGAGGGTAAGAAGAAAGAAGAGGAAAAGACTTTAGAAACGACAGAGAAAGAGGAAGAATTGATAAAGAAGATGGAGGAGCACGGAAGGTTTCTCGAAGATCACAAAAAGGAAATGGAAAGACTGACGGAGACGCTGAAAACACAGCAGGAGTGGTACACCAGTAGAGGCTCCTACGCGAGTGTAACAGCGGGCTCTCCTAACAAAAAAGAGTCAGAAAACACCGCCATGCACTCTATCATTGTTTCCTCTACGAATGACCAGGAAACAGGGGATCAAGTCTTTGAGAGAATCAGGAATGTTGTAAACGCAAAAGAAGAAGGAGCACGGATTGACAGGATAAGGAAAGCAAAAGACAGGAAGATAATAGTGGGATGCAAAAACGAGGAAGAGCTAAGAAAGATAAAGGAAAGAATAGTGGAGAGGGAAGGACATCTTAGCGTGGAAGACATCAAAAACAAGGACCCGCTCGTCATCCTATACGGTGTCCTACAGAGCAATACGGATGATGATGTGATGAAAGCCATCCGTACGCAGAACGGGCATCTACTGAGGGGTGTGAGCGGCGACGACGACCGTATGGAAGTACGCTATCGTCGTAGAGCGAGAAACCCCCTCACCTCCCACATCGTAATAAAGGTGTCGCCCCGACTCTGGCAAAGTCTGACCGGCGCAGGGGCCTTGCATATCGATATGCAAAGGGTCAGAGTTGCCGACCAGTCTCCCCTTATACAGTGCTCGCGCTGTCTAGGGTATGGATACGGGAAGCGGTTCTGCCCCGATGCAGTCGATGTGTGCGGCCACTGCGGTGGGGCACACCATAAAATGGAATGTCCTGATTTGCTGAGTGGAATCCCTCCCTGCTGCGTAAACTGCAACAAAGCAAAGGCTGCAAAAACTGATCATGGCGCCTTTAGCAACGAATGTCCGGTGAGACGCAAGTGGGAGGCATTTGCGAGATCCACCGTGGCTTATTGCTAAGGGCGTCCAGTATAAGATCATACAAGCAAACCTCAAAAAGAAGCAGTTAGCAACTGATGAAGTCTTTCTCGAGGCCACAAAAGTTAAAGCCGCAGCACTCCTCCTACAGGAACCCTATGTTGGAGCCCCAAAGAAACTAAAGGCATACCCAGGCGCTAGGATTTACCAAAGCACGGAACAAGGCGAAGGGATGGTGAAGGCTGCAATCGCAGTATTGGACTCTACCTTGGACGTTATCCAATACCCACAGCTCACCACCAACAATATCGCCGTTGTAGGGATCCGAACTAGCGCCTGGGAGATCAACCTGGTTTCCATCTACTTAGAGGGAACAGAGCCCCTAGAACCATACATAGAGCATCTATGCAGGCTGATAGAGAAACTGGGGTCAACGAGGCTGATTGTTGGAGGAGACACAAATGCCTGGAACAGCTGGTGGGGTAGCGTCAGGACAAATGCCAGGGGGGAGGAGCTAATGAAGTTCCTGGATGATAAGGGGCTTCAGGTGCTCAACATTGACTCCATACCGACCTTTGACACGGTGAGAGGGGACAGAAGGTATGTCAGCCATGTAGACATCACAGTCTGCTCGGAGGACATGCTCACTCTCGTTGATGGATGGAGAGTTGTGGAGAACATGACGAGCTCGGATCACAACGGTATTACATTCAACATACAATTACACAAAGCATGCGGAACTCAAATAACACGCACAACAAGGCTCTACAACACAAAAAAGGCAAATTGGTCTCAATTTCATGAGAAACTGACCCAATTTAAAACAGACCACAACCTTACAAACACAAAAGTAGAGCAAATACACAATATTGAACAAATAGAAGCAGTTATACACACATACACTCAATCAATAACACACGCATGCACACATACTATACCTGTAAAGAAACACACACAAGTACTTACCATACCGTGGTGGTCCGAGAAACTCGCACAGTTGAAAAAGGAAGTTGCCACCAGAAAGAGAAGAGTCCGATGCGCCGCGCCAGTCCGGAGGCCGGGAGTCATTGAAGAGTACCTGGAAAAGAAGAGAGAATATGAGTTAGAGGCAAACAAGGCAAAGGTAGAGAGCTGGAAGGACTTTTGCTATAAACAGGATAGGGAGGGAGTATGGGAGGGGATTTATAGGGTTGTAGGCAGGACCAGAAAAAGGGAGGAAGATATGCCTCTTCAGGTTGAAGGCAAAGTGCTTGATGCTAGAGGCTCGGTGAAGGCCCTGGCTGAAACATTCTATCCGGAGGACCACACAGATGGCGATAATGCGGAACATTGCAGAATCAGAGCTGAAGCAGAGAGGGTAAATACTGAAGAGCAAGGTGGCCCTTGTGATCCACTATTTACGATGACTGAGCTTAATGTCGCAATGAAAGCATTTAATCCCAAAAAGGCACCTGGAGCAGATGGCTTCACTGTCGATATTTGCGTTGAGGCCATAAAGAACGACTCGAAGATGTTCCTGAACATAATAAATAAGTGCCTAGAACATGCTCACTTCCCAGATCCATGGAAGGAGGCCACCGTGATAGTGCTGCGGAAACCTGGAAAAGAAACCTACAACACCCCGAAATCCTACAGGCCAATCGGGCTCCTCCCAGTGTTAGGCAAAATCTTCGAAAAGATGCTGGTCACCCGGATGAAGTTCCATCTTATACCAAGAATGAGTACTCGCCAGTTTGGATTCATGCCCCAGAAAAGCACCGAGGACTCCCTTTATACCCTAATGCGATACATTAACAGTCAATTAGATCAAAAGAAACTGTTAACGCTCGTGTCGCTGGATATAGAGGGGGCCTTCGATAGCGCCTGGTGGCCCGCAATCCGAGTCCGACTAGCAGAGGAAAAGTGTCCGGTAAACTTAAGAAGGGTGATCGACAGTTATCTTCGAAATCGAAGAGTAAAGGTGCGCTACTCTGGAGAGGAGTACGAAAAGGTGACAGGGAAGGGATGTGTGCAGGGATCGATAGGTGGCCCAATCCTATGGAACCTACTCCTGGATCCACTTCTACGAGAGCTGCATGATAGAGGTGACTACGTGCAGGCGTTTGCGGACGACGTGGTGCTTGTTTTCGATGGGGAGACCTCGCAGGAGATTGAACGACATGCCAATGCTGCACTCGAGCACGTTCGGACGTGGGGCATCCGGAACAAACTTAAGTTTGCGCCACACAAAACGATGGCCACGGTCATCACGCGAAAACTTAAGCATGATACCCCACGTCTTAGCATGGGCGGGTGCGACATTGGCATGTCCAGAGAAATCAAGCTGCTAGGACTCACCATCGATGACAAGCTGACTTTTAACTCGCATGCCGCGAACGTATGTCGTAAAGCGCTGAACTTCTACAAGCAGCTCTCTAGAGCTGCAAAGGTTACTTGGGGCCTACAACCCGAAGTAGTTCGGGTAATTTACACGGCAGTGGTAGAGCCTACAATTTTGTATGCTGCAAGTGCATGGGCGCCTGCGACAAACAAGATCTGCGTCAAAAAAGAGCTTGATGTAGTGCAGCGTGGCTTTGCACAGAAAATAATAAAGGGCTACCGGACTGTCTCACTAACCTCGGCGCTATTACTGGCTGGGTTGCTTCCGCTGGATATTAGAATCCGGGAAGCAGTCTCGCTTTATGAAACGAAGAAAGGTCACACCCAGCTAGTAATAGGAGATCTAGATATTGAGACACCGGTGCCGTTTGTAGCAATGCCGCACCCAGCGCTTCAGTTGGAGTTGGAATTCACCTGCCTGGCGGACGAGGCAGCATTGGACCAGAACCTCAACAGCTGCCTGAACATTTTCACTGATGGAAGCAAAATCGAGGGAAAAGTCGGTGCCGCGCTATCCATTATGGAAGGCGCTACCGAAATAAGTACCCGCAAATTGAGGCTGGATGAATGCTGCACCGTCTACCAGGCAGAGTTGCTAGCTCTGGCTGAAGCTACAAAAGAAGCGCTCAAAAGGCGGAAAACAAGCTGCAGCATTTTTAGCGACTCACGCGCAGCCCTCGAGACTGTTACTAATTTAAGTTCTCCCCACCCTCTTGCAGTCCAAATTAGAGCACGCATACGTGAGCTTAACCAAGACGACAAAATACTGAGCCTATTTTGGATAAAAGCTCACGCGGGGTTGGAGGGGAACGAAAGAGCCGACGAGCTTGCAAAATGTGCTGCGCTGCAGCTGAAAACCAAGCCGCATTACAATAGCTGCCCAGTTTCATTCGCAAAGCGAGAAATCCGACAGGGCTCGCTTTGCGAATGGAATCAACGCTACGTAAACGCAGAACAAGGTGCGGTCACAAAAGTGTTCTTCCCGAGTGCCATAAGGGCGTACCGACTCGTCAAAACTCTATCACTAAGTCCTATCATAGTCCAACTCTTCACAGGTCACGGTGGATTCTCCTCGTACTTGCATCGGTTTAAGTGCAAGAACAGTCCATCGTGTCCTTGCGACCCAGAGGTAGAAGAAAGCGTTCTGCACGTAATAACGAATTGTCCCAGGTACGGAAGAGAAAGATATGAGGCAGAACAAGAATTAGATATAAATATAAGCAAAGAAAATCTGTGTAAAATATTAGAAGATAAGAACATAAGATATAAATTTTTAGGTTATTGTGAAAAAATTGTAAAAATAGTTATAAATAAAAATAAGTAGAAATAAGGAGCCACAATTTTATAATTTTTTTTATAATAATATGTGCCTTATAAATAGCTTGTAGAATAAGAAAAATGTAAATTTTATGAAAATAAAGAAATCGTCAGCTTGTCTCTTAATGCCCCTGTAAATAAAGTAGAATGAAAAAACCTACATACAGAAATTAAATGTATGATTTGAGACGAATAAAAGAAAGATATTGTATGAAGAATGAAAGTACGAGAAGCATAAAATGA
Organism: Eupithecia dodoneata; assembly: GCA_947044415.1. Lineage (NCBI taxonomy): Eukaryota > Metazoa > Arthropoda > Insecta > Lepidoptera > Geometridae > Eupithecia > Eupithecia dodoneata. The sequence continues at coordinate 11,682,126 of OX345674.1, read as the reverse complement.
GAACTGGAATGAAAGAGAAATAGTAACCAGAACCCTGGTTAAGCTAGGGGTAGGATAGCTCGCGGGCCGGGATATAGCTCCCGGACAGGAAAAAAAAAAAAAAAAAAAAAAAAAACCTAACCTAACCTAACCTAACCTAACCTAACCTAACCTAACCTAACCTAACCTAACCATTCGCGCTCCGACCGCACTCGAGAGCGCCACGAAAAAAGGCACCTCCACGCTCGAAAATTCGAAAAAATAGTGTTTTTTCACGCTACCGTGCAGTGCAATACACCAAAAGTTGTGGAAAGTGACGGTGCATTGAGGCCCGTAATTTGTTTTGTGAAAAGTGTTTCCAACAAAAAGCCTGCAGTGGAAAAGTGCATCTTAACAAAAATTTCAAACTTCGAAGGCGAATTTCTTGAGATTGGCAGCGACGACCCCCATTTTTTATTTTACAACTGGAAGACCCTCTTGGAGCTCTACATTTTGGCCACCTTTGCCAATTTTTTCCGCGCAGGCGCGCGGAAATATAGGCAAAAAAACAAGAACCACGTGTCCACGAGGTAGCTGAACCCGACGTCTTGCGATAAATCTGCGAGATCCACGTAGGCGTCATCTCAGCGAGCACGGAGGCGCTTTCAGAATCAAATTTGGGCGGAATTTGAGGAAGATAGGTACTTTTAAAATTTTTGGTAAATTCAAAACATCGTAACTCCGAAACGAAATCTTTTAGGTATAGTTTAAAAATCATTTTCTGTTAGCCCTTCAGGCACACTATAAATATTTAAAATTTTAAAATTTTGTGATTAGTACTTTCTGAGTTATGATTTTTTGAATTTTTGACAGTACCATGATGTACCAATTAGGATAATTAATTTTACATTTTATTGACCGCTTTTATTGAAGCTCATTATTACATTAACTAATCTTTGGAAAAAAGTTTATTTTAGTCGTAAAAACTCTTATTTTTGGAATTTTTAATATTAATAGTTTTTACTAAACATTTTCCAAAATAATAACATTAAAAATAAATTGACCCCAAAATTGTAACACTCTTTTAAGGACCTTTAAAACAAGCCCAAACACCATCTACTTATCTTTAGAATTGACGAAATTTGACCAAACTCCGCCATTTTTTCGGCCATCTTGGAAAATTTAAACTGGTGTTTTCTCAGTAACTAGAAGTCGTGGAAGGTTAGGATTTTCATTGTTGCCCTGTTCAGTGTTTGCGCGAGCCCTTCCGCGAAGTCTTGACTCTAGGTAGAGCACAGACTCTACCGACTGAAACGGGCTCACGAAAGCACAATTAACAACATCCTAAGTCTTTCACAGAAAATCCCAGCTCAATCGGACCACGGGTTCCTGAGAAACGGCACTTCCGCACCCAAGCGGCCATTTTGTTTCGCCATCTTGTTTTACAAAAGTAGCCGTAGCTCCGTAACCGGAGGTCCGATTTTGACGTGGTTTTCTTTCTCGTAAAGCCCAACACCTCCTCAAGCTCTCCATCAGGGCCCTGACTCTAGGTAGAGCATCGACTCTACCAACCTAAACCAGGGCAGCGAAGGTGTTGAGCATCACTTCTAGATTAATCTGCAAGAAGCCCCAAATCGATCGGACGTAGGGAAGCTGAGTTGTGACACTTTTTGTTTTTGGCGGCCATTTTGACCGCCATCTTGAAAATATTAGAACCGTTGTTGCTCCGCAACCAGACGTCCGATCTTGATGCGGTTTTCTCTATAGTGAATGGCATCAAAGGGTCCTATAAACAGTTAATATATCGCGACTCTAGAGTAGTAGAGTCACATTATTTTTTGACAAATAGACATAATACGTACCTGTGCACTTACCCGTGTAGCGACGCTGGCTGGCTGAAGCCCCTGGAACCTGAAAAAGGAATTTTTTTTATAACTTTTACAAACTTTATCCTTGGTTCTATGTTGACTCCTTTGACTTTTTATTTTTGTGTACAGGTATATTGTGTTTGTCTATACATTTTTGATTGATTTACATATGTTATATTGGGTTTGTTCCTGTGCTTACCGTTTTTGATTGCGAAGCCGCGGTCTGCTTGATACGCACTCACCATCCCACAGTTTTTGAGGTAAGATGCCGTGTCCAAGAACACCTCCGGCTCCACAACCTGACGACCGGCCAGCTGAGGCCGCGCAGTTGGAGATCCCCCCGGCTGGGGTAACAACTGAAGGGGAGGGCCCCTCGGCGGAACCACCAGCAGAAGACATTCTTCTGGTGGATTTGCTGGAAGACACACATACCACCCCTGTCACTCCCACCTGCGCGGAAAAAGGCGATGAGATAAAAGGACCGGGACCCTCAAATCTGAACAAAACAATAAGCCTATACAAGGTCCTGGCTGCGCCCAGTAAGACGATCTCCACTTCCACCCCGGCGGCCCCTTCAGTGCCAAAACCGAGAATGTTACCACTGGGAGGCAAGGTAGCCGAGCTGGTGCGACGGCACTCGCTGGAAGAACCTGGCAGCCCGCCAAGGCAAGGGGATAAGCTGACTGAGGGCAGAAACCTACTCAGGCAGCTTAAAACGACCTTAAGATTGTCACGAAACACGAAGAAGGAACTGGTTGACAAGGTTTTTGAATCCGCGGACAGGCTGTATGCCCTTGTAAAAGAGATGGACGGTGTAATTAAAATTGCACAGAAAGAGACAAAAGCAAGCGGCCAACAAAAAGAAAGAGAAACGCAGCAGAAAAAGCAGGAGAAGAAACTGGACAAACAGGAAGAAAAAACCCAGAGAGAAGAGAGCCCGCGAGCAATGAGAGAGGACGAACTTCTGAAGAAGCTGGAAGAACACACTAAGAAGATAGAAGAGAATAGTGAGAAAATGGACAAATTGCAAGAAGAATTAGTAAGGTATAGGGATGAGCGTGAGTCACGTAGCTACGCATGTGTGGTGGCGGAACCAACAAAGGGTCACCCCTTGGTGAGACCGGCGCTACACTCCGTAGCCGTGACGACACAGGATGGACAGGAAACAGGGGATCAGGTGCTAGAAAAGATAAGAAAAGCAGTGAACGCAAAAGAGGGAGGCCTTAACGTAGAAAGAGTCAGAAAGGCAAAAGGAAAGATAATAATAGGGTGTAAAACGGAAAAGGACAAGAAATTAATAACAGAAAGATTAAGCAAAGCCTCGCAAGACCTAAGAGTGGAAGATGTTAAAAATAAGGATCCCCTGGTCATCTTGTTGGACGTCATGAAGTACAACACAGATGTTGACATCATGACGGCCATCAGGAACCAGAATAGGGACCTTATAAAACATGAAGAAAAGCTAGAGATCGCATACAGGAAGAAAGCTAGAAACCCACTTACGCAGCACGTCGTGATGAGAGTGTCCCCGCAGGTGTGGAGGAGAATGATAGATGCTGGCCACCTGCACATCGACCTCCAGAGAGTCCGGGTTGCCGACCAGTCGCCTCTGGTGCAGTGTTCGCTCTGCCTTGGCTACGGCCATGGCAGGCGGTTTTGCACCGGGATACTGGAGAAATGTAGCCACTGCGGGGGCCCGCACAAGAGGGACCAATGCGAGGACTTGCTTACTGCGACGCCACCATCATGCTGTAACTGTGCAAAGGCAGGGATAGTCAACAGAGAGCACAATGCCTTTGACAGAGACTGCCCCATCAGACGCAAATGGGAGGCCTTAGCGAGAGCCTCCATAGCGTATTGCTAAAGGCTCCTCAGGCGCAACCAGTCAGAACAGGTCATACCTGGGAGCCCAGGTCAACCTGTGCAGGATGGACCTGGCGACGAACGAGGTGATTTTGGAAGCTGAAAAACGCAAGATAGCTTTTGCGCTGCTCCAAGAACCATATGTCGGTGCAATTCGTCGGATGAAGGGGTACAGGGGGGTGAGGATCTTCCAAAGCCACAGCCAAGTCGATGGTCCCGTCAAAGCAGCTATTGCTGTCTTTGACGACGACCTTGATGTTGTACAGTACCCGAACTACACGACCAACAACATAGTGGTAGTCAAACTTAGGACTGTGGCTTGGGAGATCGTCATCATCTCGTACTACTTCGAACCCCACCCAGTACCAATAGAGCCATACTTGGAGCAGCTCAGAGCTATTGTAACGAACCTCGGTGCGCCGCAAGCGCTGATTGGTGGAGACGCGAACGCAAAAAGCACCTGGTGGGGCAGTAGCGAGGTGGACAGCCGAAGAGAAGAGATGGCTGGAGCACTAGAAGAAATGGGCCTTCAGGTGCTCAACGAGGGGGACCTGCCTACCTTTGAAGTCGTCAGGGGAGGCAGACGGTACACCAGCAACGTGGACGTGACAGCCTGCTCCACGGAGATGCTTGGTTCAGTAGAAGACTGGAGAGTTGAAGACGCCATGGTGAGTTCAGACCACAACACCATACTTTTCAAAATTAACCTGCAAAAATCAAAAGGAATGAACATTAAAAGAACAACCAGGATATTCAACACTAAAAAAGCTAACTGGGATCAGTTTCGTGAGAAAATGACCGAGTTAGCAATAGCTAACCAATTAACAGTAGAATCAATAAATAACTTAACATGCAAAACAAAATTAGAACAAACAGTAGATACATTCACGGAAATTATTAGGCAAACATGTTCCAAAATTTTACCAAAGAAAAAACAGAATGAAAAACTGAACTTACCATGGTGGTCGGAAGAACTCGAGGGCCTGAAAAGAAGAACACTCACAATGAAGAGGAGAATCCGTTGCGCCGCACCGAGAAGAAGGCAGAGAGTCATCGACGAGTACCTGAGGGCAAAACAAGAATATGAGGAAAGGGCTGTAAAGGATGCAGTTGAGAGTTGGAAAAGTTTTTGTGGGAAACAAGACAGGGAAGGGATGTGGGAAGGGATCTATAGGGTCTTGAAATGTACGGAGAAAAGGCAGGAAGACTTGCCCTTGAAGCTGAACGAAAGAAGCCTGAGCCCGAAGGAGTCAGCAGACATGCTGGCAGAGGTCTTCTACCCAGAAGACAAGGAGGGCGAAGACAACGAGGAACATCGACGGCTAAGAGATAAAGCTGGAAAAGTAAACGCGTTGGATGATCATGATGAACAGCATGATCCACCGTTTACCGTAATAGAGCTTAAAGCGGCCATTGACAGCTTCAACCCGAAGAAAGCCCCTGGTTCCGACGGACTCACGGCTGATATCTGCAAACAGGCAATAGACTTTAATCCCGGACTTTTTCTATCACTGGCCAACAAATGCCTCGAACTAGGTTCTTTTCCAAAGATCTGGAAGGAAGCAACTGTGATAGTGCTGAGGAAACCAGCAAAAGATGACTACACAGCTGCCAAGGCCTATAGACCAATCGGGCTGTTGCCAGTGATGGGAAAAGTCCTGGAGAAGATGATAGTTGCAAGACTAAAGTGGCACATCATACCGAGCATTAGCCAAAGTCAATACGGATTCATGCCCCAGAAGAGCACGGAAGACGCCGTCTATGCTCTCACTACCCACATTCGGGATAGAATCAGAGAGAAGAAGATGGTGGTACTGGTATCCCTAGACATAGAGGGGGCCTTCGACAGCGCCTGGTGGCCTGCGATAAGAGTCCGTTTGGCAGAGGCAAAATGCCCGATTAACATTAGGCGAGTCATAGACTCATACCTAGAGGACAGGGGGGTGAGGGTGAGGTACGCAGGAGAAGAGGTGTACAGAAAAACAACAAAAGGCTGTATCCAGGGATCTATTGGCGGTCCAATACTCTGGAACCTCCTTCTCAACCCCCTGCTAATAGGCTTACAGCAACGAGGAGAGTTTTGCCAGGCGTTTGCAGACGACGTTGCCCTGGTGTTTGATGGCACTTCCGCGGTGGAGATCCAGGGACGTGCAAATGCCGCTCTTGAGTATGTTCGGGAGTGGGGTGTCAGAAATAAGCTGAAATTTGCTCCGCATAAAACATGTGCGATGTTACTAACAAACAGGCTAAAGTATGACACTCCACACTTGACCATGGGCGGGATCGACATTGGCATGTCGAAGGAGATAAAGATCCTGGGGCTCGTGATTGATGACAAACTGACGTTCAATAGTCATGTTGCTAATACCTGCAAAAAGGCATTGAGCGTCTATAAGCAACTGTCACGAGCAGCCAGGATCAGCTGGGGTCTCCACCCGGATATCATCCGGACAATATACACTGCCTGCGTCGAACCAATAGTGCTATACGCAGCCAGTGTATGGGGTCCTGCTGTTGAAAAGTTATGCGTGCAGAGGCAGCTGAATGTAGTCCAGCGAGGCTTCGCTCAGCGTCTCTGCAAAGCCTACAGAACTGTCTCTCTGAACGCCGCACTCGCACTAGCCGGATTGCTCCCTCTCGACCTCCGAGTCAAGGAGGCAGTCGCCTTATATAAGGCAAAGAAGGGAGTGTCCCAGCCGGCGGGCTTGGCGGACAGGGAGATAGAGAAGATGACACCATACAGCAAAACACCACATCCAGCGAACAACACGGAGCTGTATTTCCATAACCTGGACACTGACGAAGAACTCAGCGAGTACAACCGCCAAGCAGTCAGAATATTCACGGATGGCAGCAAGATTGACGGGGGAGTGGGTGCTGCGCTTTCTATTTGGAATCAGACCGTAGAAACCGGAACCCGAAAACTGAAGCTGCCATCTTACTGCACAGTGTACCAGGCGGAAATACTAGCTATACGCGAAGCAACCCGCAAGATTCTGGAAACCTCCGAGAATAGTTACGGGATCTACAGCGATTCTCGATCGTCACTAGAGACGATAACGAATCACTCCGCTGTACATCCCCTAGCTACTGAGATCCGGAGAAATCTTGCGGAGTGCAGATCCCAGAAGAAAGAGGTTTCTTTGTTCTGGATCAAGGCTCACGCTGGATTCGCGGGCAACGAACGTGCAGATGTGTTGGCGAAAGAGGCTGCCACAAAGTCTAAGTCCAGACCGGCCTATGATGCGTGCCCGGTTTCATTTGTCAAGCGGCTGATCCGTGAGGAAACGCTTGACAGATGGAACCAGAGGTACAAGAACGGGGACACAGCAGCGGTCACGAAAGTCTTCTTGCCAGATGCAGTGTCAGCCTACAAAGTCGTACGAATGATGGGACCAGCAGATGGAATTCGGACTCAGATACTAACAGGGCACGGTGGATTCTCCGAGTATCTACACCGCTTCAAGTGCAAGGACAGTCCGTCATGCCTTTGCGATCCAGACTCAGAAGAATCACTCCTGCACGTTCTTCTCGACTGCCCCGTACACTGCAGGTCAAGATATGACCTAAGCCAGCAGCTTGACACAAGCCTGACCAAAGAAAACCTACACAAAATAATGGAGAACAGTACTGAACGCGGCATCTTCCTTCAATACTGTAAGAGAGTGGCAAATATGGTGATAAATAGGAACAAACTCGGTAGATAAGAAATTGTTGGCACCATATAGTGCTATATGTCTGTGCAACAATTAAATAAAAATAAGAAGTAAAAACAAGAAGTATGTAGATGTAGTAGCATAAGTAAATATAATAGTAATAAAATATACTAGATAAAAATACTGTATTTTCACTAGTGATAAAAATGTATACAATAAATAAGATAGAAATAAGATATAAATGATTATATAAGATCTGAAAACTGTACTAGAAATAATAATAAAATAGCCCTTTTTCCCTCATTTAAATAAAAAAAACCCATCCTGTAATAAGAAATAAGAACGCTATGGTGTTGACGCGCAAGCTTAAATAGCTCGGCGCTGGTGTTGGCTGGACAACTCCCCCTGGACCTCAGAATACATGAGGCAGCAGCCCTGTATGAGGTAAAGAGGGGAGTGGGCCAGCCAACGACAGGAGACGGGGAAGTGGAGCAATTAATGATCAAATTCTACACAGACGGCAGCAAAGTTGATGGCAGGGTTGGTGCCTCATTGTCTTTTTGGAGCAATGAGGTTGAAACCAAGAGTCAAAAATTGAAGCTGTCGTCGTACTGCACGGTCTTCCAGGCGGAACTGTTGGCTATATGTAAGAGCACCAGGGAAATTATTAAGCGCCCAGAAGATAGTTTCGGAATCTACAGTGATTCGAGGTCTTCACTTCACTTCACTTCGTCGCTCCACCCTCTAGTAGTGGAAATCCGCCGTAATCTAGCGGAGTGCAAGCGTAGGAACAAACACGTTGCACTCTTCTGGATAAGGGCTCACGCCGGCCTGGAGTTCTTTGTCAAAACTTGATTTTTATATGATTAATAGGTAAACATTCACAATGGAAACACATTGGGACGATTATAAGACAAAAGTAGTTTTCGTCACTACCTACCTGGCCGTGCCGGGAGTAGTTTCTGTAGCGATTTTCTCATATACTCAATTCTTTGTCAAAACTTGATTTTTATATGATTAATAGGTAAACATTCACAATGGAAACACATTGGGACGATTATAAGACAAAAGTAGTTTTCGTCACTACCTACCTGCCCGTGCCGGGAGTAGTTTCTGTAGCGATTTTCTCATATCCTCAATTCTTTGTCAAAACTTGATTTTTATATGATTAATAGGTAAACATTCACAATGGAAACACATTGGGACGATTATAAGACAAAAGAAGTTTTCGTCACTACCTACCTGCCCATGCCGGGAGTAGTTTCTGTAGCGATTTTCTCATATCCTCAATTCTTTGTCAAAACTTGATTTTTATATGATTAATAGGTAAACATTCACAATGGAAACACATTGGGACGATTATAAGACAAAAGTAGTTTTCGTCACTACCTACCTGGCCGTGCCGGGAGTAGTTTCTGTAGCGATTTTCTCATATCCTCAATTCTTTGTCAAAACTTGATTTTTATATGATTAATAGGTAAACATTCACTATGGAAACACATTGGGACGATTATAAGACAAAAGTAGTTTTCGTCACTACCTACCTGGCCGTGCCGGGAGTAGTTTCTGTAGCGATTTTCTCATATCCTCAATTCTTTGTCAAAACTTGATTTTTATTATGATGAATAGGTAAACATTCACAATGGAAACACATTGGGACGATTATAAGACAAAAGTACATAGTTTTCGTCACTACCTACCTGCCCGTGCCGGGAGTAGTTTCTGTAGCGATTTTCTCATATCCTCAATTCTTTGTCAAAACTTGATTTTTATATGATTAATAGGTAAACATTCACAATGGAAACACATTGGGACGATTATAAGACAAAAGTAGTTTTCGTCACTACCTACCTGCCCGTGCCGGGAGTAGTTTCTGTAGCGATTTTCTCATATACTCAATTCTTTGTCAAAACTTGATTTTTATATGATTAATAGGTAAACATTCACAATGGAAACACATTGGGACGATTGTAAGACAAAAGTAGTTTTAGTCACTACGTATCTGCCCGTGCCGGGAGTAGTTTTTGTAGCGATTTTCTCATATACTCAATTCTTTGTCAAAACTTGATTTTTATATGATTAATAGGTAAACATTCACAATGGAAACACATTGGGACGATTGTAAGACAAAAGTAGTTTTAGTCACTACCTATCTTTTCGGGGATTCACGATTTTTTCGGGGGTAGATGTGAAACTGTGCACACATATTCAAAACTTCTACTTATATTTAAAAATATATTTAATCCAAATTTTATTAATATTAATGCATAAAATTAATCAATAGTCAAACCCATCTGCCATACAGTGTTTTCCACTCTAAACATAAACTCTACACTGCACTGCAACTATTTACATAAATCACAGTCCTTTGTGTTTGTGAAACAAAATGGAGGATATTAGAAACACCATGTCCGAATTGGCAAAGTCATTTGCCCAGAGGATGGAACAGTTCGAGAGTGGGCTGCCTAAGAGCCCTACACCTTCCACTGTAGCTGGTTTATCAACGGACTACTTGGAGTTCAAGTCCTTTGTCACAGGGGCACTGCGAGCACTCCAAACACAGATTGCGTTCATGGCAAGGGAACTGGATAATCTGGAGATGCAAGGCCGACGAAAAATACTGCTTCTTCATGGAGTGCCTGAGCAGCAGAAGGAAGATTTGGCAGCGGTGGTTGTGAAGACCTTGGTGGAGCGGGTGAAGCTGGCTGGTATTGCTGCGAGTGACATCAGCCGTTGTCACAGGATGGGTCGGGCCGTCGTTCCAGATCGTCCTCGGCCTATACTACTCAAGCTAAGGGACATGTCGCTCCGAAGCAAGGTCTGGTCAGCCAAGACATCTCTCAAGGGCTCCGGGATCACTATGTCTGAGTTCCTAACCAAAGTCAGGCACGATACATTTATGCTGGCTCGGGAACGCTTCGGAATCTCTAAATGTTGGACGATGGACGGGACCGTGTACGTCGTGGGAGCCGACGGCAAGCGGCACAGAGTTCGCTGTCCTGAAGATCTTGACTCTGTCGGGCCCGTGCACACTGCATCTGGTAGCCCGCAGGCTGTGACCCAGAAGCCGACTGTGGCTCAGTATAAGTTGTGGTACCCAAGGTATCCAAGACAAGGCGCGTTGTGCCGTCGTCAAAGAAGAGCTAGACATCGTTTTGTGTGACTCGTCGTAGCAGTATTGTGTGGCCATCAACGAAGTTACAGGTAGATTTGTTTTTTATTGTCTGATTATTATCCAACCAACCCTCATTCAGTTTTGTAGCAATTATTTTATTTAGATAAGGTTATTTCCATTTTGTTATGACACAGACATGTTTTGTTTTACTTACACTGACAGTTCTATGTTACTTCTTCTTCTTATGTTTCGAATACTTAGAACGTAGCTTCATTACCTCTAACGCTGATGGCTACACGGAATATTGAGTCCGATCGTAAATACGATATCAAAAATATCGATATTAGGTGTTTTGATGTCTCTTTAATATTATTAATTTTTCGTTTGTTTCTTTTTGTTGTATTAAAACTTGTATGTAAGTGTTAGAGTTTTGTTAAGGTTACTTTGTTATCGTATCAGACACAACTGGCAGATGGATAGTTAGTTGTGAACGTACCTACTCAAAATTATTAGTAGGTATTTTTATATATTTAATATTATTTTTATAATTTTATATATTTAGCTAAGGCATAATTAATGCCACTCAGTGGTTCAATTTCTGACAGCGATGAATGTGTGTCTCTTTTTGATAGTCCTGGTTCTGACAGCGACGATAGCTTCCATAGTCTTCCATCTCTTTCTGACTCAATCTCTTCTTTCTTCTCTGATGTTCCTATGAATTTTAATGTCCTTCACATAAACGCTCAGAGTATCCCTCAACACTATCCTGACTTACTAGCTTCTTTTGACCATAAAAACATTCACGCCTTACTGGTCTCTGAATCATGGTTAAAGCCCTGTCTTTCTTCTTCCTCCTATGCTCTCCCAGGTTTTAAACTTATCCGAAAAGATCGCATCGGATCAGGTGGTGGAGGGGTTGCCATATATCTGCGAACACATATCCCTTTTAATATAGTAAGTGTGTCAACTCAGCCACCACCCGCCAAAGCGGGAGAACATCTTTTTATTGAGATCGATCTGCGCCATGCTAAGGTTCTACTAGGTGTATTTTATTGTCCCTCTTCCAAAATAAATTACTTTCTATCATTTGAAACTCTTCTTGAAAATCTAGCTCCATCTTACGATCATTTTATAATTATGGGTGACTTCAACACCTGCTTACTTAAGAAAGACAGTCGGTCCTCCACTCTTGAAACTCTCGTCAGGGGGTGCAACATGTCAATTCTTCCTACAAATGCTACTCACTTCTTCCCAAATTCATCTCCCTCACTACTTGACCTAATCATAGTGTCATCTCCTGCTCACGTTGCCAAGCATGGTCAATGTGAAGCAGGGGCTTTCTCTTACCACGACATGTTGTATATGTTGTAAAATTCGCCCTCCTAAACCCAAGCCCCAGGTTCTTCTGCAGAGAAATTTTAGTGGAATTAATTTGGAGAAGCTACTACATGATGCCGATGGTATAGACTGGTCTGAGCTCTTTGATGTACCGGACATTGATTGCAAAGTGGAGATATTTAGTCGTGTTATTACCAACCTCTATGACAACCATGCCCCGCTGAGGGAGATAAAGCTCAAGCATCTTCCTGCGCCGTGGATTACACCTGAACTAAAAGCACTTATGCGTCAGAAATGTGTAGCTAAATCAAAATTGAAGCGTAAACCTAACGAGCTGAACAAAGAAAGATACATAGATCGTCGAAATCACTGCAATAGAGCGTGTCGTGACGCGCAACGCCGCTATATCCATACGTCAGTAGAGAACTCCGATCCTGCTAAGGTTTGGAAGTTCTTACGGTCCTTAGAAATCGGTAAATCTAAAGAACGTACCAAAATACCTTCACAATTTGATCTAAATTCTCTTAACAAACACTTTTCTACCACTTCTGATCTCGATATGCAATTGAAATCACAAACTTTGACTAATCTTTCTTCTACACCGATTCCTGACTACTCACCTTTTCATTTTAGTCAATTCACGGTCTGTGACGTTAAGAGAGCTGTTACATCTATTTCTTCTAAGGCTATTGGAAACGATAGCATTAGCCGAAATATGATAATTCCTATCCTTGTTCAAATAGCCCCCGCCATTCAACACATCCTCAACTCCTCGATATCCACTGGATTATTCCCATCTGCGTGGAAAAAAGCCCAGGTAACTCCTCTCCCTAAAAAATCTAAACCTGTTAGTTTATCTGATTTTCGTCCTATATCTATTCTCCCTTTCCTGTCCAAAGTCCTTGAACGCCTTGTTCACCAGCAACTAAGCACATTCCTCTCCACCCATAATCTTCTAAACCCTTTCCAATCCGGTTTCCGCCCAGGCCACAGCACCGTGTCCGCACTAGTTAAAATTACTGACGACATACGCTCTGGCATGGAAGATGGTAAACTAACTATCCTTTGCCTACTCGATTTTACCAATGCTTTTAACAATGTGGACTTTGAAATTCTCCTTGAAATATTACGCTCTCTTAACGTATCTCCAGCAGTGACTGATTGGTTTCGCAGTTACTTGCACGGACGTCGGCAGCGTATTCGTATTGATGATGAGTGCTCATCTTGGTGCGATATTTCTGCAGGCGTCCCTCAGGGCGGCTTTCTTTCACCTCTACTTTTCGCTATTTTCATAAATTCTATATCTCACCACATTACATCATCGTACCACCTCTATGCAGATGATCTCCAGATCTACACGCAGGCTCCGGTAGATCAGCTATCGTTTGCTATTGCCACCGTAAATGAAGATTTAGACCGTATTCTGGACTGGAGTAAGAGCTTTGGTCTAAAAGTGAACCCTGCAAAAACGCAGGTGATCACAGTAGGAAGCTCGCGGATGATAGCTCGAATAAAATGGAGTAGTCTCCCAAACGTGATCTTTGATGGGATCCCTGTCGCGCAAAGTGAAACCGTTAAAAATTTGGGGGTCCTCATTGATAGAAATCTGTCGTAGGGACCACAGATATCTGAAACCAGCCGCAGGATGTTTGCTTCTGCTGGTTCTCTTAGAAGGCTGCGTAACTTCTTACCCATTGCCACTAAAATTTCTCTTGCACAATCTCTCCTACTTCCAATTCTCGATTATGCCGATTCATCCTATCTTGATCTTACTGAGCAACAGTTAGACAAACTTGAGCGCCTGCAGAATGTCGGGATAAGGTTTATATTTGGCTTGCGGAAATATGACCATGTCTCGGAATTTCGCAGGAAGCTAAAGTGGTTACCTATACGGCTTCGCCGTAATTCTCATATTCTATCTCTTCTCTATAATATTCTATTTCTGGCCTCTGCACCCCCTTATCTCAAAGAACGTTTCACCTTTCTTCATCTTTCTCACACTCTTTCTCTCCGCTCTTCTTCAACCCTTATGCTTCAAGTACCTGCTCACTCTACTTCCTTCTTCGCCCAATCCTTTACTGCCCGGGCTGTGCAACTATGGAACGCATTGCCAATATCGGTGAGGCGTGCTAAGTCATTACCAACCTTTAAAACACTGTTAAAAGAGCACTATTTGTCCTGCTGTCACTAAGCGCATAACTGAGATCCTATGTTTATAAGTAGTATATGTATATTTTATGATATATATGTAGTATATTTCTATGTAAGTACTATAAGTATTTTATTTATAATATCCCACAACTTACAAGCACACAGATCCCCTGGTACTGTCCACGATCCTATCCATCCATGGTTGTCTGGTAGAGATCGCTCTTGAGCGATAAGACCGCCAATTGTACTTAATTTTTAAGTTTTTACTGTACATAGTTTATAGTTAAAGTGCAATAAAGAATTTTCTATCTATCTATCTATCTATCTATCTGCCCGTGCCGGGAGTAGTTTTTGTAGCGATTTTCTCATATACTCAATTCTTTCTCAAAACTTGATTTTTATATGATTAATAGGTAAACATTCACAATGGAAACACATTGGGACGATTATAAGACAAAAGTAGTTTTCGTCACTACCTACCTGCCCGTGCCGGGAGTAGTTTCTGTAGTGATTTTCTCATATCCTCAATTATTTCTCAAAACTTGATTTTTATATGATTAATAGGTAAACATTCACAATGGAAACACATTGGGACGATTATAAGACAAAAGTAGTTTTCGTCACTACCTACCTGCCCGTGCCGGGAGTAGTTTCTGTAGCGATTTTCTCATATACTCAATTCTTTGTCAAAACTTGATTTTTATATGATTAATAGGTAAACATTCACAATGGAAACACATTGGGACGATTATAAGACAAAAATAGTTTTCGTCACTACCTACCTGGCCGTGCCGGGAGTAGTTTCTGTAGCGATTTTCTCATATCCTCAATTCTTTGTCAAAAGTTGATTTTTATATGATTAAAAGGCACATGCACAATGGAAACACATTGGGACCATTGTAAGACAAAAGTAGTTTTAGTCACTACCTATCTGCCCGTGCCGGGAGTAATTTCTGTAGCGATTTTCTCATATCCTCAATTCTTTGTCAAAACTTGATTTTTATATGATTAATAGGTAAACATTCACAATAGAAACACATTGGGACGATTATAAGACAAAAGTAGTTTTCGTCAGTACGTACCTGCCCGTGCCGGGAGTAGTTTCTGTAGCGATTTTCTCATATCCTCAATTCTTTGTCAAAATTTGATTTTTATATGATTAATAGGTAAACATTCACAATGGAAACACATTGGGACGATTATAAGACAAAAGTAGTTTTAGTCACTACCTACCTGCCCGTGCCGGGAGTAGTTTTTGTAGCGATTTTCTCATATACTCAATTCTTTGTCAAAACTTGATTTTTATATGATTAATAGGTAAACATTCACAATGGAAACACATTGGGACGATTATAAGACAAAAGTAGTTTTCGTCACTACCGACCTGCCCGAGCCGGGAGTAGTTTCTGTAGCGATTTTCTCATATACTCAATTCTTTGTCAAAACTTGATTTTTATATGATTAATAGGTAAACATTCACAATGGAAACACATTGGGACGATTATAAGACAAAAGTAGTTTTCGTCACTACCTACCTGCCCGTACCGGGAGTAGTTTCCGTAGCGATTTTCTCATATCCTCAATTCTTTGTCAAAACTTGATTTTTATATGATTAATAGGTAAACATTCACAATGGAAACACATTGGGACGTTTATAAGACAAAAGTAGTTTTCGTCACTACCTACCTGGCCGTGCCGGGAGTAGTTTCTGTAGAGACCTTTCTTACAGCGCAGAATATTTCCATATTCAATGTAGAAGGCTTTAAAAAAGCTGCATACTTTTGTAGAACTGTCAAGGAGAAAGGTGGGTGTCTAATTCTGATAAAAGAAAATGTTAAATTTAAAATAAGGAATGATATTGTAAAAATGTCAGAAGAAATGGTTTTTGAAGTATGTTGCATTGAATTGAACGAAGCTATTATTATAGTAGTATATAGATCGCCTTTAGCGAATTTGGACTGTTTCTTGTTTAAACTTGAGCAGTGCTTGAACAAAGCTACTGCCAAAAATAATAAAATTGTAATAGTATGTGGAGATTTTAATGTTAATTTTTTATCTGATAATAATAATGAACGAAATATGTTAATGGATTTGATGGACAGTTTTCTATTGAAACAACAAATTTATGATTACACTAGAGTTTCTACGACATCGATGACATGTATAGATAATATTTTTACAGATACTTTCGAGACTACAAATGTACGTATAATACCAGGTGTGAAATCTGATCATTATGCACAGGCTATTAATGTAAAAGTAAAAGCAGAAATTATGATAAAGCCGCCTGTTAAAATGAGACAAATTAGTAACCTTAAAATAGACAATTTAAAAAGATTGTTATGCGACAACGTAGACAATATGACATTATATGAGGATTTCGATAAGTTTTTTGAATGGTTCCTGAAAAATATGAATCAATGTATGCCTGTAGTTGAAAGAAGTCCCGCGGTTTCCAAAAAAATTTGCGAATGGGCTACCAAGGGAATTCTTGTCTCAAGACGCAGAATGTTTGAGTTATATGCCATAAGAAATAAGAGTACTGATCATACGCTAAGATTATATGTAAGTAAATATAGTAACATTTTTAAAAGAGTTTGTTGTGAGGCTAAGAAATTATTTATTGCTGAAAAAATTGAAAAATCTAATAATAAAATAAAATCTGTTTGGAAAATAATTAAGGAAGAAACTGGGAAGGAAAGTAATAGTCAAATAATCTGTGATAAACTTTTCTGTGATATTAGTAATAAGTTTATTTTTGACAATGTTGACATTTCTAATTATTTTAACAATTATACAATACAATACAATACAATATATCTTTATTGCACCATCAAATATAAAGAAAATAATAAAAATAGGATCTTAATACTAACTAAATCTAGTGGCACAATCGGCGGCCTTATCGCTAAAAGCGATCTCTTCCAGGCAACCTTTGGATGAATTATTTCATTAACGTAGCTAAAAATGTGACTCGTAATCTTATTTGTTCGGTGCAAAAATCTCTATCTTTTTTAGATGACTTTATTCCAGCATCAAATGTTCAATTCAATCTGAATCCGATAAATATGGAGAGGGTTGTTAAGTTAATTAGAAGTATGAAGGCAAAGAAATCTAATGATTATTGGTATATTACACCTTACTTGTTAAGGAAGCTAGAATGTGCTATTGCTGAGCCTATAGTGCATATTATTAATAACTGCATTAAAACTGGTACTTTTCCCGAACAAATGAAAACTGCAAAAGTCGTACCGATACATAAATCAGGCAAATTGTCACTTTGCAACAATTATCGTCCTGTATCAGTTTTGCCTAGCATAAGTAAAATTTACGAAAAATATATAACTGAAGAACTTGTTTCTTTTCTGACCAGCAATAAATTGTTAAATTTTAGTCAATTTGGTTTCCAAAAGGGAAAATCAACAAAGCATGCTATAACTAGGCTTATTGAAGATGTTTTTAGAGGCTTGGAGAAATCACAAAAAACTTATGGAGTATTTTGTGATCTGTCCAAAGCCTTTGACTGTGTTTCACATGAAATATTACTATGTAAGTTAGAGCACTATGGTGTAAAAAATTGTGAACTAAATATTTTTAAATCGTATTTATTGAATAGAAAGCAAGTCACTGAAATAAATGGCTGTAGATCTGATGAAGGTGACATAACTTTAGGAATTCCACAAGGATCCATCTTGGGACCTCTTTTATTTTTAATTTATGTAAATGACATTTCAATAGTATGTAAGGATATTGACATAATTTTATTTGCTGACGATACTAGTTTGATTATTAAAGATAAATGCGATGAAGGTGTAAGTGACAAGCTTTTAAAAGTGGTGCCAGACCTACAAAAATGGTTCTCAGCAAACAATCTTGTGCTCAATGTTGACAAAACACATGTTTTAAAATTTTGTTTGGGAGCTACAAATAAATTACCTGAGTCTTATGTAATAGATGCGCTAAATGAGATGTCGCTGCCCCACACAGACTGTATTAAATTTTTAGGTATCTGGCTAGATTCTAAATTGACTTGGGCCAACCATATTGAACAACTTAGCAAAAAATTAAGCTCTGCAACATACGCAATAAAAAAAATAAAATAATTAGGAGGTATGAGTGCTGCTAGGCAAGTATACTTTGCATATTTTCACTCATTGATGAGCTACGGGGTCATGTTCTGGGGCAACGCAGCAGAATCGCAAAGAATCTTTGTCTTACAAAAAAGGTCTATCAGATATATAGCAGGTTTAAAATATAGAGATACATGTAGAGAAGTGTTTAAGAAACTAAAAATAATGACTATGACCTGTGAGCAAATCTATCAAACCATTATATACATAAGAGACAATCTCAATAATACTTCAAAAAATAAAGAAATCCATAGTCATAACACTAGAAATAAGGAAAATATTGCAGTCCCTCACACAAGACTATAAAAAATACAAAAAAGCTTTATGTGCCTATCTATAAAATTTTATAATAAAATACCATTACAATTTAGAAATAAACCTGACATTGATCTATTTGTATTTATTAAAAGAATTCTATTGAATAAGAGTTATTATACAATTGACGAAGCTTTGGCTAATAAAAATATATTTTGTGATGTTATAGGTACTAAAGCTTAGGTTGCTGTTAATTAGCTATAAGTTTAAATGTATTGTGACTTATCTAAGAACATATATATTGTGTCAAAAGATAAATAAATGAATTGAATTGAATTGTAGCGATTTTCTCATATCCTCAATTCTTTGTCAAAACTTGATTTTTATATGATTAATAGGTAAACATTCACAATAGAAACACATTGGGACGATTATAAGACAAAAGTAGTTTTCGTCACTACCTACCTGCCAATGCCGGGAGTAGTTTCTGTAGCGATTTTCTCATATCCTCAATTCTTTGTCAAAACTTGATTTTTATATCATTAATAGGTAAATATTCACAATGGAAACACATTGGGACGATTATAAGCCAAAAGTAGTTTTCGTCACTACCTACCTGGCCGTGCCGGGAGTAGTTTCTGTAGCGATTTTCTCATATCCTCAATTCTTTGTCAAAACTTGATTTTTATATGATTAATAGGTAAACATTCACAATGGAAACACATTGGGACGATTATAAGACAAAAGCAGTTTAAGTTTCTACCTACCTGTCCGTGCCGGGAGTAGTTTCTGTAGCGATTTTCTCATATACTCAATTCTTTGTCAAAACTTGATTTTTATATGATTAATAGGTAAACATTCACAATGGAAACACATTGGGACGATTGTAAGACAAAAGTAGTTTTCGTCACTACCTACCTGCCCGTGCCGGGAGTAGTTTCTGTAGTGATTTTATTATATCCTCAATTATTTCTCAAAACTTGATTTTTATATGATTAATAGGTAAACATTCACAATGGAAACACATTGGGACGATTATAAGACAAAAGTAGTTTTCGTCACTACCTACCTGCCCGTGCCGGGAGTAGTTTCTGTAGCGATTTTCTCATATCCTCAATTCTTTGTCAAAACTTGATTTTTATATGATTAATAGGTAAACATTCACAATGGAAACACATTGGGACGATTATAAGACAAAAGTAGTTTTAGTCACTACCTACCTGCCCGTGTCGGGAGTAGTTTCTGTAGCGATTTTCTCATATCCTCAATTCTTTGTCAAAACTTGATTTTTATAAGATTAATAGGTAAACATTCACAATGGAAACACATTAGGACGATTATAAGACAAAAGTAGTTTTCGTCAGTACGTACCTGCCCGTGCCGGGAGTAGTTTCTGTAGCGATTTTCTCATATACTCAATTCTTTGTCAAAACTTGATTTTTATATGATTAATAGGTAAACATTCACAATGGAAACACATTGGGACGATTGTAAGACAAAAGTAGTTTTCGTCACTACCTACCTGCCCGTGCCGGGAGTAGTTTCTGTAGCGATGTTCTCATATACTCAATTCTTTGTCAAAACTTGATTTTTATATGATTAATAGGTAAACATTCACAATGGAAACACATTAGGACGATTATAAGACAAAAGTAGTTTTCGTCAGTACGTACCTGCCCGTGCCGGGAGTAGTTTCTGTAGCGATTTTCTCATATCCTCAATTCTTTGTCAAAACTTGATTTTTATATGATTAATAGGTAAACATTCACAATGGAAACACATTGGGACGATTATAAGACAAAAGTAGTTTTCGTCACTGCCCGTGCCGGGAGTAGTTTCTGTAGCGATTTTCTCATATCCTCAATTCTTTGTCAAAACTTGATTTTTATATGATTAATAGGTAAACATTCACAATGGAAACACATTGGGACGATTATAAGACAAAAGTAGTTTTCGTCACTACCTACCTGCCCGTGTCGGAAGTAGTTTCTGTAGCGATTTTCTCATATCCTCAATTCTTTGTCAAAACTTGATTTTTATATGATTAATAGGTAAACATTCACAATGGAAACACATTGGGACGATTATAAGATAAAAGTAGTTTTCCACACTACCTACCTGCCCGTGCCGGGAGAAGTTTCTGTAGCGATTTTCTCATATCCTCAATTCTTTGTCAAAACTTGATTTTTATATGATTAATAGGTAAACATTCACAATGGAAACACATTGGGACGATTATAAGACAAAAGTAGTTTTCGTCACTACCTACCTGCCCGTGCCGGGAGTAGTTTCTGTAGCGATTTTCTCATATCCTCAATTCTTTGTCAAAACTTGATTTTTATATGATTAATAGGTAAACATACACAATGGAAACACATTGGGACGATTATAAGACAAAAGTAGTTTGCGTCACTACCTACCTGCCCGTGGCGGGAGTAGTTTCTGTAGCGATTTTCTCATATCCTCAATTCTTTGTCAAAACTTGATTTTTATATGATTAATAGGTAAACATTCACAATGGAAACACATTGGGACGATTATAAGACAAAAGTAGTTTTAGTCACTACCTACCTGCCCGTGCCGGGAGTAGTTTCTGTAGCGATTTTCTCATATCCTCAATTCTTTGTCAAAACTTGATTTTTATATGATTAATAGGTAAACATTCACAATGGAAACACATTAGGACGATTATAAGACAAAAGTAGTTTTCGTCAGTACGTACCTGCCCGTGCCGGGAGTAGTTTCTGTAGCGATTTTCTCATATCCTCAATTCTTTGTCAAAACTTGATTTTTATATGATTAATAGGTAAACATTCACAATGGAAACACATTGGGACGATTATAAGACAAAAGTTGTTTTCGTCAATACCTACCTGCCTGTGGCGGGAGTAGTTTCTGTAGCGATTTTCTCATATCCTCAATTCTTTGTCAAAACTTGATTTTTATATGATTAATAGGTAAACATTCACATTGGAAACACATTGGGACGATTATAAGACAAAAGTAGTTTTCGTCACTACCTACCTGCCCGTGCCGGGAGTAGTTTCTGTAGCGATGTTCTCATATACTCAATTCTTTGTCAAAACTTGATTTTTATATGATTAATAGGTAAACATTCACAATGGAAACACATTGGGACGATTATAAGACAAAAGCAGTTTTCGTCACTACCTACCTGCCCGTGCCGGGAGTAGTTTCTGTAGCAATTTTCTCATATCCTCAATTCTTTGTCAAAACTTGATTTTTATATGATTAATAGGTAAACATTCACAATGGAAACACATTGGGACGATTATAAGACAAAAGTAGTTTTCGTCACTACCTACCTGCCCGTGCCGGGAGTAGTTTCTGTAGCGATTTTCTCATATCCTCAATTCTTTGTCAAAACTTGATTTTTATATGATTAATAGGTAAACATTCACAATGGAAACACATTGGGACGATTATAAGACAAAAGTAGTTTTAGTCACTACCTACCTGCCCGTGCCGGGAGTAATTTCTGTAGCGATTTTCTCATATCCTCAATTCTTTATCAAAACTTGATTTTTATATGATTAATAGTTAAACATTCACAATGGAAACACATTGGGACGATTGTAAGACAAAAATAGTTTTCGTCACTACCTACCTGCCCGTGCCGGGAGTAGTTTCTGTAGCGATGTTCTCATATACTCAATTCTTTGTCAAAACTTGATTTTTATATGATTAAAAGGTAAACATTCTCAATGGAAACACATTAGGACGATTATAAGACAAAAGTAGTTTTCGTCAGTACGTACCTGCCCGTGCCGGGAGTAGTTTCTGTAGCGATTTTCTCATATACTCAATTCTTTGTCAAAACTTGATTTTTGTATGATTAATAGGTAAACATTCACAATGGAAACACATTGGGACGATTGTAAGACAAAAGTAGTTTTCGTCACTACCTACCTGCCCGTGCCGGGAGTAGTTTCTGTAGCGATGTTCTCATATACTCAATTATTTGTCAAAACTTGATTTTTATATGATTAATAGGTAAACATTCACAATAGAAACACATTGGGACGATTATAAGACAAAAGTAGTTTTTGTCAGTACGTACCTGCCCGTGCCGGGAGTAGTTTCTGTAGCGATTTTCTCATATACTCAATTCTTTGTCAAAACTTGATTTTTATATGATTAATAGGTAAACATTCACAATAGAAACACATTGGGACGATTATAAGACAAAAGTAGTTCTCGTCAGTACGTACCTGCCCGTGCCGCGAGTAGTTTTTGTAGCGATTTTCTCATATCCTCAATTCTTTGTCAAAACTTGATTTTTATAAGATTAATAGGTAAACATTCACAATGGAAACACATTATGACGATTATAAGACAAAAGTAGTTTTCGTCAGTACGTACCTGCCCGTGCCGGGAGTAGTTTCTGTAGCGATTTTCTCATATCCTCAATTCTTTGTCAAAACTTGATTTTTATATGATTAATAGGTAAACATTCACAATGGAAACACATTGGGACGATTATAAGACAAAAGTAGTTTTCGTCAATACCTACCTGCCCGTGCCGGGAGTAGTTTCTGTAGCGATTTTCTCATATCCTCAATTCTTTGTCAAAACTTGATTTTTATATGATTAACTAGTTGTTAGATGTGCGCGAGCTGCAAGCAGCTCGCGGGGGTTGTGTATATATAGGTATTGAGTTTTTTTTCATTGTATTCCCCTTGTCGTGATCTACACCTTTAATTATTTTGTTTGCAATCGATATCCAAGAGGGAATACTGCGATTAAAAAATGTCAGTCATCTTGGATTTGGAAATTGACATCATTTTCGTAATCTACGAGTTCAAGTTACTCGAAAACGATACCCATGTCAGATTTTTTGATTGGGGAGGAAGTTCAGGGGAGCTGGGGGCGTGGGGGGGGGTCACGGCACGGCTCGCTTCGCTCGCCGTGCCGATCCCCTTGGTCGCATTGCGGCTCGCTTCGCTCGCCGCAATGCTCCCCTGGGTTAAGTGTGAGGGGGTCTTGGGGGTTGTCGGGGGGGTCACAGCACGGCTCGCTTCGCTCGCCGTGCTGTTCCCCTTGGTCGCGTCGAAATCGAAATCCTCACCCCAAGTAATTCAAAAACGATACCCATATCAGATTTTTTGGTTGGGGGAGGGGGTACAGGGGGGCTGGGGGCGTGGGGGGGGGGGGTCACGGCACGGCTCGCTTCGCTCGCCGTGCCGTTCCCCTTGGTCGCATTGCGGCTCGCTTCGCTCGCCGCAATGCTCCCCCGGGTTATAGTTGAGGGGGTCTAGGGGTCATTGGGGGAGTCACAGCACGGCTCGCTTCGCTCGACGTGCTGTTCCCCGCGGTCGCATCGCGGCTCGCTTCGCTCGCCGCGATGCTCTACCCGGGTTATAGTTGAGGGGGTCTTGGGGGGTCATTGGGGGGGTCACATCCCGGCGGTCGCATCGCGGCTCGCTTCGCTCGCCGCAATGCTCCACCCGAAAAAAAATTATAGTTGAGGGGGTCTTGGGGGGTCACAGCACGGCTCGCTTCGCTCGCCGTGCTGTTCCCCGCGGTCGCTCCACCGGAAAAAATAGGTAAAAAATTGGCCAATTTTCGGTTTTTCCTAAAAAAAGGGGGTCTGGGGGGCCAAAGGGGGCAATTTTTTTTTGTCATTCAAAACCATTTGTCCTACGCTACATGACTGTGAAAAAAAATTTCTTCCAAGTCTATCCGTTTCGGAGATGGAAAGGGGGGCAAAAAAGGGGGTTAAAGGGGGGGTTCCAATTTTTTTTTTTCCAAAACGAAGAGAAACCCTCTATACGACCCCGCATTCAGAACCCCTCTATCGCGACGGCATCTGGTAGCACTCTCAAAAGGGGGGTCCTGGGGGCAGGGGGGGGGGCAAAATTTTCTATGCAATCAAAATCGCTTGTCCCCCTCTATACAACCCCCATAAAAAAATTAAGCAATATGGCTCAATGCAGGAGCTCCCCTTGAAGGGGGGGTCTTTGGGGGGCAAATCTCAAAAAGTCGGAATTTTCCCTAGGAGACTTTTACCTCCCCTATACGATTCCGTAAAAAAAAACATACCTTCCCATCCACCATCAAGGCGAACAATTATGTCAATCAGTCAATCAGTGAATCAGTCAGTACTAATTTAGCTTTATATATATAACTAGTTGTTAGAAGTGCGCGAGCTGCAAGCAGCTCGCGGGGGTTGTTTATAGGTATTGTGTTGTTTTTTTTTCATTGTATTCCCCTTGTCGTGATCTACACCTTTAATTATTTTGTTTGAAATCGATAGCCATGAGAAAATTTTGCGATGAAAAAATGTCATCCATCTTGGATTTGGAAATGGACATCTTTTTCGTAATCTACGTATGCGAATTATTCGAAAACGATTCCCATATTATGTGGGTGCACGTCTCAAAGCGAGTATAAACTGCGATATAGAGATGTCAGCCATCTTGGATTTGGAAATGGACATCTTTTTCGTAATCTACGAGTTCAAGTTACTCGAAAACAATACCCATGTCAGATTTTTTGATTGGGGAGGAAGTTCAGGGGAGCTGGGGGCGTGGGGGGGTCACGGCACGGCTCGCTTCGCTCGCCGTGCCGTTCCCCTTGGTCGCATTGTGGCTCGCTTCGCTCGCCACAATGCTCCCCCGGGTTATAAGTGAGGGGGTCTTAGGGGGTCGTCGGGGGGGTCACAGCACGGCTCGCTTCGCTCGCCGTGCTGTTCCCCGAGGTCGCATCGCGGCTCGCTTCGCTCGCCGCAATGCTCCACCCGAAAAAAATTATAGTTGAGGGGGTCTTGGGGGGTCGTCGGGAGGTCACAGCACGGCTCGCTTCGCTCGCCGTGCTGTTCCCCTTGGTCGCATTGCGGCTCGCTTCGCTCGCCGCAATGCTCCTCCGGGTTATAGTTAAGGGGGTCTTGGGGGGTCATTGGGGGGGTCACAGCACGGCCGTTCCCCGTGCCGTTCCCCTTGGTCGCATTGCGGCTCGCTTCGCTCGCCGCAATGCTCCCCCGGGTTATAGTTGAGGGGGTCTTGGGGGGTCATTGGGGGGGTCACAGCACGGCTCGCTTCGCTCGCCGTGCCGTTCCCTTTGGTCGCATTGCGGCTCGCTTCGCTCGCCATAATGCTCCCCTGGGTTAAGGGTGAGGGGTTCTTCGGGGGTCGTCGGGGGGTCACAGCACGGCTCGCTTCGCTCGCCGTGCTGTTCCCCTTGGTCGCATTGCGGCTCGCTTCGCTTGCCGCAATGCTCCTCCGGGTTATAAGTGAGGGGGTCTCAGGGGGGTCGTCGGGGGGGTCACAGCACGGCTCGCTTCGCTCGCCGTGCTGTTCCCCTTGGTCGCATTGCGGCTCGCTTCGCTCGCCGCAATGCTCCCCCGGGTTATAGTTGAGGGGGTCTTGGGGGGTCTTGGGGGGTCTTGGGGGGTCACAGCACGGCTCGCTTCGCTCGCCGTGCTGTTCCCCCCGGTCGCATCGCGGCTCGCTTCGCTCGCCGCGATCCACCCGAAAAAAAAGGTCAAAAATAGGCCAATTTTCGGTTTTTCCTAAAAAAAGGGGGTCTGGGGGGCAAAAGGGGGCAATTTTTTTTTGGCATTCAAAACCATTTGTCCTCCTCTACAAGACTGTGAAAAAAAAATTCTTCCAAATCTATCCGTTTTGGAGATGGAAAGGGGGGGCAAAAAAGGGGGTCGAAGGGGGGGTTCCAATTTTTTTTCTTCCAAAACGAAAAGAAACCCTCTATACGACCCCGCAATCAGAATCCCTCTTTCGCGACGGCATCTGGTAGCACACTCAAAAGGGGTGTCCAGGGGGCAGGGGGGGGGGGGGGCAAAATTTTCTATGCAATCAAAATCACTTGTCCCCCTCTATACAACCCTTGGTTAGATGTGCGCGAGCTGCAAGCAGCTCGCGGCGGTTATGTATAACAGTTATTTTTTATTAAGACCCTTTTTGTAACCTACACTTTTGATTGTTTTGTGTGAAATCGATATCCATAAGAAAATTTTGCGATGAAAAAATGTCAGCCATCTTGGATTTGGAAATGGATATCTTTTTCGTAATCTACGAGTTCAAGTTACTCGAAAACGATACCCATGTCAGATTTTTTGATTGGGGAGTAAGTTCAGGGGAGCTGGGGGCGTGGGGGGGTCACGGCACGGCTCGCTTCGCTCGCCGTGCCGTTCCCCTTGGTCGCATTGTGGCTCGCTTCGCTCGCCACAATGCTCCCCCGGGTTATAAGTGAGGGGGTCTTAGGGGGTCGTCGGGGGGGTCACAGCACGGCTCGCTTCGCTCGCCGTGCTGTTCCCCGAGGTCGCATCGCGGCTCGCTTCGCTCGCCGCAATGCTCCACCCGAAAAAAAATTATAGTTGAGGGGGTCTTGGGGGTTGTCGGGGGGGTCACAGCACGGCTCGCTTCGCTCGCCGTGCTGTTCCCCTTGGTCGCATCGAAATCGAAATCCTCACCCCTAGTTAGTCAAAAACGATACCCATATTAGATTTTTTGGTTGAGGGAAGGGGTACAGGGGGGCTGGGGGCGTAGGGGGGTCACGGCACGGCTCGCTTCGCTCGCCGTGCCGTTCCCCTTGGTCGCATTGCGGCTCGCTTCGCTCGCCGCAATGCTCCCCTGGGTTAAGTGTGAGGGGGTCTTGGGGGTTGTCGGGGGGTCATTGGGGGGGGTCACAGCACGGCTCGCTTCGCTCGCCGTGCTGTTCCCCCCGGTCGCATCGCGGCTCGCTTCGCTCGCCGCGATGCTCCACCCGAAAAAAAAGGTCAAAAATAGGCCAATTTTCGGTTTTTCCTAAAAAAAGGGGGTCTAGGGGGCAAAAGGGGGCTAAATTTTTTTCTCATTCAAAACCATTTGTCCTCCTCTACATGACTGTGAAAAAAAAATTCTTCCAAGCCTATCCGTTTAGGTGATGGAAAGGGGGGGCAAAAAAGGGGGTCAAAGGGGGGTTCAATTTTTTTTCCTTCTAAAACTACGAGAAACTCTCTATACGACCCCGCAATCAGAACCCCTCTATCGCGACGGCATCTGGTAGCACACTCAAAAGGGGGGTCCTGGGGGCAGGGGGGGGGCAAAATTTTCTATGCAATCAAAATCACTTGTCCCCCTCTATACAACCCCCATAAAAAAATTAAGCAATATGGCTCTACGTAGGAGCCCCCCCTGAGGGGGGGGTCTTGCGGGGGCAAATCTCAAAAAGTCGGAATTTTCCCTAGGAGACTTTTACCTCCCCTATACGATAACGTAAAAAAAAACATACCTTCCCATCCACCATCAAGGCGAACAATTATGTCAATCAGTCAGTCAGTCAGTCAGTCAGTGAGTGGTAATCTAGCTTTATATATTATAATAATAAATAGGTAAACATTCACAATGGAAACACATTGGGACGATTGTAAGACAAAAGTAGTTTTCGTCACTACCTACCTGCCCGTGCCGGGAGTAGTTTCTGTAGCGATTTTCTCATATCCTCAATTCTTTGTCAAAACTTGATTTTTATATGATTAATAGGTAAGCATTCACAATGGAAACACATTGGGACGATTATAAGACAAAAGTAGTTTTCGTCACTACCTACCTGCCCGTGCCGGGAGTAGTTTCTGTAGCGATTTCCTCATATCCTCAATTCTTTGTCAAAACTTGATTTTTATAAGATTAATAGGTAAACATTCACAATGGAAACACATTAGGACGATTATAAGACAAAAGTAGTTTTCGTCAGTACGTACCTGCCCGTGCCGGGAGTAGTTTCTGTAGCGATTTTCTCATATCCTCAATTCTTTGTCAAAACTTGATTTTTATATGTTTAATAGGTAAACATTCACAATGGAAACACATTGGGACGATTGTAAGACAAAAATAGTTTTCGTCACTACCTACCTGCCCGTGCCGGGAGTAGTTTCTGTAGCGATGTTCTCATATACTCAATTCTTTGTCAAAACTTGATTTTTATATGATTAATAGGTAAACATTCACAATGGAAACACATTAGGACGATTATAAGACAAAAGTAGTTTTCGTCAGTACGTACCTGCCCGTGCCGGGAGTAGTTTCTGTAGCGATTTTCTCATATACTCAATTCTTTGTCAAAACTTGATTTTTGTATGATTAATAGGTAAACATTCACAATGGAAACACATTGGGACGATTGTAAGACAAAAGTAGTTTTCGTCACTACCTACCTGCCCGTGCCGGGAGTAGTTTCTGTAGTGATTTTCATATATCCTCAATTCTTTCTCAAAACTTGATTTTTATATGATTAATAGGTAAACATTCACAATGGAAACACATTGGGACGATTATAAGACAAAAGTAGTTTTCGTCACTACCGACCTGCCCGTGCCGGGAGTAGTTTCTGTAGTGATTTTCATATATCCTCAATTCTTTCTCAAAACTTGATTTTTATATGATTAATAGGTAAACATTCACAATGGAAACACATTGGGACGATTATAAGACAAAAGTAGTTTGCGTCACTACCTACCTGCCCGTGGCGGGAGTAGTTTCTGTAGCGATTTTCTCATATCCTCAATTCTTTGTCAAAACTTGATTTTTATATGATTAATAGGTAAACATACACAATGGAAACACATTGGGACGATTATAAGACAAAAGTAGTTTGCGTCACTACCTACCTGCCCGTGGCGGGAGTAGTTTCTGTAGCGATTTTCTCATATCCTCAATTCTTTGTCAAAACTTGATTTTTATATGATTAATAGGTAAACATTCACAATGGAAACACATTGGGACGATTATAAGACAAAAGTAGTTTTAGTCACTACCTACCTGCCCGTGCCGGGAGTAGTTTCTGTAGCGATTTTCTCATATCCTCAATTCTTTGTCAAAACTTGATTTTTATATGATTAATAGGTAAACATTCACAATGGAAACACATTGGGACGATTATAAGATAAAAGTAGTTTTCCACACTACCTACCTGCCCGTGCCGGGAGAAGTTTCTGTAGCGATTTTCTCATATCCTCAATTCTTTGTCAAAACTTGATTTTTATATGATTAATAGGTAAACATTCACAATGGAAACACATTGGGACGATTATAAGACAAAAGTAGTTTTCGTCACTACCTACCTGCCCGTGCCGGGAGTAGTTTCTGTAGCGATTTTCTCATATCCTCAATTCTTTGTCAAAACTTGATTTTTATATGATTAATAGGTAAACATACACAATGGAAACACATTGGGACGATTATAAGACAAAAGTAGTTTGCGTCACTACCTACCTGCCCGTGGCGGGAGTAGTTTCTGTAGCGATTTTCTCATATCCTCAATTCTTTGTCAAAACTTGATTTTTATATGATTAATAGGTAAACATTCACAATGGAAACACATTGGGACGATTATAAGACAAAAGTAGTTTTAGTCACTACCTACCTGCCCGTGCCGGGAGTAGTTTCTGTAGCGATTTTCTCATATCCTCAATTCTTTGTCAAAACTTGATTTTTATATGATTAATAGGTAAACATTCACAATGGAAACACATTAGGACGATTATAAGACAAAAGTAGTTTTCGTCAGTACGTACCTGCCCGTGCCGGGAGTAGTTTCTGTAGCGATTTTCTCATATCCTCAATTCTTTGTCAAAACTTGATTTTTATATGATTAATAGGTAAACATTCACAATGGAAACACATTGGGACGATTATAAGACAAAAGTTGTTTTCGTCAATACCTACCTGCCTGTGGCGGGAGTAGTTTCTGTAGCGATTTTCTCATATCCTCAATTCTTTGTCAAAACTTGATTTTTATATGATTAATAGGTAAACATTCACATTGGAAACACATTGGGACGATTATAAGACAAAAGTAGTTTTCGTCACTACCTACCTGCCCGTGCCGGGAGTAGTTTCTGTAGCGATGTTCTCATATACTCAATTCTTTGTCAAAACTTGATTTTTATATGATTAATAGGTAAACATTCACAATGGAAACACATTGGGACGATTATAAGACAAAAGCAGTTTTCGTCACTACCTACCTGCCCGTGCCGGGAGTAGTTTCTGTAGCAATTTTCTCATATCCTCAATTCTTTGTCAAAACTTGATTTTTATATGATTAATAGGTAAACATTCACAATGGAAACACATTGGGACGATTATAAGACAAAAGTAGTTTTCGTCACTACCTACCTGCCCGTGCCGGGAGTAGTTTCTGTAGCGATTTTCTCATATCCTCAATTCTTTGTCAAAACTTGATTTTTATATGATTAATAGGTAAACATTCACAATGGAAACACATTGGGACGATTATAAGACAAAAGTAGTTTTAGTCACTACCTACCTGCCCGTGCCGGGAGTAATTTCTGTAGCGATTTTCTCATATCCTCAATTCTTTATCAAAACTTGATTTTTATATGATTAATAGTTAAACATTCACAATGGAAACACATTGGGACGATTGTAAGACAAAAATAGTTTTCGTCACTACCTACCTGCCCGTGCCGGGAGTAGTTTCTGTAGCGATGTTCTCATATACTCAATTCTTTGTCAAAACTTGATTTTTATATGATTAAAAGGTAAACATTCTCAATGGAAACACATTAGGACGATTATAAGACAAAAGTAGTTTTCGTCAGTACGTACCTGCCCGTGCCGGGAGTAGTTTCTGTAGCGATTTTCTCATATACTCAATTCTTTGTCAAAACTTGATTTTTGTATGATTAATAGGTAAACATTCACAATGGAAACACATTGGGACGATTGTAAGACAAAAGTAGTTTTCGTCACTACCTACCTGCCCGTGCCGGGAGTAGTTTCTGTAGCGATGTTCTCATATACTCAATTATTTGTCAAAACTTGATTTTTATATGATTAATAGGTAAACATTCACAATAGAAACACATTGGGACGATTATAAGACAAAAGTAGTTTTTGTCAGTACGTACCTGCCCGTGCCGGGAGTAGTTTCTGTAGCGATTTTCTCATATACTCAATTCTTTGTCAAAACTTGATTTTTATATGATTAATAGGTAAACATTCACAATAGAAACACATTGGGACGATTATAAGACAAAAGTAGTTCTCGTCAGTACGTACCTGCCCGTGCCGCGAGTAGTTTTTGTAGCGATTTTCTCATATCCTCAATTCTTTGTCAAAACTTGATTTTTATAAGATTAATAGGTAAACATTCACAATGGAAACACATTATGACGATTATAAGACAAAAGTAGTTTTCGTCAGTACGTACCTGCCCGTGCCGGGAGTAGTTTCTGTAGCGATTTTCTCATATCCTCAATTCTTTGTCAAAACTTGATTTTTATATGATTAATAGGTAAACATTCACAATGGAAACACATTGGGACGATTATAAGACAAAAGTAGTTTTCGTCAATACCTACCTGCCCGTGCCGGGAGTAGTTTCTGTAGCGATTTTCTCATATCCTCAATTCTTTGTCAAAACTTGATTTTTATATGATTAACTAGTTGTTAGATGTGCGCGAGCTGCAAGCAGCTCGCGGGGGTTGTGTATATATAGGTATTGAGTTTTTTTTCATTGTATTCCCCTTGTCGTGATCTACACCTTTAATTATTTTGTTTGCAATCGATATCCAAGAGGGAATACTGCGATTAAAAAATGTCAGTCATCTTGGATTTGGAAATTGACATCATTTTCGTAATCTACGAGTTCAAGTTACTCGAAAACGATACCCATGTCAGATTTTTTGATTGGGGAGGAAGTTCAGGGGAGCTGGGGGCGTGGGGGGGGGTCACGGCACGGCTCGCTTCGCTCGCCGTGCCGATCCCCTTGGTCGCATTGCGGCTCGCTTCGCTCGCCGCAATGCTCCCCTGGGTTAAGTGTGAGGGGGTCTTGGGGGTTGTCGGGGGGGTCACAGCACGGCTCGCTTCGCTCGCCGTGCTGTTCCCCTTGGTCGCGTCGAAATCGAAATCCTCACCCCAAGTAATTCAAAAACGATACCCATATCAGATTTTTTGGTTGGGGGAGGGGGTACAGGGGGGCTGGGGGCGTGGGGGGGGGGGGTCACGGCACGGCTCGCTTCGCTCGCCGTGCCGTTCCCCTTGGTCGCATTGCGGCTCGCTTCGCTCGCCGCAATGCTCCCCCGGGTTATAGTTGAGGGGGTCTAGGGGTCATTGGGGGAGTCACAGCACGGCTCGCTTCGCTCGACGTGCTGTTCCCCGCGGTCGCATCGCGGCTCGCTTCGCTCGCCGCGATGCTCTACCCGGGTTATAGTTGAGGGGGTCTTGGGGGGTCATTGGGGGGGTCACATCCCGGCGGTCGCATCGCGGCTCGCTTCGCTCGCCGCAATGCTCCACCCGAAAAAAAATTATAGTTGAGGGGGTCTTGGGGGGTCACAGCACGGCTCGCTTCGCTCGCCGTGCTGTTCCCCGCGGTCGCTCCACCGGAAAAAATAGGTAAAAAATTGGCCAATTTTCGGTTTTTCCTAAAAAAAGGGGGTCTGGGGGGCCAAAGGGGGCAATTTTTTTTTGTCATTCAAAACCATTTGTCCTACGCTACATGACTGTGAAAAAAAATTTCTTCCAAGTCTATCCGTTTCGGAGATGGAAAGGGGGGCAAAAAAGGGGGTTAAAGGGGGGGTTCCAATTTTTTTTTTTCCAAAACGAAGAGAAACCCTCTATACGACCCCGCATTCAGAACCCCTCTATCGCGACGGCATCTGGTAGCACTCTCAAAAGGGGGGTCCTGGGGGCAGGGGGGGGGGCAAAATTTTCTATGCAATCAAAATCGCTTGTCCCCCTCTATACAACCCCCATAAAAAAATTAAGCAATATGGCTCAATGCAGGAGCTCCCCTTGAAGGGGGGGTCTTTGGGGGGCAAATCTCAAAAAGTCGGAATTTTCCCTAGGAGACTTTTACCTCCCCTATACGATTCCGTAAAAAAAAACATACCTTCCCATCCACCATCAAGGCGAACAATTATGTCAATCAGTCAATCAGTGAATCAGTCAGTACTAATTTAGCTTTATATATATAACTAGTTGTTAGAAGTGCGCGAGCTGCAAGCAGCTCGCGGGGGTTGTTTATAGGTATTGTGTTGTTTTTTTTTCATTGTATTCCCCTTGTCGTGATCTACACCTTTAATTATTTTGTTTGAAATCGATAGCCATGAGAAAATTTTGCGATGAAAAAATGTCATCCATCTTGGATTTGGAAATGGACATCTTTTTCGTAATCTACGTATGCGAATTATTCGAAAACGATTCCCATATTATGTGGGTGCACGTCTCAAAGCGAGTATAAACTGCGATATAGAGATGTCAGCCATCTTGGATTTGGAAATGGACATCTTTTTCGTAATCTACGAGTTCAAGTTACTCGAAAACAATACCCATGTCAGATTTTTTGATTGGGGAGGAAGTTCAGGGGAGCTGGGGGCGTGGGGGGGTCACGGCACGGCTCGCTTCGCTCGCCGTGCCGTTCCCCTTGGTCGCATTGTGGCTCGCTTCGCTCGCCACAATGCTCCCCCGGGTTATAAGTGAGGGGGTCTTAGGGGGTCGTCGGGGGGGTCACAGCACGGCTCGCTTCGCTCGCCGTGCTGTTCCCCGAGGTCGCATCGCGGCTCGCTTCGCTCGCCGCAATGCTCCACCCGAAAAAAATTATAGTTGAGGGGGTCTTGGGGGGTCGTCGGGAGGTCACAGCACGGCTCGCTTCGCTCGCCGTGCTGTTCCCCTTGGTCGCATTGCGGCTCGCTTCGCTCGCCGCAATGCTCCTCCGGGTTATAGTTAAGGGGGTCTTGGGGGGTCATTGGGGGGGTCACAGCACGGCCGTTCCCCGTGCCGTTCCCCTTGGTCGCATTGCGGCTCGCTTCGCTCGCCGCAATGCTCCCCCGGGTTATAGTTGAGGGGGTCTTGGGGGGTCATTGGGGGGGTCACAGCACGGCTCGCTTCGCTCGCCGTGCCGTTCCCTTTGGTCGCATTGCGGCTCGCTTCGCTCGCCATAATGCTCCCCTGGGTTAAGGGTGAGGGGTTCTTCGGGGGTCGTCGGGGGGTCACAGCACGGCTCGCTTCGCTCGCCGTGCTGTTCCCCTTGGTCGCATTGCGGCTCGCTTCGCTTGCCGCAATGCTCCTCCGGGTTATAAGTGAGGGGGTCTCAGGGGGGTCGTCGGGGGGGTCACAGCACGGCTCGCTTCGCTCGCCGTGCTGTTCCCCTTGGTCGCATTGCGGCTCGCTTCGCTCGCCGCAATGCTCCCCCGGGTTATAGTTGAGGGGGTCTTGGGGGGTCTTGGGGGGTCTTGGGGGGTCTTGGGGGGTCACAGCACGGCTCGCTTCGCTCGCCGTGCTGTTCCCCCCGGTCGCATCGCGGCTCGCTTCGCTCGCCGCGATCCACCCGAAAAAAAAGGTCAAAAATAGGCCAATTTTCGGTTTTTCCTAAAAAAAGGGGGTCTGGGGGGCAAAAGGGGGCAATTTTTTTTTGGCATTCAAAACCATTTGTCCTCCTCTACAAGACTGTGAAAAAAAAATTCTTCCAAATCTATCCGTTTTGGAGATGGAAAGGGGGGGCAAAAAAGGGGGTCGAAGGGGGGGTTCCAATTTTTTTTCTTCCAAAACGAAAAGAAACCCTCTATACGACCCCGCAATCAGAATCCCTCTTTCGCGACGGCATCTGGTAGCACACTCAAAAGGGGTGTCCAGGGGGCAGGGGGGGGGGGGGGGCAAAATTTTCTATGCAATCAAAATCACTTGTCCCCCTCTATACAACCCTTGGTTAGATGTGCGCGAGCTGCAAGCAGCTCGCGGCGGTTATGTATAACAGTTATTTTTTATTAAGACCCTTTTTGTAACCTACACTTTTGATTGTTTTGTGTGAAATCGATATCCATAAGAAAATTTTGCGATGAAAAAATGTCAGCCATCTTGGATTTGGAAATGGATATCTTTTTCGTAATCTACGA
This sequence comes from Eupithecia dodoneata, assembly GCA_947044415.1. Taxonomy (NCBI): domain Eukaryota; kingdom Metazoa; phylum Arthropoda; class Insecta; order Lepidoptera; family Geometridae; genus Eupithecia; species Eupithecia dodoneata. Next base: position 11,646,919 of record OX345674.1, on the reverse strand, counting down.
GTTCAAGTTACTCGAAAACGATACCCATGTCAGATTTTTTGATTGGGGAGTAAGTTCAGGGGAGCTGGGGGCGTGGGGGGGTCACGGCACGGCTCGCTTCGCTCGCCGTGCCGTTCCCCTTGGTCGCATTGTGGCTCGCTTCGCTCGCCACAATGCTCCCCCGGGTTATAAGTGAGGGGGTCTTAGGGGGTCGTCGGGGGGGTCACAGCACGGCTCGCTTCGCTCGCCGTGCTGTTCCCCGAGGTCGCATCGCGGCTCGCTTCGCTCGCCGCAATGCTCCACCCGAAAAAAAATTATAGTTGAGGGGGTCTTGGGGGTTGTCGGGGGGGTCACAGCACGGCTCGCTTCGCTCGCCGTGCTGTTCCCCTTGGTCGCATCGAAATCGAAATCCTCACCCCTAGTTAGTCAAAAACGATACCCATATTAGATTTTTTGGTTGAGGGAAGGGGTACAGGGGGGCTGGGGGCGTAGGGGGGTCACGGCACGGCTCGCTTCGCTCGCCGTGCCGTTCCCCTTGGTCGCATTGCGGCTCGCTTCGCTCGCCGCAATGCTCCCCTGGGTTAAGTGTGAGGGGGTCTTGGGGGTTGTCGGGGGGTCATTGGGGGGGGTCACAGCACGGCTCGCTTCGCTCGCCGTGCTGTTCCCCCCGGTCGCATCGCGGCTCGCTTCGCTCGCCGCGATGCTCCACCCGAAAAAAAAGGTCAAAAATAGGCCAATTTTCGGTTTTTCCTAAAAAAAGGGGGTCTAGGGGGCAAAAGGGGGCTAAATTTTTTTCTCATTCAAAACCATTTGTCCTCCTCTACATGACTGTGAAAAAAAAATTCTTCCAAGCCTATCCGTTTAGGTGATGGAAAGGGGGGGCAAAAAAGGGGGTCAAAGGGGGGTTCAATTTTTTTTCCTTCTAAAACTACGAGAAACTCTCTATACGACCCCGCAATCAGAACCCCTCTATCGCGACGGCATCTGGTAGCACACTCAAAAGGGGGGTCCTGGGGGCAGGGGGGGGGCAAAATTTTCTATGCAATCAAAATCACTTGTCCCCCTCTATACAACCCCCATAAAAAAATTAAGCAATATGGCTCTACGTAGGAGCCCCCCCTGAGGGGGGGGTCTTGCGGGGGCAAATCTCAAAAAGTCGGAATTTTCCCTAGGAGACTTTTACCTCCCCTATACGATAACGTAAAAAAAAACATACCTTCCCATCCACCATCAAGGCGAACAATTATGTCAATCAGTCAGTCAGTCAGTCAGTCAGTGAGTGGTAATCTAGCTTTATATATTATAATAATAAATAGGTAAACATTCACAATGGAAACACATTGGGACGATTGTAAGACAAAAGTAGTTTTCGTCACTACCTACCTGCCCGTGCCGGGAGTAGTTTCTGTAGCGATTTTCTCATATCCTCAATTCTTTGTCAAAACTTGATTTTTATATGATTAATAGGTAAGCATTCACAATGGAAACACATTGGGACGATTATAAGACAAAAGTAGTTTTCGTCACTACCTACCTGCCCGTGCCGGGAGTAGTTTCTGTAGCGATTTCCTCATATCCTCAATTCTTTGTCAAAACTTGATTTTTATAAGATTAATAGGTAAACATTCACAATGGAAACACATTAGGACGATTATAAGACAAAAGTAGTTTTCGTCAGTACGTACCTGCCCGTGCCGGGAGTAGTTTCTGTAGCGATTTTCTCATATCCTCAATTCTTTGTCAAAACTTGATTTTTATATGTTTAATAGGTAAACATTCACAATGGAAACACATTGGGACGATTGTAAGACAAAAATAGTTTTCGTCACTACCTACCTGCCCGTGCCGGGAGTAGTTTCTGTAGCGATGTTCTCATATACTCAATTCTTTGTCAAAACTTGATTTTTATATGATTAATAGGTAAACATTCACAATGGAAACACATTAGGACGATTATAAGACAAAAGTAGTTTTCGTCAGTACGTACCTGCCCGTGCCGGGAGTAGTTTCTGTAGCGATTTTCTCATATACTCAATTCTTTGTCAAAACTTGATTTTTGTATGATTAATAGGTAAACATTCACAATGGAAACACATTGGGACGATTGTAAGACAAAAGTAGTTTTCGTCACTACCTACCTGCCCGTGCCGGGAGTAGTTTCTGTAGTGATTTTCATATATCCTCAATTCTTTCTCAAAACTTGATTTTTATATGATTAATAGGTAAACATTCACAATGGAAACACATTGGGACGATTATAAGACAAAAGTAGTTTTCGTCACTACCGACCTGCCCGTGCCGGGAGTAGTTTCTGTAGTGATTTTCATATATCCTCAATTCTTTCTCAAAACTTGATTTTTATATGATTAATAGGTAAACATTCACAATGGAAACACATTGGGACGATTATAAGACAAAAGTAGTTTGCGTCACTACCTACCTGCCCGTGGCGGGAGTAGTTTCTGTAGCGATTTTCTCATATCCTCAATTCTTTGTCAAAACTTGATTTTTATATGATTAATAGGTAAACATACACAATGGAAACACATTGGGACGATTATAAGACAAAAGTAGTTTGCGTCACTACCTACCTGCCCGTGGCGGGAGTAGTTTCTGTAGCGATTTTCTCATATCCTCAATTCTTTGTCAAAACTTGATTTTTATATGATTAATAGGTAAACATTCACAATGGAAACACATTGGGACGATTATAAGACAAAAGTAGTTTTAGTCACTACCTACCTGCCCGTGCCGGGAGTAGTTTCTGTAGCGATTTTCTCATATCCTCAATTCTTTGTCAAAACTTGATTTTTATATGATTAATAGGTAAACATTCACAATGGAAACACATTGGGACGATTATAAGATAAAAGTAGTTTTCCACACTACCTACCTGCCCGTGCCGGGAGAAGTTTCTGTAGCGATTTTCTCATATCCTCAATTCTTTGTCAAAACTTGATTTTTATATGATTAATAGGTAAACATTCACAATGGAAACACATTGGGACGATTATAAGACAAAAGTAGTTTTCGTCACTACCTACCTGCCCGTGCCGGGAGTAGTTTCTGTAGCGATTTTCTCATATCCTCAATTCTTTGTCAAAACTTGATTTTTATATGATTAATAGGTAAACATACACAATGGAAACACATTGGGACGATTATAAGACAAAAGTAGTTTGCGTCACTACCTACCTGCCCGTGGCGGGAGTAGTTTCTGTAGCGATTTTCTCATATCCTCAATTCTTTGTCAAAACTTGATTTTTATATGATTAATAGGTAAACATTCACAATGGAAACACATTGGGACGATTATAAGACAAAAGTAGTTTTAGTCACTACCTACCTGCCCGTGCCGGGAGTAGTTTCTGTAGCGATTTTCTCATATCCTCAATTCTTTGTCAAAACTTGATTTTTATATGATTAATAGGTAAACATTCACAATGGAAACACATTAGGACGATTATAAGACAAAAGTAGTTTTCGTCAGTACGTACCTGCCCGTGCCGGGAGTAGTTTCTGTAGCGATTTTCTCATATCCTCAATTCTTTGTCAAAACTTGATTTTTATATGATTAATAGGTAAACATTCACAATGGAAACACATTGGGACGATTATAAGACAAAAGTTGTTTTCGTCAATACCTACCTGCCTGTGGCGGGAGTAGTTTCTGTAGCGATTTTCTCATATCCTCAATTCTTTGTCAAAACTTGATTTTTATATGATTAATAGGTAAACATTCACATTGGAAACACATTGGGACGATTATAAGACAAAAGTAGTTTTCGTCACTACCTACCTGCCCGTGCCGGGAGTAGTTTCTGTAGCGATGTTCTCATATACTCAATTCTTTGTCAAAACTTGATTTTTATATGATTAATAGGTAAACATTCACAATGGAAACACATTGGGACGATTATAAGACAAAAGCAGTTTTCGTCACTACCTACCTGCCCGTGCCGGGAGTAGTTTCTGTAGCAATTTTCTCATATCCTCAATTCTTTGTCAAAACTTGATTTTTATATGATTAATAGGTAAACATTCACAATGGAAACACATTGGGACGATTATAAGACAAAAGTAGTTTTCGTCACTACCTACCTGCCCGTGCCGGGAGTAGTTTCTGTAGCGATTTTCTCATATCCTCAATTCTTTGTCAAAACTTGATTTTTATATGATTAATAGGTAAACATTCACAATGGAAACACATTGGGACGATTATAAGACAAAAGTAGTTTTAGTCACTACCTACCTGCCCGTGCCGGGAGTAATTTCTGTAGCGATTTTCTCATATCCTCAATTCTTTATCAAAACTTGATTTTTATATGATTAATAGTTAAACATTCACAATGGAAACACATTGGGACGATTGTAAGACAAAAATAGTTTTCGTCACTACCTACCTGCCCGTGCCGGGAGTAGTTTCTGTAGCGATGTTCTCATATACTCAATTCTTTGTCAAAACTTGATTTTTATATGATTAATAGGTAAACATTCTCAATGGAAACACATTAGGACGATTATAAGACAAAAGTAGTTTTCGTCAGTACGTACCTGCCCGTGCCGGGAGTAGTTTCTGTAGCGATTTTCTCATATACTCAATTCTTTGTCAAAACTTGATTTTTGTATGATTAATAGGTAAACATTCACAATGGAAACACATTGGGACGATTGTAAGACAAAAGTAGTTTTCGTCACTATCTACCTGCCCGTGCCGGGAGTAGTTTCTGTAGCGATGTTCTCATATACTCAATTATTTGTCAAAACTTGATTTTTATATGATTAATAGGTAAACATTCACAATAGAAACACATTGGGACGATTATAAGACAAAAGTAGTTTTTGTCAGTACGTACCTGCCCGTGCCGGGAGTAGTTTCTGTAGCGATTTTCTCATATACTCAATTCTTTGTCAAAACTTGATTTTTATATGATTAATAGGTAAACATTCACAATAGAAACACATTGGGACGATTATAAGACAAAAGTAGTTCTCGTCAGTACGTACCTGCCCGTGCCGCGAGTAGTTTTTGTAGCGATTTTCTCATATCCTCAATTCTTTGTCAAAACTTGATTTTTATAAGATTAATAGGTAAACATTCACAATGGAAACACATTATGACGATTATAAGACAAAAGTAGTTTTCGTCAGTACGTACCTGCCCGTGCCGGGAGTAGTTTCTGTAGCGATTTTCTCATATCCTCAATTCTTTGTCAAAACTTGATTTTTATATGATTAATAGGTAAACATTCACAATGGAAACACATTGGGACGATTATAAGACAAAAGTAGTTTTCGTCAATACCTACCTGCCCGTGCCGGGAGTAGTTTCTGTAGCGATTTTCTCATATCCTCAATTCTTTGTCAAAACTTGATTTTTATATGATTAATAGGTAAACATTCACAATGGAAACACATTGGGACGATTGTAAGACAAAAGTAGTTTTCGTCACTACCTACCTGCCCGTGCCGGGAGTAGTTTCTGTAGCGATTTTCTCATATCCTCAATTCTTTGTCAAAACTTGATTTTTATATGATTAATAGGTAAGCATTCACAATGGAAACACATTGGGACGATTATAAGACAAAAGTAGTTTTCGTCACTACCTACCTGCCCGTGCCGGGAGTAGTTTCTGTAGCGATTTCCTCATATCCTCAATTCTTTGTCAAAACTTGATTTTTATAAGATTAATAGGTAAACATTCACAATGGAAACACATTAGGACGATTATAAGACAAAAGTAGTTTTCGTCAGTACGTACCTGCCCGTGCCGGGAGTAGTTTCTGTAGCGATTTTCGCATATCCTCAATTCTTTGTCAAAACTTGATTTTTATATGTTTAATAGGTAAACATTCACAATGGAAACACATTGGGACGATTGTAAGACAAAAATAGTTTTCGTCACTACCTACCTGCCCGTGCCGGGAGTAGTTTCTGTAGCGATGTTCTCATATACTCAATTCTTTGTCAAAACTTGATTTTTATATGATTAATAGGTAAACATTCACAATGGAAACACATTAGGACGATTATAAGACAAAAGTAGTTTTCGTCAGTACGTACCTGCCCGTGCCGGGAGTAGTTTCTGTAGCGATTTTCTCATATACTCAATTCTTTGTCAAAACTTGATTTTTGTATGATTAATAGGTAAACATTCACAATGGAAACACATTGGGACGATTGTAAGACAAAAGTAGTTTTCGTCACTACCTACCTGCCCGTGCCGGGAGTAGTTTCTGTAGTGATTTTCATATATCCTCAATTCTTTCTCAAAACTTGATTTTTATATGATTAATAGGTAAACATTCACAATGGAAACACATTGGGACGATTATAAGACAAAAGTAGTTTTCGTCACTACCGACCTGCCCGTGCCGGGAGTAGTTTCTGTAGTGATTTTCATATATCCTCAATTCTTTCTCAAAACTTGATTTTTATATGATTAATAGGTAAACATTCACAATGGAAACACATTGGGACGATTATAAGACAAAAGTAGTTTTCGTCACTACCTACCTGCCCGTCCGATTACGACCTCTGGAATGGTGTTCTTGGTAAGCATGGCGTTGGAAAGTGTAACGACAACGGTTCACGTCTTTTGTCGTTGTGTGCTGAATTCAACCTGGGCATCACAAATACTTTTTTCCGTCTTGCTGACAAATACAAAACTTCGTGGATGCACCCCAGATCAAAGCAATGGCATCTTCTAGACTACGTCATCGTTCGCCGTAAAGACCTTCGTGATGTTCTCATTACGAGAGCAATGCGCGGGGCGCTGGGCTGGACTGATCATCTTCTTATCAGGTCGAAGATGCGCCTTGAACTTAAAACTCCACGACGAGCACCTAACAAAATAACCCCAAAACTAGCATTCTCAAGACTTATTACCTCACCAGAGCTGGGTATTACGTTGGATACAAAGTTTGCTGCTTGTGCTCCGCAGTCTGAGTTTGGCACAATAGATGATGAATGGCGATCGCTTGCAAAGCATCTACATGCCTGCGCCTTAGACACAGTTGGCAAGCCACAAAAGAGTAACAAAGACTGGTTTGATACATCTGACAACGACATCACAGCTCTTGTGGAAAGGTACAGACATGAACTCAACTCTGAATCAACGGATGCACGCAGTAAGAAGGAAGCCCAGCATACATTAAGAACTAAAGTTCGTGAACTAAAGGATAAATGGTGGAAAAATAAAGCTGCTGAATTACAGCACTACGCAGATATTCATCAAACTGGCAAGTTCTTCGAAGGCATACAAGCGGTTTTTGGTCCACGGGTAAGAAAAACAGCTCCAATTTACTCGAAAAACAGGCAACACAGAGTTACGGATAAGAACTCAGTATTAAAGCGATGGGCTGAACATTTTAATGATGTTCTTAATCCTGATACGGTCAGTGTTAGCCTGCCTTATATTAACTCGCTTGAAGAACTGCCAACTCAGCAGAATTTAGATGATCCACCGACTTTCGACGAGTTCGTGAAAGCAGTAAATCGTCTCAAAAACTCGAAGACTCCCGGAATGGACAGACTTCCAGCAGAAATCTACAAATACAGTGGAAAATATACTGTCAACAGGCTGTATCAACTTGCCTTGAAAGTGTGGGAGACTGAACAGGTTCCACAGGACTGGAGAGATTCGGTAATTTGTAAGCTGTACAAAGGGAAGGGGGATGTCTCCGATTGCAGCTCTTACCGAGGAATATCGCTCTTATCCAGTGCCGGTAAAGTCATCGCACACATCATTAACGCCCGCCTTAGCCAACTAGCTGAACAGAGCCTCCCTGAAACCCAATGTGGTTTCCGTCCTAGCAGGGGAACTATTGATGCCATCTCTGTTGTAAGGCAACTCCAGGAGAAAAGCCTCGAACACCAACGGCCCCTCTACATGTGCTTTGTCGACCTCGAGAAAGCATTTGATAGAGTTCCACGTGAGGCCCTCTGGCTTATTCTCCAAAAATCAGGGTATCCAAAGAAGTTTGTCAACCTTATTCGCCAATTCCACGTTGGCATGAAAGCGCAGGTTCAACATGATAACGAACTTTCTGAAGAGATCTCAATCACAAGTGGAGTGAAACAAGGATGTGTCTTGGCCCCTACACTTTTTGCCATATACTTTGCTGTAGTTATGAGTGATGCACTGGAATGTTGTGACAACCAAATACAACTAAATGTGAGAACTGAAAAGGGAGTGTTTGACATTACAAGGTTCAGAGCCAAATCTAGAATCGAAAGAATCTCCTTACTGGAGATACTTTACGCTGACGATGTCTGCCTTATGTCCGACAGTATGGCACATCTCCAAAGCTACGTTGACGCACTTCATCTATCCTGTCAACGATTTGTTGACAGGATAGATGAAGTGCGTCTTGACTTGTTATTAGTACTTCCAAAACTCAAATCCTCAAACAGCCACCAAGAGGCAGCCATGCTGATACAAGTACACTAAATCTAGATGGGAAACCACTGCAAGAGGTTTCACACTTTAAATATCTTGGAAGCACTATTCGAAGCGATAACACTTTGGCTTCGGAGATACCATCCCGCATTGCAAACGCCGCTGCCAACTTCGGGCGACTCACTGATCGTGTATGGAGGTCCCATGATCTGAAGCTGGAGACGAAAATAAGTGTCTATAAGGTGCTTATCATCCCTGTCCTGTTATACGGCGCAGAGACATGGTGCCTCTACAAGCCAGACATAAAAAAGCTTGACACTTACCACCTTAGATGTCTAAGATCCATCTTAAAGATCAAGTGGCAGGACCGTATTCCTAACTCTGAGGTTTTGCGTCGCTCCGGGATGTACGGCATGGAAGCGCTTCTGATGCAGCGACAACTTAGGTGGTGTGGACATGTCCTCCGCATGGAAGATCGTCGTTTACCAAAAGCTGTATTTTATTCGGAGATGGCAGAGGGTAATCGAAGACACGGCGGTCAGCATCTGCGCTACAAGGATGTGTTCAAACGACACCTCACCGCTTGCGATATTGACCCGGGGTGTTGGGAGAAGCTTGCTTCTCGTAGGTCATCTTGGCGATCTACTATTTACAAAAGAGTCAAAGCGTTTGAGAAAAATCGCATCGAGGCAATGGACGCAAGACGCCAGATACGTAAACAGAGACCTAAGCCCTCCTACACGTATACATATAACTCATCGGGCCAACTCTACTGCCATTCGTGCCGTAGGATATTCAAGACCAAGTTCGGTCTAGCGAGCCATATCAGAGCTCATGATAGAAAAAATCCGTGATTACTTAGGGTCGCCGTCATCGAAATCGATGAGGAGGCCTATATATTATATACCTGCCCGTGCCGGGAGTAGTTTCTGTAGTGATTTTCATATATCCTCAATTCTTTCTCAAAACTTGATTTTTATATGATTAATAGGTAAACATTCACAATGGAAACACATTGGGACGATTATAAGACAAAAGTAGTTTTCGTCACTACCTACCTGCCCGTGCAGGGAGTAATTTCTGTAGCGATTTTCTCATATCCTCAATTCTTTGTCAAAACTTGATTTTTATATGATTAATAGGTAAACATTCACAATGGAAACACATTGGGACGATTATAAGACAAAAGTAGTTTTCGTCACTACATACCTGCCCGTGCCGGGAGTAGTTTCTGTAGCGATTTTCTCATATCCTCAATTCTTTGTCAAAACTTGATTTTTATATGATTAATAGGTAAACATTCACAATGGAAACACATTGGGACGATTATAAGACAAAAGTAGTTTTCGTCACTACCTACCTGCCCGTGCCGGGAGTAGTTTCTGTAGCAATTTTCCCATATCCTCAATTCTTTGTCAAAACTTGATTTTTATATGATTAATAGGTAAACATTCACAATGGAAACACATTGGGACGATTATAAGACAATAGTAGTTTTAGTCACTACCTACCTGCCCGTGCCGGGAGTAGTTTCTGTAGCGATTTTCTCATATCCTCAATTCTTTGTCAAAACTTGATTTTTATATGATTAATAGGTAAGCATTCACAATGGAAACACATTGGGACGATTATAAGACAAAAGTAGTTTTCGTCAGTACGTACCTGCCCGTGCCGCGAGTAGTTTTTGTAGCGATTTTCTCATATACTCAATTCTTTGTCAAAACTTGATTTTTATATGTTTAATAGGTAAACATTCACAATGGAAACACATTAGGACGATTATAAGACAAAAGTAGTTTTCGTCAGTACGTACCTGCCCGTGCCGGGAGTAGTTTCTGTAGCGATTTTCTCATATATTCAATTCTTTGTCAAAACTTGATTTTTATATGATTAATAGGTAAACATTCACAATAGAAACACATTGGGACGATTATAAGACAAAAGTAGTTTTCGTCAGTACGTACCTGCCCGTGCCGCGAGTAGTTTTTGTAGCGATTTTCTCATTTACTCAATTCTTTGTCAAAACTTGATTTTTATATGTTTAATAGGTAAACATTCACAATGGAAACACATTGGGACGATTGTAAGACAAAAGTAGTTTTCGTCACTACCTACCTGCCCGTGCCGGGAGTAGTTTCTGTAGTGATTTTCATATATCCTCAATTCTTTCTCAAAACTTGATTTTTATATGATTAATAGGTAAACATTCACAATGGAAACACATTGGGACGATTATAAGACAAAAGTAGTTTTCGTCAGTACGTACCTGCCCGTGCCGGGAGTAGTTTCTGTAGCGATTTTCTCATATACTCAATTCTTTGTCAAAACTTGATTTTTATATGATTAATAGGTAAACATTCACAATGGAAACACATTGGGACGATTATAAGACAAAAGTAGTTTTCGTCAGTACGTACCTGCCCGTGCCGGGAGTAGTTTCTGTAGCGATTTTCTCATATACTCAATTCTTTGTCAAAACTTGATTTTTATATGATTAATAGGTAAACATTCACAATGGAAATACATTGGGACGATTGTAAGACAAAAGTAGTTTTCGTCACTACCTACCTGCCCGTGCCGGGAGTAGTTTCTGTAGCAATTTTCTCATATCCTCAATTCTTTGTCAAAACTTGATTTTTATATCATTAATAGGTAAACATTCACAATGGAAACACATTGGGACGATTATAAGACAAAAGAAGTTTTCGTCAGTACGTACCGGCCCGTGCCGGGAGTAGTTTCTGTAGCGATTTTCTCATATCCTCAATTCTTTGTCAAAACTTGATTTTTATATGATTAATAGGTAAACATTCACAATGGAAACACATTGGGACGATTATAAGACAAAAGTAGTTTTCGTCACTACCTACCTGCCCGTGCCGGGAGTAGTTTCTGTAGCGATTTTCTCATATACTCAATTCTTTGTCAAAACTTGATTTTTGTATGATTAATAGGTAAACATTCACAATGGAAACACATTGGGACGATTGTAAGACAAAAGTAGTTTTCGTCACTACCGACCTGCCCGTGCCGGGAGTAGTTTCTGTAGCGATTTTCTCATATACTCAATTCTTTGTCAAAACTTGATTTTTATATGATTAATAGGTAAACATTCACAATGGAAACACATTGGGACGATTATAAGACAAAAGTAGTTTTCGTCACTACCTACCTGCCCGTGCCAGGAGTAGTTTCTGTAGCGATTTTCTCATATCCTCAATTCTTTGTCAAAACTTGATTTTTATATGATTAATAGGTAAACATTCACAATGGAAACACATTGGGACGATTATAAGACAAAAGTAGTTTTCGTCAGTACGTACCTGCCCGTGCCGGGAGTACTTTCTGTAGCGATTTTCTCATATCCTCAATTCTTTGTCAAAACTTGATTTTTATATGATTTATAGGTAAACATACACAATGGAAACACATTAGGACGATTATATGACAAAAGTAGTTTTCGTCAGTACGTACCTGCCCGTGCCGGGAGTAGTTTCTGTAGCGATTTTCTCATATACTCAATTCTTTGTCAAAACTTGATTTTTATATGATTAATAGGTAAACATTCACAATAGAAACACATTGGGACGATTATAAGACAAAAGTAGTTTTCGTCAGTACGTACCTGCCCGTGCCGCGAGTAGTTTTTGTAGCGATTTTCTCATATACTCAATTCTTTGTCAAAACTTGATTTTTATATGATTAATAGGTAAACATTCACAATGGAAACACATTGGGACGATTATAAGACAAAAGTAGTTTTCGTCACTACCTACCTGCCCGTGCCGGGAGTAGTTTTTGTAGCGATTTTCTCATATCCTCAATTCTTTGTCAAAACTTGATTTTTATAAGATTAATAGGTAAACATTCACAATGGAAACACATTAGGACGATTATAAGACAAAAGTAGTTTTCGTCAGTACGTACCTGCCCGTGCCGGGAGTAGTTTCTGTAGCGATTTTCTCATATACTCAATTCTTTGTCAAAACTTGATTTTTATATGATTAATAGGTAAACATTCACAATAGAAACACATTGGGACGATTATAAGACAAAAGTAGTTTTCGTCAGTACGTACCTGCCCGTGCCGGGAGTAGATTCTGTAGTGATTTTCATATATCCTCAATTCTTTCTCAAAACTTGATTTTTATATGATTAATAGGTAAACATTCACAATGGAAACACATTGGGACGATTATAAGACAAAAGTAGTTTTCGTCACTACCGACCTGCCCGTGCCGGGAGTAGTTTCTGTAGTGATTTTCATATATCCTCAATTCTTTCTCAAAACTTGATTTTTATATGATTAATAGGTAAACATTCACAATGGAAACACATTGGGACGATTATAAGACAAAAGTAGTTTTCGTCACTACCTACCTGCCCGTGCCGGGAGTAGTTTCTGTAGTGATTTTCATATATCCTCAATTCTTTCTCAAAACTTGATTTTTATATGATTAATAGGTAAACATTCACAATGGAAACACATTAGGACGATTATAAGACAAAAGTAGTTTTCGTCAGTACGTACCTGCCCGTGCCGGGAGTAGTTTCTGTAGCGATTTTCTCATATATTCAATTCTTTGTCAAAACTTGATTTTTATATGATTAATAGGTAAATATTCACAATAGAAACACATTGGGACGATTATAAGACAAAAGTAGTTTTCGTCAGTACGTACCTGCCCGTGCCGCGAGTAGTTTTTGTAGCGATTTTCTCATTTACTCAATTCTTTGTCAAAACTTGATTTTTATATGTTTAATAGGTAAACATTCACAATGGAAACACATTGGGACGATTGTAAGACAAAAGTAGTTTTCGTCACTTCCTACCTGCCCGTGCCGGGAGTAGTTTCTGTAGTGATTTTCATATATCCTCAATTCTTTCTCAAAACTTGATTTTTATATGATTAATAGGTAAACATTCACAATGGAAACACATTGGGACGATTATAAGACAAAAGTAGTTTTCGTCAGTACGTACCTGCCCGTGCCGGGAGTAGTTTCTGTAGCGATTTTCTCATATACTCAATTCTTTGTCAAAACTTGATTTTTATATGATTAATAGGTAAACATTCACAATGGAAATACATTGGGACGATTGTAAGACAAAAGTAGTTTTCGTCACTACCTACCTGCCCGTGCCGGGAGTAGTTTCTGTAGCAATTTTCTCATATCCTCAATTCTTTGTCAAAACTTGATTTTTATATGATTAATAGGTAAACATTCACAATGGAAACACATTGGGACGATTATAAGACAAAAGTAGTTTTCGTCACTACCGACCTGCCCGTGCCGGGAGTAGTTTCTGTAGCGATTTTCTCATATACTCAATTCTTTGTCAAAACTTGATTTTTATATGATTAATAGGTAAACATTCACAATGGAAACACATTGGGACGATTATAAGACAAAAGTAGTTTTCGTCACTACCTACCTGCCCGTGCCAGGAGTAGTTTCTGTAGCGATTTTCTCATATCCTCAATTCTTTGTCAAAACTTGATTTTTATATGATTAATAGGTAAACATTCACAATGGAAACACATTGGGACGATTATAAGACAAAAGTAGTTTTCGTCACTACCGACCTGCCCGTGCCGGGAGTAGTTTCTGTAGCGATTTTCTCATATACTCAATTCTTTGTCAAAACTTGATTTTTATATGATTAATAGGTAAACATTCACAATGGAAACACATTGGGACGATTATAAGACAAAAGTAGTTTTCGTCACTACCTACCTGCCCGTGCCAGGAGTAGTTTCTGTAGCGATTTTCTCATATCCTCAATTCTTTGTCAAAACTTGATTTTTATATGATTAATAGGTAAACATTCACAATGGAAACACATTGGGACGATTATAAGACAAAAGTAGTTTTCGTCAGTACGTACCTGCCCGTGCCGGGAGTACTTTCTGTAGCGATTTTCTCATATCCTCAATTCTTTGTCAAAACTTGATTTTTATATGATTTATAGGTAAACATACACAATGGAAACACATTAGGACGATTATATGACAAAAGTAGTTTTCGTCAGTACGTACCTGCCCGTGCCGGGAGTAGTTTCTGTAGCGATTTTCTCATATACTCAATTCTTTGTCAAAACTTGATTTTTATATGATTAATAGGTAAACATTCACAATGGAAACACATTGGGACGAATATAAGACAAAAGTAGTTTTCGTCACTACCTACCTGCCCGTGCCAGGAGTAGTTTCTGTAGCGATTTTCTCATATCCTCAATTCTTTGTCAAAACTTGATTTTTATATGATTAATAGGTAAACATTCACAATGGAAACATATTGGGACGATTATAAGACAAAAGTAGTTTTAGTCACTACCTACCTGCCCGTGGCGGGAGTAGTTTCTGTAGCGATTTTCTCATATCCTCAATTCTTTGTCAAAACTTGATTTTTATATGATTAATAGTTAAACATTCACAATGGAAACACATTAGGACGATTATAAGACAAAAGTAGTTTTCGTCACTACCTACCTGCCCGTGCCGGGAGTAGTTTCTGTAGCGGTTTTCTCATATCCTCAATTCTTTGTCAAAACTTGATTTTTATATGATTAATAGGTAAACATTCACAATGGAAACACATTGGGACGATTATAAGACAAAAGTAGTTTTCGTCACTACCTACCTGCCCGTGCCGGGAGTAGTTTCTGTAGCGATTTTCTCATATCCTCAATTCTTTGTCAAAACTTGATTTTTATATGATTAATAGGTAAACATTCACAATGGAAACACATTGGGACGATTATAAGATAAAAGTAGTTTTCCACACTACCTACCTGCCCGTGCCGGGAGTAGTTTCTGTAGCGATTTTCTCATATCCTCAATTCTTTGTCAAAACTTGATTTTTATATGATTAATAGGTAAACATTCACAATGGAAACACATTGGGACGATTATAAGACAAAAGTAGTTTTCGTCACTACCTACC
Organism: Eupithecia dodoneata; assembly: GCA_947044415.1. Classification (NCBI taxonomy): domain Eukaryota; kingdom Metazoa; phylum Arthropoda; class Insecta; order Lepidoptera; family Geometridae; genus Eupithecia; species Eupithecia dodoneata. The sequence goes on along the minus strand of OX345674.1, from coordinate 11,631,590 downwards.
TGCCCGTGCCGGGAGTAGTTTCTGTAGCGATTTTCTCATATCCTCAATTCTTTGTCAAAACTTGATTTTTATATGATTAATAGGTAAACATTCACAATGGAAACACATTGGGACGATTATAAGACAAAAGTAGTTTGCGTCACTACCTACCTGCCCGTGGCGGGAGTAGTTTCTGTAGCGATTTTCTCATATCCTCAATTCTTTGTCAAAACTTGATTTTTATATGATTAATAGGTAAACATTCACAATGGAAACACATTGGGACGATTATAAGACAAAAGTAGTTTTATTCACTACCTACCTGCCCGTGCCGGGAGTAGTTTCTGTAGCGATTTTCTCATATCCTCAATTCTTTGTCAAAACTTGATTTTTATATGATTAATAGGTAAACATACACAATGGAAACACATTAGGACGATTATATGACAAAAGTAGTTTTCGTCAGTACGTACCTGCCCGTGCCGGGAGTAGTTTCTGTAGCGATTTTCTCATATACTCAATTCTTTGTCAAAACTTGATTTTTATATGATTAATAGGTAAACATTCACAATAGAAACACATTGGGACGATTATAAGACAAAAGTAGTTTTCGTCAGTACGTACCTGCCCGTGCCGCGAGTAGTTTTTGTAGCGATTTTCTCATATACTCAATTCTTTGTCAAAACTTGATTTTTATATGATTAATAGGTAAACATTCACAATGGAAACACATTGGGACGATTATAAGACAAAAGTAGTTTTCGTCACTACCGACCTGCCCGTGCCGGGAGTAGTTTCTGTAGCGATTTTCTCATATACTCAATTCTTTGTCAAAACTTGATTTTTATATGATTAATAGGTAAACATTCACAATGGAAACACATTGGGACGATTATAAGACAAAAGTAGTTTTCGTCACTACCTACCTGCCCGTGCCAGGAGTAGTTTCTGTAGCGATTTTCTCATATCCTCAATTCTTTGTCAAAACTTGATTTTTATATGATTAATAGGTAAACATTCACAATGGAAACACATTGGGACGATTATAAGACAAAAGTAGTTTTCGTCAGTACGTACCTGCCCGTGCCGGGAGTAGTTTCTGTAGCGATTTTCTCATATACTCAATTCTTTGTCAAAACTTGATTTTTATATGATTAATAGGTAAACATTCACAATGGAAATACATTGGGACGATTGTAAGACAAAAGTAGTTTTCGTCACTACCTACCTGCCCGTGCCGGGAGTAGTTTCTGTAGCAGTTTTCTCATATCCTCAATTCTTTGTCAAAACTTGATTTTTATATCATTAATAGGTAAACATTCACAATGGAAACACATTGGGACGATTATAAGACAAAAGTAGTTTTCGTCAGTACGTACCTGCCCGTGCCGGGAGTACTTTCTGTAGCGATTTTCTCATATCCTCAATTCTTTGTCAAAACTTGATTTTTATATGATTTATAGGTAAACATACACAATGGAAACACATTAGGACGATTATATGACAAAAGTAGTTTTCGTCAGTACGTACCTGCCCGTGCCGGGAGTAGTTTCTGTAGCGATTTTCTCATATACTCAATTCTTTGTCAAAACTTGATTTTTATATGATTAATAGGTAAACATTCACAATAGAAACACATTGGGACGATTATAAGACAAAAGTAGTTTTCGTCAGTACGTACCTGCCCGTGCCGCGAGTAGTTTTTGTAGCGATTTTCTCATATACTCAATTCTTTGTCAAAACTTGATTTTTATATGATTAATAGGTAAACATTCACAATGGAAACACATTGGGACGATTATAAGACAAAAGTAGTTTTCGTCACTACCGACCTGCCCGTGCCGGGAGTAGTTTCTGTAGCGATTTTCTCATATCCTCAATTCTTTGTCAAAACTTGATTTTTATATGATTTATAGGTAAACATACACAATGGAAACACATTAGGACGATTATATGACAAAAGTAGTTTTCGTCAGTACGTACCTGCCCGTGCCGGGAGTAGTTTCTGTAGCGATTTTCTCATATACTCAATTCTTTGTCAAAACTTGATTTTTATATGATTAATAGGTAAACATTCACAATAGAAACACATTGGGACGATTATAAGACAAAAGTAGTTTTCGTCAGTACGTACCTGCCCGTGCCGCGAGTAGTTTTTGTAGCGATTTTCTCATATACTCAATTCTTTGTCAAAACTTGATTTTTATATGATTAATAGGTAAACATTCACAATGGAAACACATTGGGACGATTATAAGACAAAAGTAGTTTTCGTCACTACCGACCTGCCCGTGCCGGGAGTAGTTTCTGTAGCGATTTTCTCATATACTCAATTCTTTGTCAAAACTTGATTTTTATATGATTAATAGGTAAACATTCACAATGGAAACACATTGGGACGATTATAAGATAAAAGTAGTTTTCCACACTACCTACCTGCCCGTGCCGGGAGTAGTTTCTGTAGCGATTTTCTCATATCCTCAATTCTTTGTCAAAACTTGATTTTTATATGATTAATAGGTAAACATTCACAATGGAAACACATTGGGACGATTATAAGACAAAAGTAGTTTTCGTCACTACCTACCTGCCCGTGCCGGGAGTAGTTTCTGTAGCGATTTTCTCATATCCTCAATTCTTTGTCAAAACTTGATTTTTATATGATTAATAGGTAAACATTCACAATGGAAACACATTGGGACGATTATAAGACAAAAGTAGTTTGCGTCACTACCTACCTGCCCGTGGCGGGAGTAGTTTCTGTAGCGATTTTCTCATATCCTCAATTCTTTGTCAAAACTTGATTTTTATATGATTAATAGGTAAACATTCACAATGGAAACACATTGGGACGATTATAAGACAAAAGTAGTTTTATTCACTACCTACCTGCCCGTGCCGGGAGTAGTTTCTGTAGCGATTTTCTCATATCCTCAATTCTTTGTCAAAACTTGATTTTTATATGATTAATAGGTAAACATACACAATGGAAACACATTAGGACGATTATATGACAAAAGTAGTTTTCGTCAGTACGTACCTGCCCGTGCCGGGAGTAGTTTCTGTAGCGATTTTCTCATATACTCAATTCTTTGTCAAAACTTGATTTTTATATGATTAATAGGTAAACATTCACAATAGAAACACATTGGGACGATTATAAGACAAAAGTAGTTTTCGTCAGTACGTACCTGCCCGTGCCGCGAGTAGTTTTTGTAGCGATTTTCTCATATACTCAATTCTTTGTCAAAACTTGATTTTTATATGATTAATAGGTAAACATTCACAATGGAAACACATTGGGACGATTATAAGACAAAAGTAGTTTTCGTCACTACCGACCTGCCCGTGCCGGGAGTAGTTTCTGTAGCGATTTTCTCATATACTCAATTCTTTGTCAAAACTTGATTTTTATATGATTAATAGGTAAACATTCACAATGGAAACACATTGGGACGATTATAAGACAAAAGTAGTTTTCGTCACTACCTACCTGCCCGTGCCAGGAGTAGTTTCTGTAGCGATTTTCTCATATCCTCAATTCTTTGTCAAAACTTGATTTTTATATGATTAATAGGTAAACATTCACAATGGAAACACATTGGGACGATTATAAGACAAAAGTAGTTTTCGTCAGTACGTACCTGCCCGTGCCGGGAGTAGTTTCTGTAGCGATTTTCTCATATACTCAATTCTTTGTCAAAACTTGATTTTTATATGATTAATAGGTAAACATTCACAATGGAAATACATTGGGACGATTGTAAGACAAAAGTAGTTTTCGTCACTACCTACCTGCCCGTGCCGGGAGTAGTTTCTGTAGCAATTTTCTCATATCCTCAATTCTTTGTCAAAACTTGATTTTTATATCATTAATAGGTAAACATTCACAATGGAAACACATTGGGACGATTATAAGACAAAAGTAGTTTTCGTCAGTACGTACCTGCCCGTGCCGGGAGTACTTTCTGTAGCGATTTTCTCATATCCTCAATTCTTTGTCAAAACTTGATTTTTATATGATTTATAGGTAAACATACACAATGGAAACACATTAGGACGATTATATGACAAAAGTAGTTTTCGTCAGTACGTACCTGCCCGTGCCGGGAGTAGTTTCTGTAGCGATTTTCTCATATACTCAATTCTTTGTCAAAACTTGATTTTTATATGATTAATAGGTAAACATTCACAATAGAAACACATTGGGACGATTATAAGACAAAAGTAGTTTTCGTCAGTACGTACCTGCCCGTGCCGCGAGTAGTTTTTGTAGCGATTTTCTCATATACTCAATTCTTTGTCAAAACTTGATTTTTATATGATTAATAGGTAAACATTCACAATGGAAACACATTGGGACGATTATAAGACAAAAGTAGTTTTCGTCACTACCGACCTGCCCGTGCCGGGAGTAGTTTCTGTAGCGATTTTCTCATATCCTCAATTCTTTGTCAAAACTTGATTTTTATATGATTTATAGGTAAACATACACAATGGAAACACATTAGGACGATTATATGACAAAAGTAGTTTTCGTCAGTACGTACCTGCCCGTGCCGGGAGTAGTTTCTGTAGCGATTTTCTCATATACTCAATTCTTTGTCAAAACTTGATTTTTATATGATTAATAGGTAAACATTCACAATAGAAACACATTGGGACGATTATAAGACAAAAGTAGTTTTCGTCAGTACGTACCTGCCCGTGCCGCGAGTAGTTTTTGTAGCGATTTTCTCATATACTCAATTCTTTGTCAAAACTTGATTTTTATATGATTAATAGGTAAACATTCACAATGGAAACACATTGGGACGATTATAAGACAAAAGTAGTTTTCGTCACTACCGACCTGCCCGTGCCGGGAGTAGTTTCTGTAGCGATTTTCTCATATACTCAATTCTTTGTCAAAACTTGATTTTTATATGATTAATAGGTAAACATTCACAATGGAAACACATTGGGACGATTATAAGACAAAAGTAGTTTTCGTCACTACCTACCTGCCCGTGGCGGGAGTAGTTTCTGTAGCGATTTTCTCATATCCTCAATTCTTTGTCAAAACTTGATTTTTATATGATTAATAGTTAAACATTCACAATGGAAACACATTAGGACGATTATAAGACAAAAGTAGTTTTCGTCACTACCTACCTGCCCGTGCCGGGAGTAGTTTCTGTAGCGGTTTTCTCATATCCTCAATTCTTTGTCAAAACTTGATTTTTATATGATTAATAGGTAAACATTCACAATGGAAACACATTGGGACGATTATAAGACAAAAGTAGTTTTCGTCACTACCTACCTGCCCGTGCCGGGAGTAGTTTCTGTAGCGATTTTCTCATATCCTCAATTCTTTGTCAAAACTTGATTTTTATATGATTAATAGGTAAACATTCACAATGGAAACACATTGGGACGATTATAAGATAAAAGTAGTTTTCCACACTACCTACCTGCCCGTGCCGGGAGTAGTTTCTGTAGCGATTTTCTCATATCCTCAATTCTTTGTCAAAACTTGATTTTTATATGATTAATAGGTAAACATTCACAATGGAAACACATTGGGACGATTATAAGACAAAAGTAGTTTTCGTCACTACCTACCTGCCCGTGCCGGGAGTAGTTTCTGTAGCGATTTTCTCATATCCTCAATTCTTTGTCAAAACTTGATTTTTATATGATTAATAGGTAAACATTCACAATGGAAACACATTGGGACGATTATAAGACAAAAGTAGTTTGCGTCACTACCTACCTGCCCGTGCCGGGAGTAGTTTCTGTAGCGATTTTCTCATATCCTCAATTCTTTGTCAAAACTTGATTTTTATATGATTAATAGGTAAACATTCACAATGGAAACACATTGGGACGATTGTAAGACAAAAGTAGTTTTCGTCACTACCTACCTGCCCGTGCCGGGAGTAGTTTCTGTAGCGATTTTCTCATATCCTCAATTCTTTGTCAAAACTTGATTTTTATATGATTAATAGGTAAGCATTCACAATGGAAACACATTGGGACGATTATAAGACAAAAGTAGTTTTCGTCACTACCTACCTGCCCGTGCCGGGAGTAGTTTTTGTAGCGATTTTCTCATATCCTCAATTCTTTGTCAAAACTTGATTTTTATAAGATTAATAGGTAAACATTCACAATGGAAACACATTAGGACGATTATAAGACAAAAGTAGTTTTCGTCAGTACGTACCTGCCCGTGCCGGGAGTAGTTTCTGTAGCGATTTTCTCATAGACTCAATTCTTTGTCAAAACTTGATTTTTATATGTTTAATAGGTAAACATTCACAATGGAAACACATTGGGACGATTGTAAGACAAAAATAGTTTTCGTCACTACCTACCTGCCCGTGCCGGGAGTAGTTTCTGTAGCGATGTTCTCATATACTCAATTCTTTGTCAAAACTTGATTTTTATATGATTAATAGGTAAACATTCACAATGGAAACACATTAGGACGATTATAAGACAAAAGTAGTTTTCGTCAGTACGTACCTGCCCGTGCCGGGAGTAGTTTCTGTAGCGATTTTCTCATATACTCAATTCTTTGTCAAAACTTGATTTTTGTATGATTAATAGGTAAACATTCACAATGGAAACACATTGGGACGATTGTAAGACAAAAGTAGTTTTCGTCACTACCTACCTGCCCGTGCCGGGAGTAGTTTCTGTAGTGATTTTCATATATCCTCAATTCTTTCTCAAAACTTGATTTTTATATGATTAATAGGTAAACATTCACAATGGAAACACATTGGGACGATTATAAGACAAAAGTAGTTTTCGTCACTACCGACCTGCCCGTGCCGGGAGTAGTTTCTGTAGTGATTTTCATATATCCTCAATTCTTTCTCAAAACTTGATTTTTATATGATTAATAGGTAAACATTCACAATGGAAACACATTGGGACGATTATAAGACAAAAGTAGTTTTCGTCACTACCTACCTGCCCGTGCCGGGAGTAGTTTCTGTAGTGATTTTCATATATCCTCAATTCTTTCTCAAAACTTGATTTTTATATGATTAATAGGTAAACATTCACAATGGAAACACATTGGGACGATTATAAGACAAAAGTAGTTTTCGTCACTACCGACCTGCCCGTGCCGGGAGTAGTTTCTGTAGTGATTTTCATATATCCTCAATTCTTTCTCAAAACTTGATTTTTATATGATTAATAGGTAAACATTCACAATGGAAACACATTAGGACGATTATAAGACAAAAGTAGTTTTCGTCAGTACGTACCTGCCCGTGCCGGGAGTAGTTTCTGTAGCGATTTTCTCATATATTCAATTCTTTGTCAAAACTTGATTTTTATATGATTAATAGGTAAATATTCACAATAGAAACACATTGGGACGATTATAAGACAAAAGTAGTTTTCGTCAGTACGTACCTGCCCGTGCCGCGAGTAGTTTTTGTAGCGATTTTCTCATTTACTCAATTCTTTGTCAAAACTTGATTTTTATATGTTTAATAGGTAAACATTCACAATGGAAACACATTGGGACGATTGTAAGACAAAAGTAGTTTTCGTCACTACCTACCTGCCCGTGCCGGGAGTAGTTTCTGTAGTGATTTTCATATATCCTCAATTCTTTCTCAAAACTTGATTTTTATATGATTAATAGGTAAACATTCACAATGGAAACACATTGGGACGATTATAAGACAAAAGTAGTTTTCGTCAGTACGTACCTGCCCGTGCCGGGAGTAGTTTCTGTAGCGATTTTCTCATATACTCAATTCTTTGTCAAAACTTGATTTTTATATGATTAATAGGTAAACATTCACAATGGAAATACATTGGGACGATTGTAAGACAAAAGTAGTTTTCGTCACTACCTACCTGCCCGTGCCGGGAGTAGTTTCTGTAGCGATTTTCATATATCCTCAATTCTTTCTCAAAACTTGATTTTTATATGATTAATAGGTAAACATTCACAATGGAAACACATTGGGACGATTATAAGACAAAAGTAGTTTTCGTCAGTACGTACCTGCCCGTGCCGGGAGTAGTTTCTGTAGCGATTTTCTCATATACTCAATTCTTTGTCAAAACTTGATTTTTATATGATTAATAGGTAAACATTCACAATGGAAATACATTGGGACGATTGTAAGACAAAAGTAGTTTTCGTCACTACCTACCTGCCCGTGCCGGGAGTAGTTTCTGTAGCAATTTTCTCATATCCTCAATTCTTTGTCAAAACTTGATTTTTATATCATTAATAGGTAAACATTCACAATGGAAACACATTGGGACGATTATAAGACAAAAGTAGTTTTCGTCAGTACGTACCTGCCCGTGCCGGGAGTAGTTTCTGTAGCGATTTTCTCATATATTCAATTCTTTGTCAAAACTTGATTTTTATATGATTAATAGGTAAATATTCAAAATAGAAACACTTTGGGACGATTATAAGACAAAAGTAGTTTTCGTCAGTACGTACCTGCCCGTGCCGCGAGTAGTTTTTGTAGCGATTTTCTCATTTACTCAATTCTTTGTCAAAACTTGATTTTTATATGTTTAATAGGTAAACATTCACAATGGAAACACATTGGGACGATTGTAAGACAAAAGTAGTTTTCGTCACTACCTACCTGCCCGTGCCGGGAGTAGTTTCTGTAGTGATTTTCATATATCCTCAATTCTTTCTCAAAACTTGATTTTTATATGATTAATAGGTAAACATTCACAATGGAAACACATTGGGACGATTATAAGACAAAAGTAGTTTTCGTCAGTACGTACCTGCCCGTGCCGGGAGTAGTTTCTGTAGCGATTTTCTCATATACTCAATTCTTTGTCAAAACTTGATTTTTATATGATTAATAGGTAAACATTCACAATGGAAACACATTGGGACGATTGTAAGACAAAAGTAGTTTTCGTCACTACCTACCTGCCCGTGCCGGGAGTAGTTTCTGTAGCGATTTTCTCATATCCTCAATTCTTTGTCAAAACTTGATTTTTATATGATTAATAGGTAAACATTCACAATGGAAACACATTGGGACGATTATAAGACAAAAGTAGTTTTCGTCAATACCTACCTGCCCGTGCCGGGAGTAGTTTTTGTAGCGATTTTCTCATATCCTCAATTCTTTGTCAAAACTTGATTTTTATAAGATTAATAGGTAAACATTCACAATGGAAACACATTAGGACGATTATAAGACAAAAGTAGTTTTCGTCAGTACGTACCTGCCCGTGCCGGGAGTAGTTTCTGTAGCGATTTTCTCATAGACTCAATTCTTTGTCAAAACTTGATTTTTGTATGATTAATAGGTAAACATTCACAATGGAAACACATTGGGACGATTATAAGACAAAAGTAGTTTTCGTCAGTACGTACCTGCCCGTGCCGGGAGTAGTTTCTGTAGCGATTTTCTCATATACTCAATTCTTTGTCAAAACTTGATTTTTGTATGATTAATAGGTAAACATTCACAATGGAAACACATTGGGACGATTGTAAGACAAAAGTAGTTTTCGTCACTACCTACCTGCCCGTGCCGGGAGTAGTTTCTGTAGTGATTTTCATATATCCTCAATTCTTTCTCAAAACTTGATTTTTATATGATTAATAGGTAAACATTCACAATGGAAAAACATTGGGACGATTATAAGACAAAAGTAGTTTTCGTCACTACCGACCTGCCCGTGCCGGGAGTAGTTTCTGTAGTGATTTTCATATATCCTCAATTCTTTCTCAAAACTTGATTTTTATATGATTAATAGGTAAACATTCACAATGGAAACACATTGGGACGATTATAAGACAAAAGTAGTTTTCGTCACTACCTACGTGCCCGTGCCGGGAGTAGTTTCTGTAGTGATTTTCATATATCCTCAATTCTTTCTCAAAACTTGATTTTTATATGATTAATAGGTAAACATTCACAATGGAAACACATTGGGACGATTATAAGACAAAAGTAGTTTTCGTCACTACCGACCTGCCCGTGCCGGGAGTAGTTTCTGTAGCGATTTTCTCATATACTCAATTCTTTGTCAAAACTTGATTTTTATATGATTAATAGGTAAACATTCACAATGGAAACACATTGGGACGATTATAAGACAAAAGTAGTTTTCGTCACTACCTACCTGCCCGTGCCAGGAGTAGTTTCTGTAGCGATTTTCTCATATCCTCAATTCTTTTTCAAAACTTGATTTTTATATGATTAATAGGTAAACATTCACAATGGAAACACATTGGGACGATTATAAGACAAAAGTAGTTTTCGTCACTACCGACCTGCCCGTGCCGGGAGTAGTTTCTGTAGCGATTTTCTCATATACTCAATTCTTTGTCAAAACTTGATTTTTATATGATTAATAGGTAAACATTCACAATGGAAACACATTGGGACGATTATAAGACAAAAGTAGTTTTCGTCACTACCTACCTGCCCGTGCCAGGAGTAGTTTCTGTAGCGATTTTCTCATATCCTCAATTCTTTGTCAAAACTTGATTTTTATATGATTAATAGGTAAACATTCACAATGGAAACACATTGGGACGATTATAAGACAAAAGTAGTTTTCGTCAGTACGTACCTGCCCGTGCCGGGAGTACTTTCTGTAGCGATTTTCTCATATCCTCAATTCTTTGTCAAAACTTGATTTTTATATGATTTATAGGTAAACATACACAATGGAAACACATTAGGACGATTATATGACAAAAGTAGTTTTCGTCAGTACGTACCTGCCCGTGCCGGGAGTAGTTTCTGTAGCGATTTTCTCATATACTCAATTCTTTGTCAAAACTTGATTTTTATATGATTAATAGGTAAACATTCACAATAGAAACACATTGGGACGATTATAAGACAAAAGTAGTTTTCGTCAGTACGTACCTGCCCGTGCCGCGAGTAGTTTTTGTAGCGATTTTCTCATATACTCAATTCTTTGTCAAAACTTGATTTTTATATGATTAATAGGTAAACATTCACAATGGAAACACATTGGGACGATTATAAGACAAAAGTAGTTTTCGTCACTACCTACCTGCCCGTGCCAGGAGTAGTTTCTGTAGCGATTTTCTCATATCCTCAATTCTTTGTCAAAACTTGATTTTTATATGATTAATAGGTAAACATTCACAATGGAAACATATTGGGACGATTATAAGACAAAAGTAGTTTTAGTCACTACCTACCTGCCCGTGGCGGGAGTAGTTTCTGTAGCGATTTTCTCATATCCTCAATTCTTTGTCAAAACTTGATTTTTATATGATTAATAGTTAAACATTCACAATGGAAACACATTAGGACGATTATAAGACAAAAGTAGTTTTCGTCACTACCTACCTGCCCGTGCCGGGAGTAGTTTCTGTAGCGGTTTTCTCATATCCTCAATTCTTTGTCAAAACTTGATTTTTATATGATTAATAGGTAAACATTCACAATGGAAACACATTGGGACGATTATAAGACAAAAGTAGTTTTCGTCACTACCTACCTGCCCGTGGCGGGAGTAGTTTCTGTAGCGATTTTCTCATATCCTCAATTCTTTGTCAAAACTTGATTTTTATATGATTAATAGGTAAACATTCACAATGGAAACACATTGGGACGATTATAAGACAAAAGTAGTTTTATTCACTACCTACCTGCCCGTGCCGGGAGTAGTTTCTGTAGCGATTTTCTCATATCCTCAATTCTTTGTCAAAACTTGATTTTTATATGATTAATAGGTAAACATACACAATGGAAACACATTAGGACGATTATATGACAAAAGTAGTTTTCGTCAGTACGTACCTGCCCGTGCCGGGAGTAGTTTCTGTAGCGATTTTCTCATATACTCAATTCTTTGTCAAAACTTGATTTTTATATGATTAATAGGTAAACATTCACAATAGAAACACATTGGGACGATTATAAGACAAAAGTAGTTTTCGTCAGTACGTACCTGCCCGTGCCGCGAGTAGTTTTTGTAGCGATTTTCTCATATACTCAATTCTTTGTCAAAACTTGATTTTTATATGATTAATAGGTAAACATTCACAATGGAAACACATTGGGACGATTATAAGACAAAAGTAGTTTTCGTCACTACCGACCTGCCCGTGCCGGGAGTAGTTTCTGTAGCGATTTTCTCATATACTCAATTCTTTGTCAAAACTTGATTTTTATATGATTAATAGGTAAACATTCACAATGGAAACACATTGGGACGATTATAAGACAAAAGTAGTTTTCGTCACTACCTACCTGCCCGTGCCAGGAGTAGTTTCTGTAGCGATTTTCTCATATCCTCAATTCTTTGTCAAAACTTGATTTTTATATGATTAATAGGTAAACATTCACAATGGAAACACATTGGGACGATTATAAGACAAAAGTAGTTTTCGTCAGTACGTACCTGCCCGTGCCGGGAGTAGTTTCTGTAGCGATTTTCTCATATACTCAATTCTTTGTCAAAACTTGATTTTTATATGATTAATAGGTAAACATTCACAATGGAAATACATTGGGACGATTGTAAGACAAAAGTAGTTTTCGTCACTACCTACCTGCCCGTGCCGGGAGTAGTTTCTGTAGCAATTTTCTCATATCCTCAATTCTTTGTCAAAACTTGATTTTTATATCATTAATAGGTAAACATTCACAATGGAAACACATTGGGACGATTATAAGACAAAAGTAGTTTTCGTCAGTACGTACCTGCCCGTGCCGGGAGTACTTTCTGTAGCGATTTTCTCATATCCTCAATTCTTTGTCAAAACTTGATTTTTATATGATTTATAGGTAAACATACACAATGGAAACACATTAGGACGATTATATGACAAAAGTAGTTTTCGTCAGTACGTACCTGCCCGTGCCGGGAGTAGTTTCTGTAGCGATTTTCTCATATACTCAATTCTTTGTCAAAACTTGATTTTTATATGATTAATAGGTAAACATTCACAATAGAAACACATTGGGACGATTATAAGACAAAAGTAGTTTTCGTCAGTACGTACCTGCCCGTGCCGCGAGTAGTTTTTGTAGCGATTTTCTCATATACTCAATTCTTTGTCAAAACTTGATTTTTATATGATTAATAGGTAAACATTCACAATGGAAACACATTGGGACGATTATAAGACAAAAGTAGTTTTCGTCACTACCGACCTGCCCGTGCCGGGAGTAGTTTCTGTAGCGATTTTCTCATATACTCAATTCTTTGTCAAAACTTGATTTTTATATGATTAATAGGTAAACATTCACAATGGAAACACATTGGGACGATTATAAGACAAAAGTAGTTTTCGTCACTACCTACCTGCCCGTGGCGGGAGTAGTTTCTGTAGCGATTTTCTCATATCCTCAATTCTTTGTCAAAACTTGATTTTTATATGATTAATAGTTAAACATTCACAATGGAAACACATTAGGACGATTATAAGACAAAAGTAGTTTTCGTCACTACCTACCTGCCCGTGCCGGGAGTAGTTTCTGTAGCGGTTTTCTCATATCCTCAATTCTTTGTCAAAACTTGATTTTTATATGATTAATAGGTAAACATTCACAATGGAAACACATTGGGACGATTATAAGACAAAAGTAGTTTTCGTCACTACCTACCTGCCCGTGCCGGGAGTAGTTTCTGTAGCGATTTTCTCATATCCTCAATTCTTTGTCAAAACTTGATTTTTATATGATTAATAGGTAAACATTCACAATGGAAACACATTGGGACGATTATAAGATAAAAGTAGTTTTCCACACTACCTACCTGCCCGTGCCGGGAGTAGTTTCTGTAGCGATTTTCTCATATCCTCAATTCTTTGTCAAAACTTGATTTTTATATGATTAATAGGTAAACATTCACAATGGAAACACATTGGGACGATTATAAGACAAAAGTAGTTTTCGTCACTACCTACCTGCCCGTGCCGGGAGTAGTTTCTGTAGCGATTTTCTCATATCCTCAATTCTTTGTCAAAACTTGATTTTTATATGATTAATAGGTAAACATTCACAATGGAAACACATTGGGACGATTATAAGACAAAAGTAGTTTGCGTCACTACCTACCTGCCCGTGGCGGGAGTAGTTTCTGTAGCAATTTTCTCATATCCTCAATTCTTTGTCAAAACTTGATTTTTATATGATTAATAGGTAAACATTCACAATGGAAACACATTGGGACGATTATAAGACAAAAGTAGTTTTATTCACTACCTACCTGCCCGTGCCGGGAGTAGTTTCTGTAGCGATTTTCTCATATCCTCAATTCTTTGTCAAAACTTGATTTTTATAAGATTAATAGGTAAACATTCACAATGGAAACACATTAGGACGATTATAAGACAAAAGTAGTTTTCGTCAGTACGTACCTGCCCGTGCCGGGAGTAGTTTCTGTAGCGATTTTCTCATATCCTCAATTCTTTGTCAAAACTTGATTTTTATATGATTAATAGGTAAACATTCACAATGGAAACACATTGGGACGATTATAAGACAAAAGTAGTTTTCGTCAATACCTACCTGCCCGTGCCGGGAGTAGTTTCTGTAGCGATTTTCTCATATCCTCAATTCTTTGTCAAAACTTGATTTTTATATGATTAATAGGTAAACATTCACAATGGAAACACATTGGGACGATTGTAAGACAAAAGTAGTTTTCGTCACTACCTACCTGCCCGTGCCGGGAGTAGTTTCTGTAGCGATTTTCTCATATCCTCAATTCTTTGTCAAAACTTGATTTTTATATGATTAATAGGTAAGCATTCACAATGGAAACACATTGGGACGATTATAAGACAAAAGTAGTTTTCGTCACTACCTACCTGCCCGTGCCGGGAGTAGTTTTTGTAGCGATTTTCTCATATCCTCAATTCTTTGTCAAAACTTGATTTTTATAAGATTAATAGGTAAACATTCACAATGGAAACACATTAGGACGATTATAAGACAAAAGTAGTTTTCGTCAGTACGTACCTGCCCGTGCCGGGAGTAGTTTCTGTAGCGATTTTCTCATAGACTCAATTCTTTGTCAAAACTTGATTTTTATATGTTTAATAGGTAAACATTCACAATGGAAACACATTGGGACGATTGTAAGACAAAAATAGTTTTCGTCACTACCTACCTGCCCGTGCCGGGAGTAGTTTCTGTAGCGATGTTCTCATATACTCAATTCTTTGTCAAAACTTGATTTTTATATGATTAATAGGTAAACATTCACAATGGAAACACATTAGGACGATTATAAGACAAAAGTAGTTTTCGTCAGTACGTACCTGCCCGTGCCGGGAGTAGTTTCTGTAGCGATTTTCTCATATACTCAATTCTTTGTCAAAACTTGATTTTTGTATGATTAATAGGTAAACATTCACAATGGAAACACATTGGGACGATTGTAAGACAAAAGTAGTTTTCGTCACTACCTACCTGCCCGTGCCGGGAGTAGTTTCTGTAGTGATTTTCATATATCCTCAATTCTTTCTCAAAACTTGATTTTTATATGATTAATAGGTAAACATTCACAATGGAAACACATTGGGACGATTATAAGACAAAAGTAGTTTTCGTCACTACCGACCTGCCCGTGCCGGGAGTAGTTTCTGTAGTGATTTTCATATATCCTCAATTCTTTCTCAAAACTTGATTTTTATATGATTAATAGGTAAACATTCACAATGGAAACACATTGGGACGATTATAAGACAAAAGTAGTTTTCGTCACTACCTACCTGCCCGTGCCGGGAGTAGTTTCTGTAGTGATTTTCATATATCCTCAATTCTTTCTCAAAACTTGATTTTTATATGATTAATAGGTAAACATTCACAATGGAAACACATTAGGACGATTATAAGACAAAAGTAGTTTTCGTCAGTACGTACCTGCCCGTGCCGGGAGTAGTTTCTGTAGCGATTTTCTCATATATTCAATTCTTTGTCAAAACTTGATTTTTATATGATTAATAGGTAAATATTCACAATAGAAACACATTGGGACGATTATAAGACAAAAGTAGTTTTCGTCAGTACGTACCTGCCCGTGCCGCGAGTAGTTTTTGTAGCGATTTTCTCATTTACTCAATTCTTTGTCAAAACTTGATTTTTATATGTTTAATAGGTAAACATTCACAATGGAAACACATTGGGACGATTGTAAGACAAAAGTAGTTTTCGTCACTTCCTACCTGCCCGTGCCGGGAGTAGTTTCTGTAGTGATTTTCATATATCCTCAATTCTTTCTCAAAACTTGATTTTTATATGATTAATAGGTAAAAATTCACAATGGAAACACATTGGGACGATTATAAGACAAAAGTAGTTTTCGTCAGTACGTACCTGCCCGTGCCGGGAGTAGTTTCTGTAGCGATTTTCTCATATACTCAATTCTTTGTCAAAACTTGATTTTTATATGATTAATAGGTAAACATTCACAATGGAAATACATTGGGACGATTGTAAGACAAAAGTAGTTTTCGTCACTACCTACCTGCCCGTGCCGGGAGTAGTTTCTGTAGCAATTTTCTCATATCCTCAATTCTTTGTCAAAACTTGATTTTTATATCATTAATAGGTAAACATTCACAATGGAAACACATTGGGACGATTATAAGACAAAAGTAGTTTTCGTCAGTACGTACCTGCCCGTGCCGGGAGTACTTTCAGTAGCGATTTTCTCATATCCTCAATTCTTTGTCAAAACTTGATTTTTATATGATTAATAGGTAAACATACACAATGGAAACACATTAGGACGATTATATGACAAAAGTAGTTTTCGTCAGTACGTACCTGCCCGTGCCGGGAGTAGTTTCTGTAGCGATTTTCTCATATACTCAATTCTTTGTCAAAACTTGATTTTTATATGATTAATAGGTAAACATTCACAATAGAAACACATTGGGACGATTATAAGACAAAAGTAGTTTTCGTCAGTACGTACCTGCCCGTGCCGCGAGTAGTTTTTGTAGCGATTTTCTCATATACTCAATTCTTTGTCAAAACTTGATTTTTATATGATTAATAGGTAAACATTCACAATGGAAACACATTGGGACGATTATAAGACAAAAGTAGTTTTCGTCACTACCGACCTGCCCGTGCCGGGAGTAGTTTCTGTAGCGATTTTCTCATATCCTCAATTCTTTGTCAAAACTTGATTTTTATATGATTAATAGGTAAACATTCACAATGGAAACACATTGGGACGATTATAAGACAAAAGTAGTTTTCGTCAATACCTACCTGCCCGTGCCGGGAGTAGTTTTTGTAGCGATTTTCTCATATCCTCAATTCTTTGTCAAAACTTGATTTTTATAAGATTAATAGGTAAACATTCACAATGGAAACACATTAGGACGATTATAAGACAAAAGTAGTTTTCGTCAGTACGTACCTGCCCGTGCCGGGAGTAGTTTCTGTAGCGATTTTCTCATAGACTCAATTCTTTGTCAAAACTTGATTTTTATATGTTTAATAGGTAAACATTCACAATGGAAACACATTGGGACGATTGTAAGACAAAAATAGTTTTCGTCACTACCTACCTGCCCGTGCCGGGAGTAGTTTCTGTAGCGATGTTCTCATATACTCAATTCTTTGTCAAAACTTGATTTTTATATGATTAATAGGTAAACATTCACAATGGAAACACATTAGGACGATTATAAGACAAAAGTAGTTTTCGTCAGTACGTACCTGCCCGTGCCGGGAGTAGTTTCTGTAGCGATTTTCTCATATACTCAATTCTTTGTCAAAACTTGATTTTTGTATGATTAATAGGTAAACATTCACAATGGAAACACATTGGGACGATTGTAAGACAAAAGAAGTTTTCGTCACTACCTACCTGCCCGTGCCGGGAGTAGTTTCTGTAGTGATTTTCATATATCCTCAATTCTTTCTCAAAACTTGATTTTTATATGATTAATAGGTAAACATTCACAATGGAAACACATTGGGACGATTATAAGACAAAAGTAGTTTTCGTCACTACCGACCTGCCCGTGCCGGGAGTAGTTTCTGTAGTGATTTTCATATATCCTCAATTCTTTCTCAAAACTTGATTTTTATATGATTAATAGGTAAACATTCACAATGGAAACACATTGGGACGATTATAAGACAAAAGTAGTTTTCGTCACTACCTACCTGCCCGTGCCGGGAGTAGTTTCTGTAGTGATTTTCATATATCCTCAATTCTTTCTCAAAACTTGATTTTTATATGATTAATAGGTAAACATTCACAATGGAAACACATTAGGACGATTATAAGACAAAAGTAGTTTTCGTCAGTACGTACCTGCCCGTGCCGGGAGTAGTTTCTGTAGCGATTTTCTCATATATTCAATTCTTTGTCAAAACTTGATTTTTATATAATTAATAGGTAAATATTCACAATAGAAACACATTGGGACGATTATAAGACAAAAGTAGTTTTCGTCAGTACGTACCTGCCCGTGCCGCGAGTAGTTTTTGTAGCGATTTTCTCATTTACTCAATTCTTTGTCAAAACTTGATTTTTATATGTTTAATAGGTAAACATTCACAATGGAAACACATTGGGACGATTGTAAGACAAAAGTAGTTTTCGTCACTACCTACCTGCCCGTGCCGGGAGTAGTTTCTGTAGTGATTTTCATATATCCTCAATTCTTTCTCAAAACTTGATTTTTATATGATTAATAGGTAAACATTCACAATGGAAACACATTGGGACGATTATAAGACAAAAGTAGTTTTCGTCAGTACGTACCTGCCCGTGCCGGGAGTAGTTTCTGTAGCGATTTTCTCATATACTCAATTCTTTGTCAAAACTTGATTTTTATATGATTAATAGGTAAACATTCACAATGGAAACACATTGGGACGATTATAAGACAAAAGTAGTTTTCGTCAGTACGTACCTGCCCGTGCCGGGAGTAGTTTCTGTAGCGATTTTCTCATATACTCAATTCTTTGTCAAAACTTGATTTTTATATGATTAATAGGTAAACATTCACAATGGAAATACATTGGGACGATTGTAAGACAAAAGTAGTTTTCGTCACTACCTACCTGCCCGTGCCGGGAGTAGTTTCTGTAGCAATTTTCTCATATCCTCAATTCTTTGTCAAAACTTGATTTTTATATCATTAATAGGTAAACATTCACAATGGAAACACATTGGGACGATTATAAGACAAAAGAAGTTTTCGTCAGTACGTACCGGCCCGTGCCGGGAGTAGTTTCTGTAGCGATTTTCTCATATCCTCAATTCTTTGTCAAAACTTGATTTTTATATGATTAATAGGTAAACATTCACAATGGAAACACATTGGGACGATTATAAGACAAAAGTAGTTTTCGTCACTACCTACCTGCCCGTGCCGGGAGTAGTTTCTGTAGCGATTTTCTCATATACTCAATTCTTTGTCAAAACTTGATTTTTGTATGATTAATAGGTAAACATTCACAATGGAAACACATTGGGACGATTGTAAGACAAAAGTAGTTTTCGTCACTACCGACCTGCCCGTGCCGGGAGTAGTTTCTGTAGCGATTTTCTCATATACTCAATTCTTTGTCAAAACTTGATTTTTATATGATTAATAGGTAAACATTCACAATGGAAACACATTGGGACGATTATAAGACAAAAGTAGTTTTCGTCACTACCTACCTGCCCGTGCCAGGAGTAGTTTCTGTAGCGATTTTCTCATATCCTCAATTCTTTGTCAAAACTTGATTTTTATATGATTAATAGGTAAACATTCACAATGGAAACACATTGGGACGATTATAAGACAAAAGTAGTTTTCGTCAGTACGTACCTGCCCGTGCCGGGAGTAGTTTCTGTAGCGATTTTCTCATATACTCAATTCTTTGTCAAAACTTGATTTTTATATGATTAATAGGTAAACATTCACAATGGAAATACATTGGGACGATTGTAAGACAAAAGTAGTTTTCGTCACTGCCTACCTGCCCGTGCCGGGAGTAGTTTCTGTAGCAATTTTCTCATATCCTCAATTCTTTGTCAAAACTTGATTTTTATATCATTAATAGGTAAACATTCACAATGGAAACACATTGGGACGATTATAAGACAAAAGTAGTTTTCGTCAGTACGTACCTGCCCGTGCCGGGAGTACTTTCTGTAGCGATTTTCTCATATCCTCAATTCTTTGTCAAAACTTGATTTTTATATGATTTATAGGTAAACATACACAATGGAAACACATTAGGACGATTATATGACAAAAGTAGTTTTCGTCAGTACGTACCTGCCCGTGCCGCGAGTAGTTTTTGTAGCGATTTTCTCATATACTCAATTCTTTGTCAAAACTTGATTTTTATATGATTAATAGGTAAACATTCACAATGGAAACACATTGGGACGATTATAAGACAAAAGTAGTTTTCGTCAGTACCGACCTGCCCGTGCCGGGAGTAGTTTCTGTAGCGATTTTCTCATATACTCAATTCTTTGTCAAAACTTGATTTTTATATGATTAATAGGTAAACATTCACAATGGAAACACATTGGGACGATTATAAGACAAAAGTAGTTTTCGTCACTACCTACCTGCCCGTGCCAGGAGTAGTTTCTGTAGCGATTTTCTCATATCCTCAATTCTTTGTCAAAACTTGATTTTTATATGATTAATAGGTAAACATTCACAATGGAAACATATTGGGACGATTATAAGACAAAAGTAGTTTTAGTCACTACCTACCTGCCCGTGGCGGGAGTAGTTTCTGTAGCGATTTTCTCATATCCTCAATTCTTTGTCAAAACTTGATTTTTATATGATTAATAGTTAAACATTCACAATGGAAACACATTAGGACGATTATAAGACAAAAGTAGTTTTCGTCACTACCTACCTGCCCGTGCCGGGAGTAGTTTCTGTAGCGGTTTTCTCATATCCTCAATTCTTTGTCAAAACTTGATTTTTATATGATTAATAGGTAAACATTCACAATGGAAACACATTGGGACGATTATAAGACAAAAGTAGTTTTCGTCACTACCTACCTGCCCGTGCCGGGAGTAGTTTCTGTAGTGATTTTCATATATCCTCAATTCTTTCTCAAAACTTGATTTTTATATGATTAATAGGTAAACATTCACAATGGAAACACATTGGGACGATTATAAGACAAAAGTAGTTTTCGTCACTACCGACCTGCCCGTGCCGGGAGTAGTTTCTGTAGTGATTTTCATATATCCTCAATTCTTTCTCAAAACTTGATTTTTATATGATTAATAGGTAAACATTCACAATGGAAACACATTGGGACGATTATAAGACAAAAGTAGTTTTCGTCACTACCGACCTGCCCGTGCCGGGAGTAGTTTCTGTAGCGATTTTCTCATATACTCAATTCTTTGTCAAAACTTGATTTTTATATGATTAATAGGTAAACATTCACAATGGAAACACATTGGGACGATTATAAGACAAAAGTAGTTTTCGTCACTACCTACCTGCCCGTGGCGGGAGTAGTTTCTGTAGCGATTTTCTCATATCCTCAATTCTTTGTCAAAACTTGATTTTTATATGATTAATAGTTAAACATTCACAATGGAAACACATTAGGACGATTATAAGACAAAAGTAGTTTTCGTCACTACCTACCTGCCCGTGCCGGGAGTAGTTTCTGTAGCGGTTTTCTCATATCCTCAATTCTTTGTCAAAACTTGATTTTTATATGATTAATAGGTAAACATTCACAATGGAAACACATTGGGACGATTATAAGACAAAAGTAGTTTTCGTCACTACCTACCTGCCCGTGCCGGGAGTAGTTTCTGTAGCGATTTTCTCATATCCTCAATTCTTTGTCAAAACTTGATTTTTATATGATTAATAGGTAAACATTCACAATGGAAACACATTGGGACGATTATAAGATAAAAGTAGTTTTCCACACTACCTACCTGCCCGTGCCGGGAGTAGTTTCTGTAGCGATTTTCTCATATCCTCAATTCTTTGTCAAAACTTGATTTTTATATGATTAATAGGTAAACATTCACAATGGAAACACATTGGGACGATTATAAGACAAAAGTAGTTTTCGTCACTACCTACCTGCCCGTGCCGGGAGTAGTTTCTGTAGCGATTTTCTCATATCCTCAATTCTTTGTCAAAACTTGATTTTTATATGATTAATAGGTAAACATTCACAATGGAAACACATTGGGACGATTATAAGACAAAAGTAGTTTGCGTCACTACCTACCTGCCCGTGGCGGGAATAGTTTCTGTAGCGATTTTCTCATATCCTCAATTCTTTGTCAAAACTTGATTTTTATATGATTAATAGGTAAACATTCACAATGGAAACACATTGGGACGATTATAAGACAAAAGTAGTTTTATTCACTACCTACCTGCCCGTGCCGGGAGTAGTTTCTGTAGCGATTTTCTCATATCCTCAATTCTTTGTCAAAACTTGATTTTTATAAGATTAATAGGTAAACATTCACAATGGAAACACATTAGGACGATTATAAGACAAAAGTAGTTTTCGTCAGTACGTACCTGCCCGTGCCGGGAGTAGTTTCTGTAGCGATTTTCTCATATCCTCAATTCTTTGTCAAAACTTGATTTTTATATGATTAATAGGTAAACATTCACAATGGAAACACATTGGGACGATTATAAGACAAAAGTAGTTTTCGTCAATACCTACCTGCCCGTGCCGGGAGTAGTTTCTGTAGCGATTTTCTCATATCCTCAATTCTTTGTCAAAACTTGATTTTTATATGATTAATAGGTAAACATTCACAATGGAAACACATTGGGACGATTGTAAGACAAAAGTAGTTTTCGTCACTACCTACCTGCCCGTGCCGGGAGTAGTTTCTGTAGCGATTTTCTCATATCCTCAATTCTTTGTCAAAACTTGATTTTTATATGATTAATAGGTAAGCATTCACAATGGAAACACATTGGGACGATTATAAGACAAAAGTAGTTTTCGTCACTACCTACCTGCCCGTGCCGGGAGTAGTTTTTGTAGCGATTTTCTCATATCCTCAATTCTTTGTCAAAACTTGATTTTTATAAGATTAATAGGTAAACATTCACAATGGAAACACATTAGGACGATTATAAGACAAAAGTAGTTTTCGTCAGTACGTACCTGCCCGTGCCGGGAGTAGTTTCTGTAGCGATTTTCTCATAGACTCAATTCTTTGTCAAAACTTGATTTTTATATGTTTAATAGGTAAACATTCACAATGGAAACACATTGGGACGATTGTAAGACAAAAATAGTTTTCGTCACTACCTACCTGCCCGTGCCGGGAGTAGTTTCTGTAGCGATGTTCTCATATACTCAATTCTTTGTCAAAACTTGATTTTTATATGATTAATAGGTAAACATTCACAATGGAAACACATTAGGACGATTATAAGACAAAAGTAGTTTTCGTCAGTACGTACCTGCCCGTGCCGGGAGTAGTTTCTGTAGCGATTTTCTCATATACTCAATTCTTTGTCAAAACTTGATTTTTGTATGATTAATAGGTAAACATTCACAATGGAAACACATTGGGACGATTGTAAGACAAAAGTAGTTTTCGTCACTACCTACCTGCCCGTGCCGGGAGTAGTTTCTGTAGTGATTTTCATATATCCTCAATTCTTTCTCAAAACTTGATTTTTATATGATTAATAGGTAAACATTCACAATGGAAACACATTGGGACGATTATAAGACAAAAGTAGTTTTCGTCACTACCGACCTGCCCGTGCCGGGAGTAGTTTCTGTAGTGATTTTCATATATCCTCAATTCTTTCTCAAAACTTGATTTTTATATGATTAATAGGTAAACATTCACAATGGAAACACATTGGGACGATTATAAGACAAAAGTAGTTTTCGTCACTACCTACCTGCCCGTGCCGGGAGTAGTTTCTGTAGTGATTTTCATATATCCTCAATTCTTTCTCAAAACTTGATTTTTATATGATTAATAGGTAAACATTCACAATGGAAACACATTAGGACGATTATAAGACAAAAGTAGTTTGCGTCAGTACGTACCTGCCCGTGCCGGGAGTAGTTTCTGTAGCGATTTTCTCATATATTCAATTCTTTGTCAAAACTTGATTTTTATATGATTAATAGGTAAATATTCACAATAGAAACACATTGGGACGATTATAAGACAAAAGTAGTTTTCGTCAGTACGTACCTGCCCGTGTCGCGAGTAGTTTTTGTAGCGATTTTCTCATTTACTCAATTCTTTGTCAAAACTTGATTTTTATATGTTTAATAGGTAAACATTCACAATGGAAACACATTGGGACGATTGTAAGACAAAAGTAGTTTTCGTCACTACCTACCTGCCCGTGCCGGGAGTAGTTTCTGTAGTGATTTTCATATATCCTCAATTCTTTCTCAAAACTTGATTTTTATATGATTAAAAGGTAAACATTCACAATGGAAACACATTGGGACGATTATAAGACAAAAGTAGTTTTCGTCAGTACGTACCTGCCCGTGCCGGGAGTAGTTTCTGTAGCGATTTTCTCATATACTCAATTCTTTGTCAAAACTTGATTTTTATATGATTAATAGGTAAACATTCACAATGGAAATACATTGGGACGATTGTAAGACAAAAGTAGTTTTCGTCACTACCTACCTGCCCGTGCCGGGAGTAGTTTCTGTAGCAATTTTCTCATATCCTCAATTCTTTGTCAAAACTTGATTTTTATATCATTAATAGGTAAACATTCACAATGGAAACACATTGGGACGATTATAAGACAAAAGTAGTTTGCGTCACTACCTACCTGCCCGTGGCGGGAGTAGTTTCTGTAGCGATTTTCTCATATCCTCAATTCTTTGTCAAAACTTGATTTTTATATGATTAATAGGTAAACATTCACAATGGAAACACATTAGGACGATTATAAGACAAAAGTAGTTTTCGTCAGTACGTACCTGCCCGTGCCGGGAGTAGTTTCTGTAGCGATTTTCTCATATCCTCAATTCTTTGTCAAAACTTGATTTTTATATGATTAATAGGTAAACATTCACAATGGAAACACATTGGGACGATTATAAGACAAAAGTAGTTTTCGTCACTACCTACCTGCCCGTGCCGGGAGTAGTTTCTGTAGCGATTTTCTCATATACTCAATTCTTTGTCAAAACTTGATTTTTGTATGATTAATAGGTAAACATTCACAATGGAAACACATTGGGACGATTGTAAGACAAAAGTAGTTTTCGTCACTACCGACCTGCCCGTGCCGGGAGTAGTTTCTGTAGCGATTTTCTCATATACTCAATTCTTTGTCAAAACTTGATTTTTATATGATTAATAGGTAAACATTCACAATGGAAACACATTGGGACGATTATAAGACAAAAGTAGTTTTCGTCACTACCTACCTGCCCGTGCCAGGAGTAGTTTCTGTAGCGATTTTCTCATATCCTCAATTCTTTGTCAAAACTTGATTTTTATATGATTAATAGGTAAACATTCACAATGGAAACACATTGGGACGATTATAAGACAAAAGTAGTTTTCGTCAGTACGTACCTGCCCGTGCCGGGAGTAGTTTCTGTAGCGATTTTCTCATATACTCAATTCTTTGTCAAAACTTGATTTTTATATGATTAATAGGTAAACATTCACAATGGAAATACATTGGGACGATTGTAAGACAAAAGTAGTTTTCGTCACTACCTACCTGCCCGTGCCGGGAGTAGTTTCTGTAGCAATTTTCTCATATCCTCAATTCTTTGTCAAAACTTGATTTTTATATCATTAATAGGTAAACATTCACAATGGAAACACATTGGGACGATTATAAGACAAAAGTAGATTTCGTCAGTACGTACCTGCCCGTGCCGGGAGTACTTTCTGTAGCGATTTTCTCATATCCTCAATTCTTTGTCAAAACTTGATTTTTATATGATTTATAGGTAAACATACACAATGGAAACACATTAGGACGATTATATGACAAAAGTAGTTTTCGTCAGTACGTACCTGCCCGTGCCGGGAGTAGTTTCTGTAGCGATTTTCTCATATACTCAATTCTTTGTCAAAACTTGATTTTTATATGATTAATAGGTAAACATTCACAATAGAAACACATTGGGACGATTATAAGACAAAAGTAGTTTTCGTCAGTACGTACCTGCCCGTGCCGCGAGTAGTTTTTGTAGCGATTTTCTCATATACTCAATTCTTTGTCAAAACTTGATTTTTATATGATTAATAGGTAAACATTCACAATGGAAACACATTGGGACGATTATAAGACAAAAGTAGTTTTCGTCACTACCGACCTGCCCGTGCCGGGAGTAGTTTCTGTAGCGATTTTCTCATATACTCAATTCTTTGTCAAAACTTGATTTTTATATGATTAATAGGTAAACATTCACAATGGAAACACATTGGGACGATTATAAGACAAAAGTAGTTTTCGTCACTACCTACCTGCCCGTGCCAGGAGTAGTTTCTGTAGCGATTTTCTCATATCCTCAATTCTTTGTCAAAACTTGATTTTTATATGATTAATAGGTAAACATTCACAATGGAAACATATTGGGACGATTATAAGACAAAAGTAGTTTTAGTCACTACCTACCTGCCCGTGGCGGGAGTAGTTTCTGTAGCGATTTTCTCATATCCTCAATTCTTTGTCAAAACTTGATTTTTATATGATTAATAGTTAAACATTCACAATGGAAACACATTAGGACGATTATAAGACAAAAGTAGTTTTCGTCACTACCTACCTGCCCGTGCCGGGAGTAGTTTCTGTAGCGGTTTTCTCATATCCTCAATTCTTTGTCAAAACTTGATTTTTATATGATTAATAGGTAAACATTCACAATGGAAACACATTGGGACGATTATAAGACAAAAGTAGTTTTCGTCACTACCTACCTGCCCGTGCCGGGAGTAGTTTCTGTAGCGATTTTCTCATATCCTCAATTCTTTGTCAAAACTTGATTTTTATATGATTAATAGGTAAACATTCACAATGGAAACACATTGGGACGATTATAAGATAAAAGTAGTTTTCCACACTACCTACCTGCCCGTGCCGGGAGTAGTTTCGGTAGCGATTTTCTCATATCCTCAATTCTTTGTCAAAACTTGATTTTTATATGATTAATAGGTAAACATTCACAATGGAAACACATTGGGACGATTATAAGACAAAAGTAGTTTTCGTCACTACCTACCTGCCCGTGCCGGGAGTAGTTTCTGTAGCGATTTTCTCATATCCTCA
Organism: Eupithecia dodoneata; assembly: GCA_947044415.1. Classification (NCBI taxonomy): domain Eukaryota; kingdom Metazoa; phylum Arthropoda; class Insecta; order Lepidoptera; family Geometridae; genus Eupithecia; species Eupithecia dodoneata. The sequence goes on along the minus strand of OX345674.1, from coordinate 11,604,364 downwards.
ATTCTTTGACAAAACTTGATTTTTATATGATTAATAGGTAAACATTCACAATGGAAACACATTGGGACGATTATAAGACAAAAGTAGTTTGCGTCACTACCTACCTGCCCGTGGCGGGAGTAGTTTCTGTAGCGATTTTCTCATATCCTCAATTCTTTGTCAAAACTTGATTTTTATATGATTAATAGGTAAACATTCACAATGGAAACACATTGGGACGATTATAAGACAAAAGTAGTTTTATTCACTACCTACCTGCCCGTGCCGGGAGTAGTTTCTGTAGCGATTTTCTCATATCCTCAATTCTTTGTCAAAACTTGATTTTTATAAGATTAATAGGTAAACATTCACAATGGAAACACATTAGGACGATTATAAGACAAAAGTAGTTTTCGTCAGTACGTACCTGCCCGTGCCGGGAGTAGTTTCTGTAGCGATTTTCTCATATCCTCAATTCTTTGTCAAAACTTGATTTTTATATGATTAATAGGTAAACATTCACAATGGAAACACATTGGGACGATTATAAGACAAAAGTAGTTTTCGTCAATACCTACCTGCCCGTGCCGGGAGTAGTTTCTGTAGCGATTTTCTCATATCCTCAATTCTTTGTCAAAACTTGATTTTTATATGATTAATAGGTAAACATTCACAATGGAAACACATTGGGACGATTGTAAGACAAAAGTAGTTTTCGTCACTACCTACCTGCCCGTGCCGGGAGTAGTTTCTGTAGCGATTTTCTCATATCCTCAATTCTTTGTCAAAACTTGATTTTTATATGATTAATAGGTAAACATTCACAATGGAAACACATTGGGACGATTGTAAGACAAAAGTAGTTTTCGTCACTACCTACCTGCCCGTGCCGGGAGTAGTTTCTGTAGCGATTTTCTCATATCCTCAATTCTTTGTCAAAACTTGATTTTTATATGATTAATAGGTAAGCATTCACAATGGAAACACATTGGGACGATTATAAGACAAAAGTAGTTTTCGTCACTACCTACCTGCCCGTGCCGCGAGTAGTTTTTGTAGCGATTTTCTCATATACTCAATTCTTTGTCAAAACTTGATTTTTATATGATTCATAGGTAAACATTCACAATGGAAACACATTGGGACGATTATAAGACAAAAGTAGTTTTCGTCACTACCGACCTGCCCGTGCCGGGAGTAGTTTCTGTAGCGATTTTCTCATATACTCAATTCTTTGTCAAAACTTGATTTTTATATGATTAATAGGTAAACATTCACAATGGAAACACATTGGGACGATTATAAGACAAAAGTAGTTTTCGTCACTACCTACCTGCCCGTGCCAGGAGTAGTTTCTGTAGCGATTTTCTCATATCCTCAATTCTTTGTCAAAACTTGATTTTTATATGATTAATAGGTAAACATTCACAATGGAAACATATTGGGACGATTATAAGACAAAAGTAGTTTTAGTCACTACCTACCTGCCCGTGGCGGGAGTAGTTTCTGTAGCGATTTTCTCATATCCTCAATTCTTTGTCAAAACTTGATTTTTATATGATTAATAGTTAAACATTCACAATGGAAACACATTAGGACGATTATAAGACAAAAGTAGTTTTCGTCACTACCTACCTGCCCGTGCCGGGAGTAGTTTCTGTAGCGGTTTTCTCATATCCTCAATTCTTTGTCAAAACTTGATTTTTATATGATTAATAGGTAAACATTCACAATGGAAACACATTGGGACGATTATAAGACAAAAGTAGTTTTCGTCACTACCTACCTGCCCGTGCCGGGAGTAGTTTCTGTAGCGATTTTCTCATATCCTCAATTCTTTGTCAAAACTTGATTTTTATATGATTAATAGGTAAACATTCACAATGGAAACACATTGGGACGATTATAAGATAAAAGTAGTTTTCCACACTACCTACCTGCCCGTGCCGGGAGTAGTTTCTGTAGCGATTTTCTCATATCCTCAATTCTTTGTCAAAACTTGATTTTTATATGATTAATAGGTAAACATTCACAATGGAAACACATTGGGACGATTATAAGACAAAAGTAGTTTTCGTCACTACCTACCTGCCCGTGCCGGGAGTAGTTTCTGTAGCGATTTTCTCATATCCTCAATTCTTTGTCAAAACTTGATTTTTATATGATTAATAGGTAAACATTCACAATGGAAACACATTGGGACGATTATAAGACAAAAGTAGTTTGCGTCACTACCTACCTGCCCGTGGCGGGAGTAGTTTCTGTAGCGATTTTCTCATATCCTCAATTCTTTGTCAAAACTTGATTTTTATATGATTAATAGGTAAACATTCACAATGGAAACACATTGGGACGATTATAAGACAAAAGTAGTTTGCGTCACTACCTACCTGCCCGTGGCGGGAGTAGTTTCTGTAGCGATTTTCTCATATCCTCAATTCTTTGTCAAAACTTGATTTTTATATGATTAATAGGTAAACATTCACAATGGAAACACATTGGGACGATTATAAGACAAAAGTAGTTTTATTCACTACCTACCTGCCCGTGCCGGGAGTAGTTTCTGTAGCGATTTTCTCATATCCTCAATTCTTTGTCAAAACTTGATTTTTATAAGATTAATAGGTAAACATTCACAATGGAAACACATTAGGACGATTATAAGACAAAAGTAGTTTTCGTCAGTACGTACCTGCCCGTGCCGGGAGTAGTTTCTGTAGCGATTTTCTCATATCCTCAATTCTTTGTCAAAACTTGATTTTTATATGATTAATAGGTAAACATTCACAATGGAAACACATTGGGACGATTATAAGACAAAAGTAGTTTTCGTCAATACCTACCTGCCCGTGCCGGGAGTAGTTTCTGTAGCGATTTTCTCATATCCTCAATTCTTTGTCAAAACTTGATTTTTATATGATTAATAGGTAAACATTCACAATGGAAACACATTGGGACGATTGTAAGACAAAAGTAGTTTTCGTCACTACCTACCTGCCCGTGCCGGGAGTAGTTTCTGTAGCGATTTTCTCATATCCTCAATTCTTTGTCAAAACTTGATTTTTATATGATTAATAGGTAAGCATTCACAATGGAAACACATTGGGACGATTATAAGACAAAAGTAGTTTTCGTCACTACCTACCTGCCCGTGCCGGGAGTAGTTTTTGTAGCGATTTTCTCATATCCTAAATTCTTTGTCAAAACTTGATTTTTATAAGATTAATAGGTAAACATTCACAATGGAAACACATTAGGACGATTATAAGACAAAAGTAGTTTTCGTCAGTACGTACCTGCCCGTGCCGGGAGTAGTTTCTGTAGCGATTTTCTCATAGACTCAATTCTTTGTCAAAACTTGATTTTTATATGTTTAATAGGTAAACATTCACAATGGAAACACATTGGGACGATTATAAGACAAAAGTAGTTTTCGTCACTACCGACCTGCCCGTGCCGGGAGTAGTTTCTGTAGCGATTTTCTCATATACTCAATTCTTTGTCAAAACTTGATTTTTATATGATTAATAGGTAAACATTCACAATGGAAACACATTGGGACGATTATAAGACAAAAGTAGTTTTCGTCACTACCTACCTGCCCGTGCCAGGAGTAGTTTCTGTAGCGATTTTCTCATATCCTCAATTCTTTGTCAAAACTTGATTTTTATATGATTAATAGGTAAACATTCACAATGGAAACATATTGGGACGATTATAAGACAAAAGTAGTTTGCGTCACTACCTACCTGCCCGTGGCGGGAGTAGTTTCTGTAGCGATTTTCTCATATCCTCAATTCTTTGTCAAAACTTGATTTTTATATGATTAATAGTTAAACATTCACAATGGAAACACATTAGGACGATTATAAGACAAAAGTAGTTTTCGTCACTACCTACCTGCCCGTGCTGGGAGTAGTTTCTGTAGCGGTTTTCTCATATCCTCAATTCTTTGTCAAAACTTGATTTTTATATGATTAATAGGTAAACATTCACAATGGAAACACATTGGGACGATTATAAGACAAAAGTAGTTTTCGTCACTACCTACCTGCCCGTGCCGGGAGTAGTTTCTGTAGCGATTTTCTCATATCCTCAATTCTTTGTCAAAACTTGATTTTTATATGATTAATAGGTAAACATTCACAATGGAAACACATTGGGACGATTATAAGATAAAAGTAGTTTTCCACACTACCTACCTGCCCGTGCCGGGAGTAGTTTCTGTAGCGATTTTCTCATATCCTCAATTCTTTGTCAAAACTTGATTTTTATATGATTAATAGGTAAACATTCACAATGGAAACACATTGGGACGATTATAAGACAAAAGTAGTTTTCGTCACTACCTACCTGCCCGTGCCGGGAGTAGTTTCTGTAGCGATTTTCTCATATCCTCAATTCTTTGTCAAAACTTGATTTTTATATGATTAATAGGTAAACATTCACAATGGAAACACATTGGGACGATTATAAGACAAAAGTAGTTTGCGTCACTACCTACCTGCCCGTGGCGGGAGTAGTTTCTGTAGCGATTTTCTCATATCCTCAATTCTTTGTCAAAACTTGATTTTTATATGATTAATAGGTAAACATTCACAATGGAAACACATTGGGACGATTATAAGACAAAAGTAGTTTTATTCACTACCTACCTGCCCGTGCCGGGAGTAGTTTCTGTAGCGATTTTCTCATATCCTCAATTCTTTGTCAAAACTTGATTTTTATAAGATTAATAGGTAAACATTCACAATGGAAACACATTAGGACGATTATAAGACAAAAGTAGTTTTCGTCAGTACGTACCTGCCCGTGCCGGGAGTAGTTTCTGTAGCGATTTTCTCATATCCTCAATTCTTTGTCAAAACTTGATTTTTATATGATTAATAGGTAAACATTCACAATGGAAACACATTGGGACGATTATAAGACAAAAGTAGTTTTCGTCAATACCTACCTGCCCGTGCCGGGAGTAGTTTCTGTAGCGATTTTCTCATATCCTCAATTCTTTGTCAAAACTTGATTTTTATATGATTAATAGGTAAACATTCACAATGGAAACACATTGGGACGATTGTAAGACAAAAGTAGTTTTCGTCACTACCTACCTGCCCGTGCCGGGAGTAGTTTCTGTACCGATTTTCTCATATCCTCAATTCTTTGTCAAAACTTGATTTTTATATGATTAATAGGTAAGCATTCACAATGGAAACACATTGGGACGATTATAAGACAAAAGTAGTTTTCGTCACTACCTACCTGCCCGTGCCGGGAGTAGTTTTTGTAGCGATTTTCTCATATCCTCAATTCTTTGTCAAAACTTGATTTTTATAAGATTAATAGGTAAACATTCACAATGGAAACACATTAGGACGATTATAAGACAAAAGTAGTTTTCGTCAGTACGTACCTGCCCGTGCCGGGAGTAGTTTCTGTAGCGATTTTCTCATAGACTCAATTCTTTGTCAAAACTTGATTTTTATATGTTTAATAGGTAAACATTCACAATGGAAACACATTGGGACGATTGTAAGACAAAAATAGTTTTCGTCACTACCTACCTGCCCGTGCCGGGAGTAGTTTCTGTAGCGATGTTCTCATATACTCAATTCTTTGTCAAAACTTGATTTTTATATGATTAATAGGTAAACATTCACAATGGAAACACATTAGGACGATTATAAGACAAAAGTAGTTTTCGTCAGTACGTACCTGCCCGTGCCGGGAGTAGTTTCTGTAGCGATTTTCTCATATACTCAATTCTTTGTCAAAACTTGATTTTTATATGATTAATAGGTAAACATTCACAATGGAAACACATTGGGACGATTGTAAGACAAAAGTAGTTTTCGTCACTACCTACCTGCCCGTGCCGGGAGTAGTTTCTGTAGTGATTTTCATATATCCTCAATTCTTTCTCAAAACTTGATTTTTATATGATTAATAGGTAAACATTCACAATGGAAACACATTGGGACGATTATAAGACAAAAGTAGTTTTCGTCACTACCGACCTGCCCGTGCCGGGAGTAGTTTCTGTAGTGATTTTCATATATCCTCAATTCTTTCTCAAAACTTGATTTTTATATGATTAATAGGTAAACATTCACAATGGAAACACATTAGGACGATTATAAGACAAAAGTAGTTTTCGTCAGTACGTACCTGCCCGTGCCGGGAGTAGTTTCTGTAGCGATTTTCTCATATATTCAATTCTTTGTCAAAACTTGATTTTTATATGATTAATAGGTAAATATTCACAATAGAAACACATTGGGACGATTATAAGACAAAAGTAGTTTTCGTCAGTACGTACCTGCCCGTGCCGCGAGTAGTTTTTGTAGCGATTTTCTCATTTACTCAATTCTTTGTCAAAACTTGATTTTTATATGTTTAATAGGTAAACATTCACAATGGAAACACATTGGGACGATTGTAAGACAAAAGTAGTTTTCGTCACTACCTACCTGCCCGTGCCGGGAGTAGTTTCTGTAGTGATTTTCATATATCCTCAATTCTTTCTCAAAACTTGATTTTTATATGATTAATAGGTAAACATTCACAATGGAAACACATTGGGACGATTATAAGACAAAAGTAGTTTTCGTCAGTACGTACCTGCCCGTGCCGGGAGTAGTTTCTGTAGCGATTTTCTCATATACTCAATTCTTTGTCAAAACTTGATTTTTATATGATTAATAGGTAAACATTCACAATGGAAATACATTGGGACGATTGTAAGACAAAAGTAGTTTTCGTCACTACCTACCTGCCCGTGCCGGGAGTAGTTTCTGTAGTGATTTTCATATATCCTCAATTCTTTCTCAAAACTTGATTTTTATATGATTAATAGGTAAACATTCACAATGGAAACACATTGGGACGATTATAAGACAAAAGTAGTTTTCGTCAGTACGTACCTGCCCGTGCCGGGAGTAGTTTCTGTAGCGATTTTCTCATATACTCAATTCTTTGTCAAAACTTGATTTTTATATGATTAATAGGTAAACATTCACAATGGAAATACATTGGGACGATTGTAAGACAAAAGTAGTTTTCGTCACTACCTACCTGCCCGTGCCGGGAGTAGTTTCTGTAGCAATTTTCTCATATCCTCAATTCTTTGTCAAAACTTGATTTTTATATCATTAATAGGTAAACATTCACAATGGAAACACATTGGGACGATTATAAGACAAAAGTAGTTTTCGTCAGTACGTACCTGCCCGTGCCGGGAGTAGTTTCTGTAGCGATTTTCTCATATATTCAATTCTTTGTCAAAACTTGATTTTTATATGATTAATAGGTAAATATTCAAAATAGAAACACTTTGGGACGATTATAAGACAAAAGTAGTTTTCGTCAGTACGTACCTGCCCGTGCCGCGAGTAGTTTTTGTAGCGATTTTCTCATTTACTCAATTCTTTGTCAAAACTTGATTTTTATATGTTTAATAGGTAAACATTCACAATGGAAACACATTGGGACGATTGTAAGACAAAAGTAGTTTTCGTCACTACCTACCTGCCCGTGCCGGGAGTAGTTTCTGTAGTGATATTCATATATCCTCAATTCTTTCTCAAAACTTGATTTTTATATGATTAATAGGTAAACATTCACAATGGAAACACATTGGGACGATTATAAGACAAAAGTAGTTTTCGTCAGTACGTACCTGCCCGTGCCGGGAGTAGTTTCTGTAGCGATTTTCTCATATACTCAATTCTTTGTCAAAACTTGATTTTTATATGATTAATAGGTAAACATTCACAATGGAAACACATTGGGACGATTGTAAGACAAAAGTAGTTTTCGTCACTACCTACCTGCCCGTGCCGGGAGTAGTTTCTGTAGCGATTTTCTCATATCCTCAATTCTTTGTCAAAACTTGATTTTTATATGATTAATAGGTAAACATTCACAATGGAAACACATTGGGACGATTATAAGACAAAAGTAGTTTTCGTCAATACCTACCTGCCCGTGCCGGGAGTAGTTTTTGTAGCGATTTTCTCATATCCTCAATTCTTTGTCAAAACTTGATTTTTATAAGATTAATAGGTAAACATTCACAATGGAAACACATTAGGACGATTATAAGACAAAAGTAGTTTTCGTCAGTACGTACCTGCCCGTGCCGGGAGTAGTTTCTGTAGCGATTTTCTCATAGACTCAATTCTTTGTCAAAACTTGATTTTTGTATGATTAATAGGTAAACATTCACAATGGAAACACATTGGGACGATTATAAGACAAAAGTAGTTTTCGTCAGTACGTACCTGCCCGTGCCGGGAGTAGTTTCTGTAGCGATTTTCTCATATACTCAATTCTTTGTCAAAACTTGATTTTTGTATGATTAATAGGTAAACATTCACAATGGAAACACATTGGGACGATTGTAAGACAAAAGTAGTTTTCGTCACTACCTACCTGCCCGTGCCGGGAGTAGTTTCTGTAGTGATTTTCATATATCCTCAATTCTTTCTCAAAACTTGATTTTTATATGATTAATAGGTAAACATTCACAATGGAAACACATTGGGACGATTATAAGACAAAAGTAGTTTTCGTCACTACCGACCTGCCCGTGCCGGGAGTAGTTTCTGTAGTGATTTTCATATATCCTCAATTCTTTCTCAAAACTTGATTTTTATATGATTAATAGGTAAACATTCACAATGGAAACACATTGGGACGATTATAAGACAAAAGTAGTTTTCGTCACTACCTACGTGCCCGTGCCGGGAGTAGTTTCTGTAGTGATTTTCATATATCCTCAATTCTTTCTCAAAACTTGATTTTTATATGATTAATAGGTAAACATTCACAATGGAAACACATTGGGACGATTATAAGACAAAAGTAGTTTTCGTCACTACCTACCTGCCCGTGCCGGGAGTAGTTTCTGTAGCGATTTTCTCATATCCTCAATTCTTTGTCAAAACTTGATTTTTATATGATTAATAGGTAAACATTCACAATGGAAACACATTGGGACGATTATAAGATAAAAGTAGTTTTCCACACTACCTACCTGCCCGTGCCGGGAGTAGTTTCTGTAGCGATTTTCTCATATCCTCAATTCTTTGTCAAAACTTGATTTTTATATGATTAATAGGTAAACATTCACAATGGAAACACATTGGGACGATTATAAGACAAAAGTAGTTTTCGTCACTACCTACCTGCCCGTGCCGGGAGTAGTTTCTGTAGCGATTTTCTCATATCCTCAATTCTTTGTCAAAACTTGATTTTTATATGATTAATAGGTAAACATTCACAATGGAAACACATTGGGACGATTATAAGACAAAAGTAGTTTGCGTCACTACCTACCTGCCCGTGGCGGGAGTAGTTTCTGTAGCGATTTTCTCATATCCTCAATTCTTTGTCAAAACTTGATTTTTATATGATTAATAGGTAAACATTCACAATGGAAACACATTGGGACGATTATAAGACAAAAGTAGTTTTATTCACTACCTACCTGCCCGTGCCGGGAGTAGTTTCTGTAGCGATTTTCTCATATCCTCAATTCTTTGTCAAAACTTGATTTTTATAAGATTAATAGGTAAACATTCACAATGGAAACACATTAGGACGATTATAAGACAAAAGTAGTTTTCGTCAGTACGTACCTGCCCGTGCCGGGAGTAGTTTCTGTAGCGATTTTCTCATATCCTCAATTCTTTGTCAAAACTTGATTTTTATATGATTAATAGGTAAACATTCACAATGGAAACACATTGGGACGATTATAAGACAAAAGTAGTTTTCGTCAATACCTACCTGCCCGTGCCGGGAGTAGTTTCTGTAGCGATTTTCTCATATCCTCAATTCTTTGTCAAAACTTGATTTTTATATGATTAATAGGTAAACATTCACAATGGAAACACATTGGGACGATTGTAAGACAAAAGTAGTTTTCGTCACTACCTACCTGCCCGTGCCGGGAGTAGTTTCTGTACCGATTTTCTCATATCCTCAATTCTTTGTCAAAACTTGATTTTTATATGATTAATAGGTAAGCATTCACAATGGAAACACATTGGGACGATTATAAGACAAAAGTAGTTTTCGTCACTACCTACCTGCCCGTGCCGGGAGTAGTTTTTGTAGCGATTTTCTCATATCCTCAATTCTTTGTCAAAACTTGATTTTTATAAGATTAATAGGTAAACATTCACAATGGAAACACATTAGGACGATTATAAGACAAAAGTAGTTTTCGTCAGTACGTACCTGCCCGTGCCGGGAGTAGTTTCTGTAGCGATTTTCTCATAGACTCAATTCTTTGTCAAAACTTGATTTTTATATGTTTAATAGGTAAACATTCACAATGGAAACACATTGGGACGATTGTAAGACAAAAATAGATTTCGTCACTACCTACCTGCCCGTGCCGGGAGTAGTTTCTGTAGCGATGTTCTCATATACTCAATTCTTTGTCAAAACTTGATTTTTATATGATTAATAGGTAAACATTCACAATGGAAACACATTAGGACGATTATAAGACAAAAGTAGTTTTCGTCAGTACGTACCTGCCCGTGCCGGGAGTAGTTTCTGTAGCGATTTTCTCATATACTCAATTCTTTGTCAAAACTTGATTTTTATATGATTAATAGGTAAACATTCACAATGGAAACACATTGGGACGATTGTAAGACAAAAGTAGTTTTCGTCACTACCTACCTGCCCGTGCCGGGAGTAGTTTCTGTAGTGATTTTCATATATCCTCAATTCTTTCTCAAAACTTGATTTTTATATGATTAATAGGTAAACATTCACAATGGAAACACATTGGGACGATTATAAGACAAAAGTAGTTTTCGTCACTACCGACCTGCCCGTGCCGGGAGTAGTTTCTGTAGTGATTTTCATATATCCTCAATTCTTTCTCAAAACTTGATTTTTATATGATTAATAGGTAAACATTCACAATGGAAACACATTAGGACGATTATAAGACAAAAGTAGTTTTCGTCAGTACGTACCTGCCCGTGCCGGGAGTAGTTTCTGTAGCGATTTTCTCATATATTCAATTCTTTGTCAAAACTTGATTTTTATATGATTAATAGGTAAATATTCACAATAGAAACACATTGGGACGATTATAAGACAAAAGTAGTTTTCGTCAGTACGTACCTGCCCGTGCCGCGAGTAGTTTTTGTAGCGATTTTCTCATTTACTCAATTCTTTGTCAAAACTTGATTTTTATATGTTTAATAGGTAAACATTCACAATGGAAACACATTGGGACGATTGTAAGACAAAAGTAGTTTTCGTCACTACCTACCTGCCCGTGCCGGGAGTAGTTTCTGTAGTGATTTTCATATATCCTCAATTCTTTCTCAAAACTTGATTTTTATATGATTAATAGGTAAACATTCACAATGGAAACACATTGGGACGATTATAAGACAAAAGTAGTTTTCGTCAGTACGTACCTGCCCGTGCCGGGAGTAGTTTCTGTAGCGATTTTCTCATATACTCAATTCTTTGTCAAAACTTGATTTTTATATGATTAATAGGTAAACATTCACAATGGAAATACATTGGGACGATTGTAAGACAAAAGTAGTTTTCGTCACTACCTACCTGCCCGTGCCGGGAGTAGTTTCTGTAGTGATTTTCATATATCCTCAATTCTTTCTCAAAACTTGATTTTTATATGATTAATAGGTAAACATTCACAATGGAAACACATTGGGACGATTATAAGACAAAAGTAGTTTTCGTCAGTACGTACCTGCCCGTGCCGGGAGTAGTTTCTGTAGCGATTTTCTCATATACTCAATTCTTTGTCAAAACTTGATTTTTATATGATTAATAGGTAAACATTCACAATGGAAATACATTGGGACGATTGTAAGACAAAAGTAGTTTTCGTCACTACCTACCTGCCCGTGCCGGGAGTAGTTTCTGTAGCAATTTTCTCATATCCTCAATTCTTTGTCAAAACTTGATTTTTATATCATTAATAGGTAAACATTCACAATGGAAACACATTGGGACGATTATAAGACAAAAGTAGTTTTCGTCAGTACGTACCTGCCCGTGCCGGGAGTAGTTTCTGTAGCGATTTTCTCATATATTCAATTCTTTGTCAAAACTTGATTTTTATATGATTAATAGGTAAATATTCAAAATAGAAACACTTTGGGACGATTATAAGACAAAAGTAGTTTTCGTCAGTACGTACCTGCCCGTGCCGCGAGTAGTTTTTGTAGCGATTTTCTCATTTACTCAATTCTTTGTCAAAACTTGATTTTTATATGTTTAATAGGTAAACATTCACAATGGAAACACATTGGGACGATTGTAAGACAAAAGTAGTTTTCGTCACTACCTACCTGCCCGTGCCGGGAGTAGTTTCTGTAGTGATTTTCATATATCCTCAATTCTTTCTCAAAACTTGATTTTTATATGATTAATAGGTAAACATTCACAATGGAAACACATTGGGACGATTATAAGACAAAAGTAGTTTTCGTCAGTACGTACCTGCCCGTGCCGGGAGTAGTTTCTGTAGCGATTTTCTCATATACTCAATTCTTTGTCAAAACTTGATTTTTATATGATTAATAGGTAAACATTCACAATGGAAACACATTGGGACGATTGTAAGACAAAAGTAGTTTTCGTCACTACCTACCTGCCCGTGCCGGGAGTAGTTTCTGTAGCGATTTTCTCATATCCTCAATTCTTTGTCAAAACTTGATTTTTATATGATTAATAGGTAAACATTCACAATGGAAACACATTGGGACGATTATAAGACAAAAGTAGTTTTCGTCAATACCTACCTGCCCGTGCCGGGAGTAGTTTTTGTAGCGATTTTCTCATATCCTCAATTCTTTGTCAAAACTTGATTTTTATAAGATTAATAGGTAAACATTCACAATGGAAACACATTAGGACGATTATAAGACAAAAGTAGTTTTCGTCAGTACGTACCTGCCCGTGCCGGGAGTAGTTTCTGTAGCGATTTTCTCATAGACTCAATTCTTTGTCAAAACTTGATTTTTGTATGATTAATAGGTAAACATTCACAATGGAAACACATTGGGACGATTATAAGACAAAAGTAGTTTTCGTCAGTACGTACCTGCCCGTGCCGGGAGTAGTTTCTGTAGCGATTTTCTCATATACTCAATTCTTTGTCAAAACTTGATTTTTGTATGATTAATAGGTAAACATTCACAATGGAAACACATTGGGACGATTGTAAGACAAAAGTAGTTTTCGTCACTACCTACCTGCCCGTGCCGGGAGTAGTTTCTGTAGTGATTTTCATATATCCTCAATTCTTTCTCAAAACTTGATTTTTATATGATTAATAGGTAAACATTCACAATGGAAACACATTGGGACGATTATAAGACAAAAGTAGTTTTCGTCACTACCGACCTGCCCGTGCCGGGAGTAGTTTCTGTAGTGATTTTCATATATCCTCAATTCTTTCTCAAAACTTGATTTTTATATGATTAATAGGTAAACATTCACAATGGAAACACATTGGGACGATTATAAGACAAAAGTAGTTTTCGTCACTACCTACGTGCCCGTGCCGGGAGTAGTTTCTGTAGTGATTTTCATATATCCTCAATTCTTTCTCAAAACTTGATTTTTATATGATTAATAGGTAAACATTCACAATGGAAACACATTGGGACGATTATAAGACAAAAGTAGTTTTCGTCACTACCGACCTGCCCGTGCCGGGAGTAGTTTCTGTAGCGATTTTCTCATATACTCAATTCTTTGTCAAAACTTGATTTTTATATGATTAATAGGTAAACATTCACAATGGAAACACATTGGGACGATTATAAGACAAAAGTAGTTTTCGTCACTACCTACCTGCCCGTGCCAGGAGTAGTTTCTGTAGCGATTTTCTCATATCCTCAATTCTTTTTCAAAACTTGATTTTTATATGATTAATAGGTAAACATTCACAATGGAAACACATTGGGACGATTATAAGACAAAAGTAGTTTTCGTCACTACCGACCTGCCCGTGCCGGGAGTAGTTTCTGTAGCGATTTTCTCATATACTCAATTCTTTGTCAAAACTTGATTTTTATATGATTAATAGGTAAACATTCACAATGGAAACACATTGGGACGATTATAAGACAAAAGTAGTTTTCGTCACTACCTACCTGCCCGTGCCAGGAGTAGTTTCTGTAGCGATTTTCTCATATCCTCAATTCTTTGTCAAAACTTGATTTTTATATGATTAATAGGTAAACATTCACAATGGAAACACATTGGGACGATTATAAGACAAAAGTAGTTTTCGTCAGTACGTACCTGCCCGTGCCGGGAGTACTTTCTGTAGCGATTTTCTCATATCCTCAATTCTTTGTCAAAACTTGATTTTTATATGATTTATAGGTAAACATACACAATGGAAACACATTAGGACGATTATATGACAAAAGTAGTTTTCGTCAGTACGTACCTGCCCGTGCCGGGAGTAGTTTCTGTAGCGATTTTCTCATATACTCAATTCTTTGTCAAAACTTGATTTTTATATGATTAATAGGTAAACATTCACAATAGAAACACATTGGGACGATTATAAGACAAAAGTAGTTTTCGTCAGTACGTACCTGCCCGTGCCGCGAGTAGTTTTTGTAGCGATTTTCTCATATACTCAATTCTTTGTCAAAACTTGATTTTTATATGATTAATAGGTAAACATTCACAATGGAAACACATTGGGACGATTATAAGACAAAAGTAGTTTTCGTCACTACCTACCTGCCCGTGCCAGGAGTAGTTTCTGTAGCGATTTTCTCATATCCTCAATTCTTTGTCAAAACTTGATTTTTATATGATTAATAGGTAAACATTCACAATGGAAACATATTGGGACGATTATAAGACAAAAGTAGTTTTAGTCACTACCTACCTGCCCGTGGCGGGAGTAGTTTCTGTAGCGATTTTCTCATATCCTCAATTCTTTGTCAAAACTTGATTTTTATATGATTAATAGTTAAACATTCACAATGGAAACACATTAGGACGATTATAAGACAAAAGTAGTTTTCGTCACTACCTACCTGCCCGTGCCGGGAGTAGTTTCTGTAGCGGTTTTCTCATATCCTCAATTCTTTGTCAAAACTTGATTTTTATATGATTAATAGGTAAACATTCACAATGGAAACACATTGGGACGATTATAAGATAAAAGTAGTTTTCCACACTACCTACCTGCCCGTGCCGGGAGTAGTTTCTGTAGCGATTTTCTCATATCCTCAATTCTTTGTCAAAACTTGATTTTTATATGATTAATAGGTAAACATTCACAATGGAAACACATTGGGACGATTATAAGACAAAAGTAGTTTTCGTCACTACCTACCTGCCCGTGCCGGGAGTAGTTTCTGTAGCGATTTTCTCATATCCTCAATTCTTTGTCAAAACTTGATTTTTATATGATTAATAGGTAAACATTCACAATGGAAACACATTGGGACGATTATAAGACAAAAGTAGTTTGCGTCACTACCTACCTGCCCGTGGCGGGAGTAGTTTCTGTAGCGATTTTCTCATATCCTCAATTCTTTGTCAAAACTTGATTTTTATATGATTAATAGGTAAACATTCACAATGGAAACACATTGGGACGATTATAAGACAAAAGTAGTTTTATTCACTACCTACCTGCCCGTGCCGGGAGTAGTTTCTGTAGCGATTTTCTCATATCCTCAATTCTTTGTCAAAACTTGATTTTTATATGATTAATAGGTAAACATACACAATGGAAACACATTAGGACGATTATATGACAAAAGTAGTTTTCGTCAGTACGTACCTGCCCGTGCCGGGAGTAGTTTCTGTAGCGATTTTCTCATATACTCAATTCTTTGTCAAAACTTGATTTTTATATGATTAATAGGTAAACATTCACAATAGAAACACATTGGGACGATTATAAGACAAAAGTAGTTTTCGTCAGTACGTACCTGCCCGTGCCGCGAGTAGTTTTTGTAGCGATTTTCTCATATACTCAATTCTTTGTCAAAACTTGATTTTTATATGATTAATAGGTAAACATTCACAATGGAAACACATTGGGACGATTATAAGACAAAAGTAGTTTTCGTCACTACCGACCTGCCCGTGCCGGGAGTAGTTTCTGTAGCGATTTTCTCATATACTCAATTCTTTGTCAAAACTTGATTTTTATATGATTAATAGGTAAACATTCACAATGGAAACACATTGGGACGATTATAAGACAAAAGTAGTTTTCGTCACTACCTACCTGCCCGTGCCAGGAGTAGTTTCTGTAGCGATTTTCTCATATCCTCAATTCTTTGTCAAAACTTGATTTTTATATGATTAATAGGTAAACATTCACAATGGAAACACATTGGGACGATTATAAGACAAAAGTAGTTTTCGTCAGTACGTACCTGCCCGTGCCGGGAGTAGTTTCTGTAGCGATTTTCTCATATACTCAATTCTTTGTCAAAACTTGATTTTTATATGATTAATAGGTAAACATTCACAATGGAAATACATTGGGACGATTGTAAGACAAAAGTAGTTTTCGTCACTACCTACCTGCCCGTGCCGGGAGTAGTTTCTGTAGCAATTTTCTCATATCCTCAATTCTTTGTCAAAACTTGATTTTTATATCATTAATAGGTAAACATTCACAATGGAAACACATTGGGACGATTATAAGACAAAAGTAGTTTTCGTCAGTACGTACCTGCCCGTGCCGGGAGTACTTTCTGTAGCGATTTTCTCATATCCTCAATTCTTTGTCAAAACTTGATTTTTATATGATTTATAGGTAAACATACACAATGGAAACACATTAGGACGATTATATGACAAAAGTAGTTTTCGTCAGTACGTACCTGCCCGTGCCGGGAGTAGTTTCTGTAGCGATTTTCTCATATACTCAATTCTTTGTCAAAACTTGATTTTTATATGATTAATAGGTAAACATTCACAATAGAAACACATTGGGACGATTATAAGACAAAAGTAGTTTTCGTCAGTACGTACCTGCCCGTGCCGCGAGTAGTTTTTGTAGCGATTTTCTCATATACTCAATTCTTTGTCAAAACTTGATTTTTATATGATTAATAGGTAAACATTCACAATGGAAACACATTGGGACGATTATAAGACAAAAGTAGTTTTCGTCACTACCGACCTGCCCGTGCCGGGAGTAGTTTCTGTAGCGATTTTCTCATATACTCAATTCTTTGTCAAAACTTGATTTTTATATGATTAATAGGTAAACATTCACAATGGAAACACATTGGGACGATTATAAGACAAAAGTAGTTTTCGTCACTACCTACCTGCCCGTGGCGGGAGTAGTTTCTGTAGCGATTTTCTCATATCCTCAATTCTTTGTCAAAACTTGATTTTTATATGATTAATAGTTAAACATTCACAATGGAAACACATTAGGACGATTATAAGACAAAAGTAGTTTTCGTCACTACCTACCTGCCCGTGCCGGGAGTAGTTTCTGTAGCGGTTTTCTCATATCCTCAATTCTTTGTCAAAACTTGATTTTTATATGATTAATAGGTAAACATTCACAATGGAAACACATTGGGACGATTATAAGACAAAAGTAGTTTTCGTCACTACCTACCTGCCCGTGCCGGGAGTAGTTTCTGTAGCGATTTTCTCATATCCTCAATTCTTTGTCAAAACTTGATTTTTATATGATTAATAGGTAAACATTCACAATGGAAACACATTGGGACGATTATAAGACAAAAGTAGTTTTCGTCACTACCTACCTGCCCGTGCCGGGAGTAGTTTCTGTAGCGATTTTCTCATATCCTCAATTCTTTGTCAAAACTTGATTTTTATATGATTAATAGGTAAACATTCACAATGGAAACACATTGGGACGATTATAAGACAAAAGTAGTTTGCGTCACTACCTACCTGCCCGTGGCGGGAGTAGTTTCTGTAGCGATTTTCTCATATCCTCAATTCTTTGTCAAAACTTGATTTTTATATGATTAATAGGTAAACATTCACAATGGAAACACATTGGGACGATTATAAGACAAAAGTAGTTTTATTCACTACCTACCTGCCCGTGCCGGGAGTAGTTTCTGTAGCGATTTTCTCATATCCTCAATTCTTTGTCAAAACTTGATTTTTATAAGATTAATAGGTAAACATTCACAATGGAAACACATTAGGACGATTATAAGACAAAAGTAGTTTTCGTCAGTACGTACCTGCCCGTGCCGGGAGTAGTTTCTGTAGCGATTTTCTCATATCCTCAATTCTTTGTCAAAACTTGATTTTTATATGATTAATAGATAAACATTCACAATGGAAACACATTGGGACGATTATAAGACAAAAGTAGTTTTCGTCAATACCTACCTGCCCGTGCCGGGAGTAGTTTCTGTAGCGATTTTCTCATATCCTCAATTCTTTGTCAAAACTTGATTTTTATATGATTAATAGGTAAACATTCACAATGGAAACACATTGGGACGATTGTAAGACAAAAGTAGTTTTCGTCACTACCTACCTGCCCGTGCCGGGAGTAGTTTCTGTAGCGATTTTCTCATATCCTCAATTCTTTGTCAAAACTTGATTTTTATATGATTAATAGGTAAGCATTCACAATGGAAACACATTGGGACGATTATAAGACAAAAGTAGTTTTCGTCACTACCTACCTGCCCGTGCCGGGAGTAGTTTTTGTAGCGATTTTCTCATATCCTCAATTCTTTGTCAAAACTTGATTTTTATAAGATTAATAGGTAAACATTCACAATGGAAACACATTAGGACGATTATAAGACAAAAGTAGTTTTCGTCAGTACGTACCTGCCCGTGCCGGGAGTAGTTTCTGTAGCGATTTTCTCATAGACTCAATTCTTTGTCAAAACTTGATTTTTATATGTTTAATAGGTAAACATTCACAATGGAAACACATTGGGACGATTGTAAGACAAAAATAGTTTTCGTCACTACCTACCTGCCCGTGCCGGGAGTAGTTTCTGTAGCGATGTTCTCATATACTCAATTCTTTGTCAAAACTTGATTTTTATATGATTAATAGGTAAACATTCACAATGGAAACACATTAGGACGATTATAAGACAAAAGTAGTTTTCGTCAGTACGTACCTGCCCGTGCCGGGAGTAGTTTCTGTAGCGATTTTCTCATATACTCAATTCTTTGTCAAAACTTGATTTTTGTATGATTAATAGGTAAACATTCACAATGGAAACACATTGGGACGATTGTAAGACAAAAGTAGTTTTCGTCACTACCTACCTGCCCGTGCCGGGAGTAGTTTCTGTAGTGATTTTCATATATCCTCAATTCTTTCTCAAAACTTGATTTTTATATGATTAATAGGTAAACATTCACAATGGAAACACATTGGGACGATTATAAGACAAAAGTAGTTTTCGTCACTACCGACCTGCCCGTGCCGGGAGTAGTTTCTGTAGTGATTTTCATATATCCTCAATTCTTTCTCAAAACTTGATTTTTATATGATTAATAGGTAAACATTCACAATGGAAACACATTGGGACGATTATAAGACAAAAGTAGTTTTCGTCACTACCTACCTGCCCGTGCCGGGAGTAGTTTCTGTAGTGATTTTCATATATCCTCAATTCTTTCTCAAAACTTGATTTTTATATGATTAATAGGTAAACATTCACAATGGAAACACATTAGGACGATTATAAGACAAAAGTAGTTTTCGTCAGTACGTACCTGCCCGTGCCGGGAGTAGTTTCTGTAGCGATTTTCTCATATATTCAATTCTTTGTCAAAACTTGATTTTTATATGATTAATAGGTAAATATTCACAATAGAAACACATTGGGACGATTATAAGACAAAAGTAGTTTTCGTCAGTACGTACCTGCCCGTGCCGCGAGTAGTTTTTGTAGCGATTTTCTCATTTACTCAATTCTTTGTCAAAACTTGATTTTTATATGTTTAATAGGTAAACATTCACAATGGAAACACATTGGGACGATTGTAAGACAAAAGTAGTTTTCGTCACTTCCTACCTGCCCGTGCCGGGAGTAGTTTCTGTAGTGATTTTCATATATCCCCAATTCTTTCTCAAAACTTGATTTTTATATGATTAATAGGTAAAAATTCACAATGGAAACACATTGGGACGATTATAAGACAAAAGTAGTTTTCGTCAGTACGTACCTGCCCGTGCCGGGAGTAGTTTCTGTAGCGATTTTCTCATATACTCAATTCTTTGTCAAAACTTGATTTTTATATGATTAATAGGTAAACATTCACAATGGAAATACATTGGGACGATTGTAAGACAAAAGTAGTTTTCGTCACTACCTACCTGCCCGTGCCGGGAGTAGTTTCTGTAGCAATTTTCTCATATCCTCAATTCTTTGTCAAAACTTGATTTTTATATCATTAATAGGTAAACATTCACAATGGAAACACATTGGGACGATTATAAGACAAAAGTAGTTTTCGTCAGTACGTACCTGCCCGTGCCGGGAGTACTTTCTGTAGCGATTTTCTCATATCCTCAATTCTTTGTCAAAACTTGATTTTTATATGATTAATAGGTAAACATACACAATGGAAACACATTAGGACGATTATATGACAAAAGTAGTTTTCGTCAGTACGTACCTGCCCGTGCCGGGAGTAGTTTCTGTAGCGATTTTCTCATATACTCAATTCTTTGTCAAAACTTGATTTTTATATGATTAATAGGTAAACATTCACAATAGAAACACATTGGGACGATTATAAGACAAAAGTAGTTTTCGTCAGTACGTACCTGCCCGTGCCGCGAGTAGTTTTTGTAGCGATTTTCTCATATACTCAATTCTTTGTCAAAACTTGATTTTTATATGATTAATAGGTAAACATTCACAATGGAAACACATTGGGACGATTATAAGACAAAAGTAGTTTTCGTCACTACCGACCTGCCCGTGCCGGGAGTAGTTTCTGTAGCGATTTTCTCATATCCTCAATTCTTTGTCAAAACTTGATTTTTATATGATTAATAGGTAAACATTCACAATGGAAACACATTGGGACGATTATAAGACAAAAGTAGTTTTCGTCAATACCTACCTGCCCGTGCCGGGAGTAGTTTTTGTAGCGATTTTCTCATATCCTCAATTCTTTGTCAAAACTTGATTTTTATAAGATTAATAGGTAAACATTCACAATGGAAACACATTAGGACGATTATAAGACAAAAGTAGTTTTCGTCAGTACGTACCTGCCCGTGCCGGGAGTAGTTTCTGTAGCGATTTTCTCATAGACTCAATTCTTTGTCAAAACTTGATTTTTATATGTTTAATAGGTAAACATTCACAATGGAAACACATTGGGACGATTGTAAGACAAAAATAGTTTTCGTCACTACCTACCTGCCCGTGCCGGGAGTAGTTTCTGTAGCGATGTTCTCATATACTCAATTCTTTGTCAAAACTTGATTTTTATATGATTAATAGGTAAACATTCACAATGGAAACACATTAGGACGATTATAAGACAAAAGTAGTTTTCGTCAGTACGTACCTGCCCGTGCCGGGAGTAGTTTCTGTAGCGATTTTCTCATATACTCAATTCTTTGTCAAAACTTGATTTTTGTATGATTAATAGGTAAACATTCACAATGGAAACACATTGGGACGATTGTAAGACAAAAGTAGTTTTCGTCACTACCTACCTGCCCGTGCCGGGAGTAGTTTCTGTAGTGATTTTCATATATCCTCAATTCTTTCTCAAAACTTGATTTTTATATGATTAATAGGTAAACATTCACAATGGAAACACATTGGGACGATTATAAGACAAAAGTAGTTTTCGTCACTACCGACCTGCCCGTGCCGGGAGTAGTTTCTGTAGTGATTTTCATATATCCTCAATTCTTTCTCAAAACTTGATTTTTATATGATTAATAGGTAAACATTCACAATGGAAACACATTGGGACGATTATAAGACAAAAGTAGTTTTCGTCACTACCTACCTGCCCGTGCCGGGAGTAGTTTCTGTAGTGATTTTCATATATCCTCAATTCTTTCTCAAAACTTGATTTTTATATGATTAATAGGTAAACATTCACAATGGAAACACATTAGGACGATTATAAGACAAAAGTAGTTTTCGTCAGTACGTACCTGCCCGTGCCGGGAGTAGTTTCTGTAGCGATTTTCTCATATATTCAATTCTTTGTCAAAACTTGATTTTTATATGATTAATAGGTAAATATTCACAATAGAAACACATTGGGACGATTATAAGACAAAAGTAGTTTTCGTCAGTACGTACCTGCCCGTGCCGCGAGTAGTTTTTGTAGCGATTTTCTCATTTACTCAATTCTTTGTCAAAACTTGATTTTTATATGTTTAATAGGTAAACATTCACAATGGAAACACATTGGGACGATTGTAAGACAAAAGTAGTTTTCGTCACTACCTACCTGCCCGTGCCGGGAGTAGTTTCTGTAGTGATTTTCATATATCCTCAATTCTTTCTCAAAACTTGATTTTTATATGATTAATAGGTAAACATTCACAATGGAAACACATTGGGACGATTATAAGACAAAAGTAGTTTTCGTCAGTACGTACCTGCCCGTGCCGGGAGTAGTTTCTGTAGCGATTTTCTCATATACTCAATTCTTTGTCAAAACTTGATTTTTATATGATTAATAGGTAAACATTCACAATGGAAACACATTGGGACGATTATAAGACAAAAGTAGTTTTCGTCAGTACGTACCTGCCCGTGCCGGGAGTAGTTTCTGTAGCGATTTTCTCATATACTCAATTCTTTGTCAAAACTTGATTTTTATATGATTAATAGGTAAACATTCACAATGGAAATACATTGGGACGATTGTAAGACAAAAGTAGTTTTCGTCACTACCTACCTGCCCGTGCCGGGAGTAGTTTCTGTAGCAATTTTCTCATATCCTCAATTCTTTGTCAAAACTTGATTTTTATATCATTAATAGGTAAACATTCACAATGGAAACACATTGGGACGATTATAAGACAAAAGAAGTTTTCGTCAGTACGTACCGGCCCGTGCCGGGAGTAGTTTCTGTAGCGATTTTCTCATATCCTCAATTCTTTGTCAAAACTTGATTTTTATATGATTAATAGGTAAACATTCACAATGGAAACACATTGGGACGATTATAAGACAAAAGTAGTTTTCGTCACTACCTACCTGCCCGTGCCGGGAGTAGTTTCTGTAGCGATTTTCTCATATACTCAATTCTTTGTCAAAACTTGATTTTTGTATGATTAATAGGTAAACATTCACAATGGAAACACATTGGGACGATTGTAAGACAAAAGTAGTTTTCGTCACTACCGACCTGCCCGTGCCGGGAGTAGTTTCTGTAGCGATTTTCTCATATACTCAATTCTTTGTCAAAACTTGATTTTTATATGATTAATAGGTAAACATTCACAATGGAAACACATTGGGACGATTATAAGACAAAAGTAGTTTTCGTCACTACCTACCTGCCCGTGCCAGGAGTAGTTTCTGTAGCGATTTTCTCATATCCTCAATTCTTTGTCAAAACTTGATTTTTATATGATTAATAGGTAAACATTCACAATGGAAACACATTGGGACGATTATAAGACAAAAGTAGTTTTCGTCAGTACGTACCTGCCCGTGCCGGGAGTAGTTTCTGTAGCGATTTTCTCATATACTCAATTCTTTGTCAAAACTTGATTTTTATATGATTAATAGGTAAACATTCACAATGGAAATACATTGGGACGATTGTAAGACAAAAGTAGTTTTCGTCACTGCCTACCTGCCCGTGCCGGGAGTAGTTTCTGTAGCAATTTTCTCATATCCTCAATTCTTTGTCAAAACTTGATTTTTATATCATTAATAGGTAAACATTCACAATGGAAACACATTGGGACGATTATAAGACAAAAGTAGTTTTCGTCAGTACGTACCTGCCCGTGCCGGGAGTACTTTCTGTAGCGATTTTCTCATATCCTCAATTCTTTGTCAAAACTTGATTTTTATATGATTTATAGGTAAACATACACAATGGAAACACATTAGGACGATTATATGACAAAAGTAGTTTTCGTCAGTACGTACCTGCCCGTGCCGGGAGTAGTTTCTGTAGCGATTTTCTCATATACTCAATTCTTTGTCAAAACTTGATTTTTATATGATTAATAGGTAAACATTCACAATAGAAACACATTGGGACGATTATAAGACAAAAGTAGTTTTCGTCAGTACGTACCTGCCCGTGCCGCGAGTAGTTTTTGTAGCGATTTTCTCATATACTCAATTCTTTGTCAAAACTTGATTTTTATATGATTAATAGGTAAACATTCACAATGGAAACACATTGGGACGATTATAAGACAAAAGTAGTTTTCGTCACTACCGACCTGCCCGTGCCGGGAGTAGTTTCTGTAGCGATTTTCTCATATACTCAATTCTTTGTCAAAACTTGATTTTTATATGATTAATAGGTAAACATTCACAATGGAAACACATTGGGACGATTATAAGACAAAAGTAGTTTTCGTCACTACCTACCTGCCCGTGCCAGGAGTAGTTTCTGTAGCGATTTTCTCATATCCTCAATTCTTTGTCAAAACTTGATTTTTATATGATTAATAGGTAAACATTCACAATGGAAACATATTGGGACGATTATAAGACAAAAGTAGTTTTAGTCACTACCTACCTGCCCGTGGCGGGAGTAGTTTCTGTAGCGATTTTCTCATATCCTCAATTCTTTGTCAAAACTTGATTTTTATATGATTAATAGTTAAACATTCACAATGGAAACACATTAGGACGATTATAAGACAAAAGTAGTTTTCGTCACTACCTACCTGCCCGTGCCGGGAGTAGTTTCTGTAGCGGTTTTCTCATATCCTCAATTCTTTGTCAAAACTTGATTTTTATATGATTAATAGGTAAACATTCACAATGGAAACACATTGGGACGATTATAAGACAAAAGTAGTTTTCGTCACTACCTACCTGCCCGTGCCGGGAGTAGTTTCTGTAGCGATTTTCTCATATCCTCAATTCTTTGTCAAAACTTGATTTTTATATGATTAATAGGTAAACATTCACAATGGAAACACATTGGGACGATTATAAGATAAAAGTAGTTTTCCACACTACCTACCTGCCCGTGCCGGGAGTAGTTTCTGTAGCGATTTTCTCATATCCTCAATTCTTTGTCAAAACTTGATTTTTATATGATTAATAGGTAAACATTCACAATGGAAACACATTGGGACGATTATAAGACAAAAGTAGTTTTCGTCACTACCTACCTGCCCGTGCCGGGAGTAGTTTCTGTAGCAATTTTCTCATATCCTCAATTCTTTGTCAAAACTTGATTTTTATATGATTAATAGGTAAACATTCACAATGGAAACACATTGGGACGATTATAAGACAAAAGTAGTTTGCGTCACTACCTACCTGCCCGTGGCGGGAGTAGTTTCTGTAGCGATTTTCTCATATCCTCAATTCTTTGTCAAAACTTGATTTTTATATGATTAATAGGTAAACATTCACAATGGAAACACATTGGGACGATTATAAGACAAAAGTAGTTTTATTCACTACCTACCTGCCCGTGCCGGGAGTAGTTTCTGTAGCGATTTTCTCATATCCTCAATTCTTTGTCAAAACTTGATTTTTATAAGATTAATAGGTAAACATTCACAATGGAAACGCATTAGGACGATTATAAGACAAAAGTAGTTTTCGTCAGTACGTACCTGCCCGTGCCGGGAGTAGTTTCTGTAGCGATTTTCTCATATCCTCAATTCTTTGTCAAAACTTGATTTTTATATGATTAATAGGTAAACATTCACAATGGAAACACATTGGGACGATTATAAGACAAAAGTAGTTTTCGTCAATACCTACCTGCCCGTGCCGGGAGTAGTTTCTGTAGCGATTTTCTCATATCCTCAATTCTTTGTCAAAACTTGATTTTTATATGATTAATAGGTAAACATTCACAATGGAAACACATTGGGACGATTGTAAGACAAAAGTAGTTTTCGTCACTACCTACCTGCCCGTGCCGGGAGTAGTTTCTGTAGCGATTTTCTCATATCCTCAATTCTTTGTCAAAACTTGATTTTTATATGATTAATAGGTAAGCATTCACAATGGAAACACATTGGGACGATTATAAGACAAAAGTAGTTTTCGTCACTACCTACCTGCCCGTGCCGGGAGTAGTTTTTGTAGCGATTTTCTCATATCCTCAATTCTTTGTCAAAACTTGATTTTTATAAGATTAATAGGTAAACATTCACAATGGAAACACATTAGGACGATTATAAGACAAAAGTAGTTTTCGTCAGTACGTACCTGCCCGTGCCGGGAGTAGTTTCTGTAGCGATTTTCTCATAGACTCAATTCTTTGTCAAAACTTGATTTTTATATGTTTAATAGGTAAACATTCACAATGGAAACACATTGGGACGATTGTAAGACAAAAATAGTTTTCGTCACTACCTACCTGCCCGTGCCGGGAGTAGTTTCTGTAGCGATGTTCTCATATACTCAATTCTTTGTCAAAACTTGATTTTTATATGATTAATAGGTAAACATTCACAATGGAAACACATTAGGACGATTATAAGACAAAAGTAGTTTTCGTCAGTACGTACCTGCCCGTGCCGGGAGTAGTTTCTGTAGCGATTTTCTCATATACTCAATTCTTTGTCAAAACTTGATTTTTGTATGATTAATAGGTAAACATTCACAATGGAAACAAATTGGGACGATTGTAAGACAAAAGTAGTTTTCGTCACTACCTACCTGCCCGTGCCGGGAGTAGTTTCTGTAGTGATTTTCATATATCCTCAATTCTTTCTCAAAACTTGATTTTTATATGATTAATAGGTAAACATTCACAATGGAAACACATTGGGACGATTATAAGACAAAAGTAGTTTTCGTCACTACCTACCTGCCCGTGCCGGGAGTAGTTTCTGTAGCGATGTTCTCATATACTCAATTCTTTGTCAAAACTTGATTTTTATATGATTAATAGGTAAACATTCACAATGGAAACACATTAGGACGATTATAAGACAAAAGTAGTTTTCGTCAGTACGTACCTGCCCGTGCCGGGAGTAGTTTCTGTAGCGATTTTCTCATATACTCAATTCTTTGTCAAAACTTGATTTTTGTATGATTAATAGGTAAACATTCACAATGGAAACAAATTGGGACGATTGTAAGACAAAAGTAGTTTTCGTCACTACCTACCTGCCCGTGCCGGGAGTAGTTTCTGTAGTGATTTTCATATATCCTCAATTCTTTCTCAAAACTTGATTTTTATATGATTAATAGGTAAACATTCACAATGGAAACACATTGGGACGATTATAAGACAAAAGTAGTTTTCGTCACTACCGACCTGCCCGTGCCGGGAGTAGTTTCTGTAGTGATTTTCATATATCCTCAATTCTTTCTCAAAACTTGATTTTTATATGATTAATAGGTAAACATTCACAATGGAAACACATTAGGACGATTATAAGACAAAAGTAGTTTTCGTCAGTACGTACCTGCCCGTGCCGGGAGTAGTTTCTGTAGCGATTTTCTCATATATTCAATTCTTTGTCAAAACTTGATTTTTATATGATTAATAGGTAAATATTCACAATAGAAACACATTGGGACGATTATAAGACAAAAGTAGTTTTCGTCAGTACGTACCTGCCCGTGCCGCGAGTAGTTTTTGTAGCGATTTTCTCATTTACTCAATTCTTTGTCAAAACTTGATTTTTATATGTTTAATAGGTAAACATTCACAATGGAAACACATTGGGACGATTGTAAGACAAAAGTAGTTTTCGTCACTACCTACCTGCCCGTGCCGGGAGTAGTTTCTGTAGTGATTTTCATATATCCTCAATTCTTTCTCAAAACTTGATTTTTATATGATTAATAGGTAAACATTCACAATGGAAACACATTGGGACGATTATAAGACAAAAGTAGTTTTCGTCAGTACGTACCTGCCCGTGCCGGGAGTAGTTTCTGTAGCGATTTTCTCATATACTCAATTCTTTGTCAAAACTTGATTTTTATATGATTAATAGGTAAACATTCACAATGGAAATACATTGGGACGATTGTAAGACAAAAGTAGTTTTCGTCACTACCTACCTGCCCGTGCCGGGAGTAGTTTCTGTAGCAATTTTCTCATATCCTCAATTCTTTGTCAAAACTTGATTTTTATATCATTAATAGGTAAACATTCACAATGGAAACACATTGGGACGATTATAAGACAAAAGTAGTTTTCGTCAGTACGTACCTGCCCGTGCCGGGAGTACTTTCTGTAGCGATTTTCTCATATCCTCAATTCTTTGTCAAAACTTGATTTTTATATTATTAATAGGTAAACATACACAATGGAAACACATTAGGACGATTATATGACAAAAGTAGTTTTCGTCAGTACGTACCTGCCCGTGCCGGGAGTAGTTTCTGTAGCGATTTTCTCATATACTCAATTCTTTGTCGAAACTTGATTTTTATATGATTAATAGAAACACATTGGGACGATTATAAGACAAAAGTAGTTTTCGTCAGTACGTACCTGCCCGTGCCGCGAGTAGTTTTTGTAGCGATTTTCTCATATACTCAATTCTTTGTCAAAACTTGATTTTTATATGATTAATAGGTAAACATTCACAATGGAAACACATTGGGACGATTATAAGACAAAAGTAGTTTTCGTCACTACCGACCTGCCCGTGCCGGGAGTAGTTTCTGTAGCGATTTTCTCATATACTCAATTCTTTGTCAAAACTTGATTTTTATATGATTAATAGGTAAACATTCACAATGGAAACACATTGGGACGATTATAAGACAAAAGTAGTTTTCGTCACTACCTACCTGCCCGTGCCAGGAGTAGTTTCTGTAGCGATTTTCTCATATCCTCAATTCTTTGTCAAAACTTGATTTTTATATGATTAATAGGTAAACATTCACAATGGAAACACATTGGGACGATTATAAGACAAAAGTAGTTTTCGTCAGTACGTACCTGCCCGTGCCGGGAGTAGTTTCTGTAGCGATTTTCTCATATACTCAATTCTTTGTCAAAACTTGATTTTTATATGATTAATAGGTAAACATTCACAATGGAAATACATTGGGACGATTGTAAGACAAAAGTAGTTTTCGTCACTACCTACCTGCCCGTGCCGGGAGTAGTTTCTGTAGCAATTTTCTCATATACTCAATTCTTTGTCAAAACTTGATTTTTATATCATTAATAGGTAAACATTCACAAAGGAAACACATTGGGACGATTATAAGACAAAAGTAGTTTTCGTCAGTACGTACCTGCCCGTGCCGGGAGTACTTTCTGTAGCGATTTTCTCATATCCTCAATTCTTTGTCAAAACTTGATTTTTATATGATTTATAGGTAAACATACACAATGGAAACACATTAGGACGATTATATGACAAAAGTAGTTTTCGTCAGTACGTACCTGCCCGTGCCGGGAGTAGTTTCTGTAGCGATTTTCTCATATACTCAATTCTTTGTCAAAACTTGATTTTTATATGATTAATAGGTAAACATTCACAATAGAAACACATTGGGACGATTATAAGACAAAAGTAGTTTTCGTCAGTACGTACCTGCCCGTGCCGCGAGTAGTTTTTGTAGCGATTTTCTCATATACTCAATTCTTTGTCAAAACTTGATTTTTATATGATTAATAGGTAAACATTCACAATGGAAACACATTGGGACGATTATAAGACAAAAGTAGTTTTCGTCACTACCGACCTGCCCGTGCCGGGAGTAGTTTCTGTAGCGATTTTCTCATATACTCAATTCTTTGTCAAAACTTGATTTTTATATGATTAATAGGTAAACATTCACAATGGAAACACATTGGGACGATTATAAGACAAAAGTAGTTTTCGTCACTACCTACCTGCCCGTGCCAGGAGTAGTTTCTGTAGCGATTTTCTCATATCCTCAATTCTTTGTCAAAACTTGATTTTTATATGATTAATAGGTAAACATTCACAATGGAAACATATTGGGACGATTAAAAGACAAAAGTAGTTTTAGTCACTACCTACCTGCCCGTGCCGGGAGTAGTTTCTGTAGCGATTTTCTCATATCCTCAATTCTTTGTCAAAACTTGATTTTTATATGATTAATAGGTAAACATTCACAATGGAAACACATTGGGACGATTATAAGACAAAAGTAGTTTGCGTCACTACCTACCTGCCCGTGGCGGGAGTAGTTTCTGTAGCGATTTTCTCATATCCTCAATTCTTTGTCAAAACTTGATTTTTATATGATTAATAGGTAAACATTCACAATGGAAACACATTGGGACGATTATAAGACAAAAGTAGTTTTCGTCACTACCTACCTGCCCGTGCCGGGAGTAGTTTCTGTAGCGATTTTCTCATATCCTCAATTCTTTGTCAAAACTTGATTTTTATAAGATTAATAGGTAAACATTCACAATGGAAACACATTAGGACGATTATAAGACAAAAGTAGTTTTCGTCAGTACGTACCTGCCCGTGCCGGGAGTAGTTTCTGTAGCGATTTTCTCATATCCTCAATTCTTTGTCAAAACTTGATTTTTATATGATTAATAGGTAAACATTCACAATGGAAACACATTGGGACGATTATAAGACAAAAGTAGTTTTCGTCAATACCTACCTGCCCGTGCCGGGAGTAGTTTCTGTAGCGATTTTCTCATATCCTCAATTCTTTGTCAAAACTTGATTTTTATATGATTAATAGGTAAACATTCACAATGGAAACACATTGGGACGATTGTAAGACAAAAGTAGTTTTCGTCACTACCTACCTGCCCGTGCCGGGAGTAGTTTCTGTAGCGATTTTCTCATATCCTCAATTCTTTGTCAAAACTTGATTTTTATATGATTAATAGGTAAGCATTCACAATGGAAACACATTGGGACGATTATAAGACAAAAGTAGTTTTCGTCACTACCTACCTGCCCGTGCCGGGAGTAGTTTTTGTAGCGATTTTCTCATATCCTCAATTCTTTGTCAAAACTTGATTTTTATAAGATTAATAGGTAAACATTCACAATGGAAACACATTAGGACGATTATAAGACAAAAGTAGTTTTCGTCAGTACGTACCTGCCCGTGCCGGGAGTAGTTTCTGTAGCGATTTTCTCATAGACTCAATTCTTTGTCAAAACTTGATTTTTATATGTTTAATAGGTAAACATTCACAATGGAAACACATTGGGACGATTGTAAGACAAAAATAGTTTTCGTCACTACCTACCTGCCCGTGCCGGGAGTAGTTTCTGTAGCGATGTTCTCATATACTCAATTCTTTGTCAAAACTTGATTTTTATATGATTAATAGGTAAACATTCACAATGGAAACACATTAGGACGATTATAAGACAAAAGTAGTTTTCGTCAGTACGTACCTGCCCGTGCCGGGAGTAGTTTCTGTAGCGATTTTCTCATATACTCAATTCTTTGTCAAAACTTGATTTTTGTATGATTAATAGGTAAACATTCACAATGGAAACACATTGGGACGATTGTAAGACAAAAGTAGTTTTCGTCACTACCTACCTGCCCGTGCCGGGAGTAGTTTCTGTAGTGATTTTCATATATCCTCAATTCTTTCTCAAAACTTGATTTTTATATGATTAATAGGTAAACATTCACAATGGAAACACATTGGGACGATTATAAGACAAAAGTAGTTTTCGTCACTACCGACCTGCCCGTGCCGGGAGTAGTTTCTGTAGTGATTTTCATATATCCTCAATTCTTTCTCAAAACTTGATTTTTATATGATTAATAGGTAAACATTCACAATGGAAACACATTGGGACGATTATAAGACAAAAGTAGTTTTCGTCACTACCTACCTGCCCGTGCCGGGAGTAGTTTCTGTAGTGATTTTCATATATCCTCAATTCTTTCTCAAAACTTGATTTTTATATGATTAATAGGTAAACATTCACAATGGAAACACATTAGGACGATTATAAGACAAAAGTAGTTTTCGTCAGTACGTACCTGCCCGTGCCGGGAGTAGTTTCTGTAGCGATTTTCTCATATATTCAATTCTTTGTCAAAACTTGATTTTTATATGATTAATAGGTAAATATTCACAATAGAAACACATTGGGACGATTATAAGACAAAAGTAGTTTTCGTCAGTACGTACCTGCCCGTGCCGCGAGTAGTTTTTGTAGCGATTTTCTCATTTACTCAATTCTTTGTCAAAACTTGATTTTTATATGTTTAATAGGTAAACATTCACAATGGAAACACATTGGGACGATTGTAAGACAAAAGTAGTTTTCGTCACTTCCTACCTGCCCGTGCCGGGAGTAGTTTCTGTAGTGATTTTCATATATCCTCAATTCTTTCTCAAAACTTGATTTTTATATGATTAATAGGTAAAAATTCACAATGGAAACACATTGGGACGATTATAAGACAAAAGTAGTTTTCGTCAGTACGTACCTGCCCGTGCCGGGAGTAGTTTCTGTAGCGATTTTCTCATATACTCAATTCTTTGTCAAAACTTGATTTTTATATGATTAATAGGTAAACATTCACAATGGAAATACATTGGGACGATTGTAAGACAAAAGTAGTTTTCGTCACTACCTACCTGCCCGTGCCGGGAGTAGTTTCTGTAGCAATTTTCTCATATCCTCAATTCTTTGTCAAAACTTGATTTTTATATCATTAATAGGTAAACATTCACAATGGAAACACATTGGGACGATTATAAGACAAAAGTAGTTTTCGTCAGTACGTACCTGCCCGTGCCGGGAGTACTTTCTGTAGCGATTTTCTCATATCCTCAATTCTTTGTCAAAACTTGATTTTTATATGATTAATAGGTAAACATACACAATGGAAACACATTAGGACGATTATATGACAAAAGTAGTTTTCGTCAGTACGTACCTGCCCGTGCCGGGAGTAGTTTCTGTAGCGATTTTCTCATATACTCAATTCTTTGTCAAAACTTGATTTTTATATGATTAATAGGTAAACATTCACAATAGAAACACATTGGGACGATTATAAGACAAAAGTAGTTTTCGTCAGTACGTACCTGCCCGTGCCGCGAGTAGTTTTTGTAGCGATTTTCTCATATACTCAATTCTTTGTCAAAACTTGATTTTTATATGATTAATAGGTAAACATTCACAATGGAAACACATTGGGACGATTATAAGACAAAAGTAGTTTTCGTCACTACCGACCTGCCCGTGCCGGGAGTAGTTTCTGTAGCGATTTTCTCATATCCTCAATTCTTTGTCAAAACTTGATTTTTATATGATTAATAGGTAAACATTCACAATGGAAACACATTGGGACGATTATAAGACAAAAGTAGTTTTCGTCAATACCTACCTGCCCGTGCCGGGAGTAGTTTTTGTAGCGATTTTCTCATATCCTCAATTCTTTGTCAAAACTTGATTTTTATAAGATTAATAGGTAAACATTCACAATGGAAACACATTAGGACGATTATAAGACAAAAGTAGTTTTCGTCAGTACGTACCTGCCCGTGCCGGGAGTAGTTTCTGTAGCGATTTTCTCATAGACTCAATTCTTTGTCAAAACTTGATTTTTATATGTTTAATAGGTAAACATTCACAATGGAAACACATTGGGACGATTGTAAGACAAAAATAGTTTTCGTCACTACCTACCTGCCCGTGCCGGGAGTAGTTTCTGTAGCGATGTTCTCATATACTCAATTCTTTGTCAAAACTTGATTTTTATATGATTAATAGGTAAACATTCACAATGGAAACACATTAGGACGATTATAAGACAAAAGTAGTTTTCGTCAGTACGTACCTGCCCGTGCCGGGAGTAGTTTCTGTAGCGATTTTCTCATATACTCAATTCTTTGTCAAAACTTGATTTTTGTATGATTAATAGGTAAACATTCACAATGGAAACACATTGGGACGATTGTAAGACAAAAGTAGTTTTCGTCACTACCTACCTGCCCGTGCCGGGAGTAGTTTCTGTAGTGATTTTCATATATCCTCAATTCTTTCTCAAAACTTGATTTTTATATGATTAATAGGTAAACATTCACAATGGAAACACATTGGGACGATTATAAGACAAAAGTAGTTTTCGTCACTACCGACCTGCCCGTGCCGGGAGTAGTTTCTGTAGTGATTTTCATATATCCTCAATTCTTTCTCAAAACTTGATTTTTATATGATTAATAGGTAAACATTCACAATGGAAACACATTGGGACGATTATAAGACAAAAGTAGTTTTCGTCACTACCTACCTGCCCGTGCCGGGAGTAGTTTCTGTAGTGATTTTCATATATCCTCAATTCTTTCTCAAAACTTGATTTTTATATGATTAATAGGTAAACATTCACAATGGAAACACATTAGGACGATTATAAGACAAAAGTAGTTTTCGTCAGTACGTACCTGCCCGTGCCGGGAGTAGTTTCTGTAGCGATTTTCTCATATATTCAATTCTTTGTCAAAACTTGATTTTTATATGATTAATAGGTAAATATTCACAATAGAAACACATTGGGACGATTATAAGACAAAAGTAGTTTTCGTCAGTACGTACCTGCCCGTGCCGCGAGTAGTTTTTGTAGCGATTTTCTCATTTACTCAATTCTTTGTCAAAACTTGATTTTTATATGTTTAATAGGTAAACATTCACAATGGAAACACATTGGGACGATTGTAAGACAAAAGTAGTTTTCGTCACTACCTACCTGCCCGTGCCGGGAGTAGTTTCTGTAGTGATTTTCATATATCCTCAATTCTTTCTCAAAACTTGATTTTTATATGATTAATAGGTAAACATTCACAATGGAAACACATTGGGACGATTATAAGACAAAAGTAGTTTTCGTCAGTACGTACCTGCCCGTGCCGGGAGTAGTTTCTGTAGCGATTTTCTCATATACTCAATTCTTTGTCAAAACTTGATTTTTATATGATTAATAGGTAAACATTCACAATGGAAATACATTGGGACGATTGTAAGACAAAAGTAGTTTTCGTCACTACCTACCTGCCCGTGCCGGGAGTAGTTTCTGTAGCAATTTTCTCATATCCTCAATTCTTTGTCAAAACTTGATTTTTATATCATTAATAGGTAAACATTCACAATGGAAACACATTGGGACGATTATAAGACAAAAGTAGTTTGCGTCACTACCTACCTGCCCGTGGCGGGAGTAGTTTCTGTAGCGATTTTCTCATATACTCAATTCTTTGTCAAAACTTGATTTTTATATGATTAATAGGTAAACATACACAATGGAAACACATTAGGACGATTATAAGACAAAAGAAGTTTTCGTCAGTACGTACCTGCCCGTGCCGGGAGTAGTTTCTGTAGCGATTTTCTCATATCCTCAATTCTTTGTCAAAACTTGATTTTTATATGATTAATAGGTAAACATTCACAATGGAAACACATTGGGACGATTATAAGACAAAAGTAGTTTTCGTCACTACCTACCTGCCCGTGCCGGGAGTAGTTTCTGTAGCGATTTTCTCATATACTCAATTCTTTGTCAAAACTTGATTTTTGTATGATTAATAGGTAAACATTCACAATGGAAACACATTGGGACGATTGTAAGACAAAAGTAGTTTTCGTCACTACCGACCTGCCCGTGCCGGGAGTAGTTTCTGTAGCGATTTTCTCATATACTCAATTCTTTGTCAAAACTTGATTTTTATATGATTAATAAGTAAACATTCACAATGGAAACACATTGGGACGATTATAAGACAAAAGTAGTTTTCGTCACTACCTACCTGCCCGTGCCAGGAGTAGTTTCTGTAGCGATTTTCTCATATCCTCAATTCTTTGTCAAAACTTGATTTTTATATGATTAATAGGTAAACATTCACAATGGAAACATATTGGGACGATTATAAGACAAAAGTAGTTTTAGTCACTACCTACCTGCCCGTGGCGGGAGTAGTTTCTGTAGCGATTTTCTCATATCCTCAATTCTTTGTCAAAACTTGATTTTTATATGATTAATAGTTAAACATTCACAATGGAAACACATTAGGACGATTATAAGACAAAAGTAGTTTTCGTCACTACCTACCTGCCCGTGCCGGGAGTAGTTTCTGTAGCGGTTTTCTCATATCCTCAATTCTTTGTCAAAACTTGATTTTTATATGATTAATAGGTAAACATTCACAATGGAAACACATTGGGACGATTATAAGACAAAAGTAGTTTTCGTCACTACCTACCTGCCCGTGCCGGGAGTAGTTTCTGTAGCGATTTTCTCATATCCTCAATTCTTTGTCAAAACTTGATTTTTATATGATTAATAGGTAAACATTCACAATGGAAACACATTGGGACGATTATAAGATAAAAGTAGTTTTCCACACTACCTACCTGCCCGTGCCGGGAGTAGTTTCTGTAGCGATTTTCTCATATCCTCAATTCTTTGTCAAAACTTGATTTTTATATGATTAATAGGTAAACATTCACAATGGAAACACATTGGGACGATTATAAGACAAAAGTAGTTTTCGTCACTACCTACCTGCCCGTGCCGGGAGTAGTTTCTGTAGCAATTTTCTCATATCCTCAATTCTTTGTCAAAACTTGATTTTTATATGATTAATAGGTAAACATTCACAATGGAAACACATTGGGACGATTATAAGACAAAAGTAGTTTGCGTCACTACCTACCTGCCCGTGGCGGGAGTAGTTTCTGTAGCGATTTTCTCATATCCTCAATTCTTTGTCAAAACTTGATTTTTATATGATTAATAGGTAAACATTCACAATGGAAACACATTGGGACGATTATAAGACAAAAGTAGTTTTATTCACTACCTACCTGCCCGTGCTGGGAGTAGTTTCTGTAGCGATTTTCTCATATCCTCAATTCTTTGTCAAAACTTGATTTTTATAAGATTAATAGGTAAACATTCACAATGGAAACACATTAGGACGATTATAAGACAAAAGTAGTTTTCGTCAGTACGTACCTGCCCGTGCCGGGAGTAGTTTCTGTAGCGATTTTCTCATATCCTCAATTCTTTGTCAAAACTTGATTTTTATATGATTAATAGGTAAACATTCACAATGGAAACACATTGGGACGATTATAAGACAAAAGTAGTTTTCGTCAATACCTACCTGCCCGTGCCGGGAGTAGTTTCTGTAGCGATTTTCTCATATCCTCAATTCTTTGTCAAAACTTGATTTTTATATGATTAATAGGTAAACATTCACAATGGAAACACATTGGGACGATTGTAAGACAAAAGTAGTTTTCGTCACTACCTACCTGCCCGTGCCGGGAGTAGTTTCTGTAGCGATTTTCTCATATCCTCAATTCTTTGTCAAAACTTGATTTTTATATGATTAATAGGTAAGCATTCACAATGGAAACACATTGGGACGATTATAAGACAAAAGTAGTTTTCGTCTCTACCTACCTGCCCGTGCCGGGAGTAGTTTTTGTAGCGATTTTCTCATATCCTCAATTCTTTGTCAAAACTTGATTTTTATAAGATTAATAGGTAAACATTCACAATGGAAACACATTAGGACGATTATAAGACAAAAGTAGTTTTCGTCAGTACGTACCTGCCCGTGCCGGGAGTAGTTTCTGTAGCGATTTTCTCATAGACTCAATTCTTTGTCAAAACTTGATTTTTATATGTTTAATAGGTAAACATTCACAATGGAAACACATTGGGACGATTGTAAGACAAAAATAGTTTTCGTCACTACCTACCTGCCCGTGCCGGGAGTAGTTTCTGTAGCGATGTTCTCATATACTCAATTCTTTGTCAAAACTTGATTTTTATATGATTAATAGGTAAACATTCACAATGGAAACACATTAGGACGATTATAAGACAAAAGTAGTTTTCGTCAGTACGTACCTGCCCGTGCCGGGAGTAGTTTCTGTAGCGATTTTCTCATATACTCAATTCTTTGTCAAAACTTGATTTTTGTATGATTAATAGGTAAACATTCACAATGGAAACAAATTGGGACGATTGTAAGACAAAAGTAGTTTTCGTCACTACCTACCTGCCCGTGCCGGGAGTAGTTTCTGTAGTGATTTTCATATATCCTCAATTCTTTCTCAAAACTTGATTTTTATATGATTAATAGGTAAACATTCACAATGGAAACACATTGGGACGATTATAAGACAAAAGTAGTTTTCGTCACTACCGACCTGCCCGTGCCGGGAGTAGTTTCTGTAGTGATTTTCATATATCCTCAATTCTTTCTCAAAACTTGATTTTTATATGATTAATAGGTAAACATTCACAATGGAAACACATTAGGACGATTATAAGACAAAAGTAGTTTTCGTCAGTACGTACCTGCCCGTGCCGGGAGTAGTTTCTGTAGCGATTTTCTCATATATTCAATTCTTTGTCAAAACTTGATTTTTATATGATTAATAGGTAAATATTCACAATAGAAACACATTGGGACGATTATAAGACAAAAGTAGTTTTCGTCAGTACGTACCTGCCCGTGCCGCGAGTAGTTTTTGTAGCGATTTTCTCATTTACTCAATTCTTTGTCAAAACTTGATTTTTATATGTTTAATAGGTAAACATTCACAATGGAAACACATTGGGACGATTGTAAGACAAAAGTAGTTTTCGTCACTACCTACCTGCCCGTGCCGGGAGTAGTTTCTGTAGTGATTTTCATATATCCTCAATTCTTTCTCAAAACTTGATTTTTATATGATTAATAGGTAAACATTCACAATGGAAACACATTGGGACGATTATAAGACAAAAGTAGTTTTCGTCAGTACGTACCTGCCCGTGCCGGGAGTAGTTTCTGTAGCGATTTTCTCATATACTCAATTCTTTGTCAAAACTTGATTTTTATATGATTAATAGGTAAACATTCACAATGGAAATACATTGGGACGATTGTAAGACAAAAGTAGTTTTCGTCACTACCTACCTGCCCGTGCCGGGAGTAGTTTCTGTAGCAATTTTCTCATATCCTCAATTCTTTGTCAAAACTTGATTTTTATATCATTAATAGGTAAACATTCACAATGGAAACACATTGGGACGATTATAAGACAAAAGTAGTTTTCGTCACTACCTACCTGCCCGTGCCGGGAGTAGTTTCTGTAGCGATTTTCTCATATCCTCAATTTTTGTCAAAACTTGATTTTTATATGATTAATAGGTAAACATTCACAATGGAAACACATTGGGACGATTATAAGATAAAAGTAGTTTTCCACACTACCTACCTGCCCGTGCCGGGAGTAGTTTCTGTAGCGATTTTCTCATATCCTCAATTCTTTGTCAAAACTTGATTTTTATATGATTAATAGGTAAACATTCACAATGGAAACACATTGGGACGATTATAAGACAAAAGTAGTTTTCGTCACTACCTACCTGCCCGTGCCGGGAGTAGTTTCTGTAGCAATTTTCTCATATCCTCAATTCTTTGTCAAAACTTGATTTTTATATGATTAATAGGTAAACATTCACAATGGAAACACATTGGGACGATTATAAGACAAAAGTAGTTTGCGTCACTACCTACCTGCCCGTGGCGGGAGTAGTTTCTGTAGCGATTTTCTCATATCCTCAATTCTTTGTCAAAACTTGATTTTTATATGATTAATAGGTAAACATTCACAATGGAAACACATTGGGACGATTATAAGACAAAAGTAGTTTTATTCACTACCTACCTGCCCGTGCTGGGAGTAGTTTCTGTAGCGATTTTCTCATATCCTCAATTCTTTGTCAAAACTTGATTTTTATAAGATTAATAGGTAAACATTCACAATGGAAACACATTAGGACGATTATAAGACAAAAGTAGTTTTCGTCAGTACGTACCTGCCCGTGCCGGGAGTAGTTTCTGTAGCGATTTTCTCATATCCTCAATTCTTTGTCAAAACTTGATTTTTATATGATTAATAGGTAAACATTCACAATGGAAACACATTGGGACGATTATAAGACAAAAGTAGTTTTCGTCAATACCTACCTGCCCGTGCCGGGAGTAGTTTCTGTAGCGATTTTCTCATATCCTCAATTCTTTGTCAAAACTTGATTTTTATATGATTAATAGGTAAACATTCACAATGGAAACACATTGGGACGATTGTAAGACAAAAGTAGTTTTCGTCACTACCTACCTGCCCGTGCCGGGAGTAGTTTCTGTAGCGATTTTCTCATATCCTCAATTCTTTGTCAAAACTTGATTTTTATATGATTAATAGGTAAGCATTCACAATGGAAACACATTGGGACGATTATAAGACAAAAGTAGTTTTCGTCACTACCTACCTGCCCGTGCCGGGAGTAGTTTTTGTAGCGATTTTCTCATATCCTCAATTCTTTGTCAAAACTTGATTTTTATAAGATTAATAGGTAAACATTCACAATGGAAACACATTAGGACGATTATAAGACAAAAGTAGTTTTCGTCAGTACGTACCTGCCCGTGCCGGGAGTAGTTTCTGTAGCGATTTTCTCATAGACTCAATTCTTTGTCAAAACTTGATTTTTATATGTTTAATAGGTAAACATTCACAATGGAAACACATTGGGACGATTGTAAGACAAAAATAGTTTTCGTCACTACCTACCTGCCCGTGCCGGGAGTAGTTTCTGTAGCGATGTTCTCATATACTCAATTCTTTGTCAAAACTTGATTTTTATATGATTAATAGGTAAACATTCACAATGGAAACACATTAGGACGATTATAAGACAAAAGTAGTTTTCGTCAGTACGTACCTGCCCGTGCCGGGAGTAGTTTCTGTAGCGATTTTCTCATATACTCAATTCTTTGTCAAAACTTGATTTTTGTATGATTAATAGGTAAACATTCACAATGGAAACAAATTGGGACGATTGTAAGACAAAAGTAGTTTTCGTCACTACCTACCTGCCCGTGCCGGGAGTAGTTTCTGTAGTGATTTTCATATATCCTCAATTCTTTCTCAAAACTTGATTTTTATATGATTAATAGGTAAACATTCACAATGGAAACACATTGGGACGATTATAAGACAAAAGTAGTTTTCGTCACTACCGACCTGCCCGTGCCGGGAGTAGTTTCTGTAGTGATTTTCATATATCCTCAATTCTTTCTCAAAACTTGATTTTTATATGATTAATAGGTAAACATTCACAATGGAAACACATTAGGACGATTATAAGACAAAAGTAGTTTTCGTCAGTACGTACCTGCCCGTGCCGGGAGTAGTTTCTGTAGCGATTTTCTCATATATTCAATTCTTTGTCAAAACTTGATTTTTATATGATTAATAGGTAAATATTCACAATAGAAACACATTGGGACGATTATAAGACAAAAGTAGTTTTCGTCAGTACGTACCTGCCCGTGCCGCGAGTAGTTTTTGTAGCGATTTTCTCATTTACTCAATTCTTTGTCAAAACTTGATTTTTATATGTTTAATAGGTAAACATTCACAATGGAAACACATTGGGACGATTGTAAGACAAAAGTAGTTTTCGTCACTACCTACCTGCCCGTGCCGGGAGTAGTTTCTGTAGTGATTTTCATATATCCTCAATTCTTTCTCAAAACTTGATTTTTATATGATTAATAGGTAAACATTCACAATGGAAACACATTGGGACGATTATAAGACAAAAGTAGTTTTCGTCAGTACGTACCTGCCCGTGCCGGGAGTAGTTTCTGTAGCGATTTTCTCATATACTCAATTCTTTGTCAAAACTTGATTTTTATATCATTAATAGGTAAACATTCACAATGGAAACACATTGGGACGATTATAAGACAAAAGTAGTTTTCGTCAGTACGTACCTGCCCGTGCCGGGAGTACTTTCTGTAGCGATTTTCTCATATCCTCAATTCTTTGTCAAAACTTGATTTTTATATTATTAATAGGTAAACATACACAATGGAAACACATTAGGACGATTATATGACAAAAGTAGTTTTCGTCAGTACGTACCTGCCCGTGCCGGGAGTAGTTTCTGTAGCGATTTTCTCATATACTCAATTCTTTGTCAAAACTTGATTTTTATATGATTAATAGGTAAACATTCACAATAGAAACACATTGGGACGATTATAAGACAAAAGTAGTTTTCGTCAGTACGTACCTGCCCGTGCCGCGAGTAGTTTTTGTAGCGATTTTCTCATATACTCAATTCTTTGTCAAAACTTGATTTTTATATGATTAATAGGTAAACATTCACAATGGAAACACATTGGGACGATTATAAGACAAAAGTAGTTTTCGTCACTACCGACCTGCCCGTGCCGGGAGTAGTTTCTGTAGCGATTTTCTCATATACTCAATTCTTTGTCAAAACTTGATTTTTATATGATTAATAGGTAAACATTCACAATGGAAACACATTGGGACGATTATAAGACAAAAGTAGTTTTCGTCACTACCTACCTGCCCGTGCCAGGAGTAGTTTCTGTAGCGATTTTCTCATATCCTCAATTCTTTGTCAAAACTTGATTTTTATATGATTAATAGGTAAACATTCACAATGGAAACACATTGGGACGATTATAAGACAAAAGTAGTTTTCGTCAGTACGTACCTGCCCGTGCCGGGAGTAGTTTCTGTAGCGATTTTCTCATATACTCAATTCTTTGTCAAAACTTGATTTTTATATGATTAATAGGTAAACATTCACAATGGAAATACATTGGGACGATTGTAAGACAAAAGTAGTTTTCGTCACTACCTACCTGCCCGTGCCGGGAGTAGTTTCTGTAGCAATTTTCTCATATACTCAATTCTTTGTCAAAACTTGATTTTTATATCATTAATAGGTAAACATTCACAAAGGAAACACATTGGGACGATTATAAGACAAAAGTAGTTTTCGTCAGTACGTACCTGCCCGTGCCGGGAGTACTTTCTGTAGCGATTTTCTCATATCCTCAATTCTTTGTCAAAACTTGATTTTTATATGATTTATAGGTAAACATACACAATGGAAACACATTAGGACGATTATATGACAAAAGTAGTTTTCGTCAGTACGTACCTGCCCGTGCCGGGAGTAGTTTCTGTAGCGATTTTCTCATATACTCAATTCTTTGTCAAAACTTGATTTTTATATGATTAATAGGTAAACATTCACAATAGAAACACATTGGGACGATTATAAGACAAAAGTAGTTTTCGTCAGTACGTACCTGCCCGTGCCGCGAGTAGTTTTTGTAGCGATTTTCTCATATACTCAATTCTTTGTCAAAACTTGATTTTTATATGATTAATAGGTAAACATTCACAATGGAAACACATTGGGACGATTATAAGACAAAAGTAGTTTTCGTCACTACCGACCTGCCCGTGCCGGGAGTAGTTTCTGTAGCGATTTTCTCATATACTCAATTCTTTGTCAAAACTTGATTTTTATATGATTAATAGGTAAACATTCACAATGGAAACACATTGGGACGATTATAAGACAAAAGTAGTTTTCGTCACTACCTACCTGCCCGTGCCAGGAGTAGTTTCTGTAGCGATTTTCTCATATCCTCAATTCTTTGTCAAAACTTGATTTTTATATGATTAATAGGTAAACATTCACAATGGAAACATATTGGGACGATTAAAAGACAAAAGTAGTTTTAGTCACTACCTACCTGCCCGTGCCGGGAGTAGTTTCTGTAGCGATTTTCTCATATCCTCAATTCTTTGTCAAAACTTGATTTTTATAAGATTAATAGGTAAACATTCACAATGGAAACACATTAGGACGATTATAAGACAAAAGTAGTTTTCGTCAGTACGTACCTGCCCGTGCCGGGAGTAGTTTCTGTAGCGATTTTTTCATATACTCAATTCTTTGTCAAAACTTGATTTTTATATGATTAATAGGTAAACATTCACAATGGAAACACATTGGGACGATTATAAGACAAAAGTAGTTTTCGTCAGTACGTACCTGCCCGTGCCGGGAGTAGTTTCTGTAGCGATTTTCTCATATACTCAATTCTTTGTCAAAACTTGATTTTTATATGATTAATAGGTAAACATTCACAATGGAAACACATTAGGACGATTATAAGACAAAAGTAGTTTTCGTCATTACCTACCTGGCCGTGCCGGGAGTAGTTTCTGTAGCGATTTTCTCATATCCTCAATTATTTGTCAAAAGTTGATTTTTATATGATTAATAAGTAAACATTCACAATGGAAACACATTCGGACGATTGTAAGACAAAAGTAGTTTTCGTCACTACCTACCTGCCCGTGCCGGGAGTAGTTTCTGTAGCGATTTTCTCATATCCTCAATTCTTTGTCAAAACTTGATTTTTATATGATTAATAGGTAAACATTCACAATGGAAACACATTGGGACGATTATAAGACAAAAGTAGTTTTAGTCACTACCTACCTGCCCGTGCCGGGAGTAGTTTCTGTAGCGATTTTCTCATATCCTCAATTCTTTGTCAAAACTTGATTTTTATATGATTAATAGGTAAACATTCACAATGGAAACACATTGGGACGATTGTAAGACAAAAGTAGTTTTCGTCACTACCTACCTGCCCGTGCCGGGAGTAGTTTCTGTAGCGATTTTCTCATATCCTCAATTCTTTGTCAAAACTTGATTTTTATATGATTAATAGGTAAACATTCACAATGGAAACACATTAGGACGATTATAAGACAAAAGTAGTATTCGTCAGTACGTACCTGCCCGTGCCGGGAGTAGTTTCTGTAGCGATTTTCTCATATACTCAATTCTTTGTCAAAACTTGATTTTTATATGTTTAATAGGTAAACATTCACAATGGAAACACATTGGGACGATTGTAAGACAAAAGTAGTTTTCGTCAGTACGTACCTGCCCGTGC
Source organism: Eupithecia dodoneata (assembly GCA_947044415.1). Lineage (NCBI taxonomy): Eukaryota > Metazoa > Arthropoda > Insecta > Lepidoptera > Geometridae > Eupithecia > Eupithecia dodoneata. Next base: position 11,559,421 of record OX345674.1, on the reverse strand, counting down.
CGCGAGTAGTTTTTGTAGCGATGTTCTCATATCCTCAATTATTTGTCAAAACTTGATTTTTATATGATTAATAGGTAAACATTCACAATGGAAACACATTAGGACGATTATAAGACAAAAGTAGTTTTCGTCAGTACGTACCTGCCCGTGCCGGGAGTAGTTTCTGTAGCGATTTTCTCATATCCTCAATTATTTGTCAAAAGTTGATTTTTATATGATTAATAAGTAAACATTCACAATGGAAACACATTGGGACGATTGTAAGACAAAAGTAGTTTTCGTCACTACCTACCTGCCCGTGCCGGGAGTAGTTTCTGTAGCGATTTTCTCATATCCTCAATTCTTTGTCAAAACTTGATTTTTATATGATTAATAGGTAAACATTCACAATGGAAACACATTGGGACGATTATAAGACAAAAGTAGTTTTAGTCACTACCTACCTGCCCGTGCCGGGAGTAGTTTCTGTAGCGATTTTCTCATATCCTCAATTCTTTGTCAAAACTTGATTTTTATATGATTAATAGGTAAACATTCACAATGGAAACACATTAGGACGATTATAAGACAAAAGTAGTTTTCGTCAGTACGTACCTGCCCGTGCCGGGAGTAGTTTCTGTAGCGATTTTCTCATATACTCAATTCTTTGTCAAAACTTGATTTTTATATGTTTAATAGGTAAACATTCACAATGGAAACACATTGGGACGATTGTAAGACAAAAGTAGTTTTCGTCACTACCTACCTGCCCGTGCCGGGAGTAGTTTCTGTAGCGATGTTCTCATATACTCAATTCTTTGTCAAAACTTGATTTTTATATGATTAATAGGTAAACATTCACAATGGAAACACATTGGGACGATTATAAGACAAAAGTAGTTTTAGTCACTACCTACCTGCCCGTGCCGGGAGTAGTTTCTGTAGCGATTTTCTCATATCCTCAATTCTTTGTCAAAACTTGATTTTTATATGATTAATAGGTAAACATTCACAATGGAAACACATTAGGACGATTATAAGACAAAAGTAGTTTTCGTCAGTACGTACCTGCCCGTGCCGGGAGTAGTTTCTGTAGCGATTTTCTCATATACTCAATTCTTTGTCAAAACTTGATTTTTATATGTTTAATAGGTAAACATTCACAATGGAAACACATTGGGACGATTGTAAGACAAAAGTAGTTTTCGTCACTACCTACCTGCCCGTGCCGGGAGTAGTTTCTGTAGCGATGTTCTCATATACTCAATTCTTTGTCAAAACTTGATTTTTATATGATTAATAGGTAAACATTCACAATGGAAACACATTAGGACGATTATAAGACAAAAGTAGTTTTCGTCAGTACGTACCTGCCCGTGCCGGGAGTAGTTTCTGTAGCGATTTTCTCATATATTCAATTATTTGTCAAAACTTGATTTTTATATGTTTAATAGGTAAACATTCACAATGGAAACACATTGGGACGATTGTAAGACAAAAGTAGTTTTCGTCACTACCTACCTGCCCGTGCCGGGAGTAGTTTCTGTAGCGATTTTCTCATATACTCAATTCTTTGTCAAAACTTGATTTTTATATGATTAATAGGTAAACATTCACAATGGAAACACATTAGGACGATTATAAGACAAAAGTAGTTTTCGTCACTACCTACCTGCCCGTGCCGGGAGTAGTTTCTGTAGCGATTTTCTCATATACTCAATTCTTTGTCAAAACTTGATTTTTATATGATTAATAGGTAAACATTCACAATGGAAACACATTGGGACGATTATAAGACAAAAGTAGTTTTCGTCACTACCTACCTGCCCGTGCCGGGAGTAGTTTCTGTAGCGATGTTCTCATATACTCAATTCTTTGTCAAAACTTGATTTTTATATGATTAATAGGTAAACATTCACAATGGAAACACATTAGGACGATTATAAGACAAAAGTAGTATTCGTCACTACCTACCTGCCCTTGCCGGGAGTAGTTTCTGTAGCGATTTTCATATATCCTTAATTCTTTCTCAAAACTTGATTTTTATATGATTAAAAGGTAAACATTCACAATAGAAACACATTGGGACGATCATAAGACAAAAGTAGTTTTCGTCAGTACGTACCTGCCCGTGCCGGGAGTAGTTTCTGTAGCGATTTTCTCATATACTCAATTCTTTGTCAAAACTTGATTTTTATATGATTAATAGGTAAACATTCACAATGGAAACACATTGGGACGATTATAAGACAAATGTAGTTTTCGTCAGTACGTACCTGCCCGTGCCGGGAGTAGTTTCTGTAGCGATTTTCGCATATACTCAATTCTGTGTCAAAACTTGATTTTTATATGATTAATAGTTAAACATTCACAATGGAAACACATTAGGACGATTATAAGACAAAAGTAGTTTTCGTCACTACCTACCATTTGATGTATAAAATATGACTTGTCTAAGTGCTTATTTTGTAAGCCTAAAGAAATAAATGATTTTTTACTTTACTTTACTTTACTTTACCTGCCCGTGCCGGGAGTAGTTTCTGTAGCGGTTTTCTCATATCCTCAATTCTTTGTCAAAACTTGATTTTTATATGATTAATAGGTAAACATTCACAATGGAAACACATTGGGACGATTATAAGACAAAAGTAGTTTTCGTCACTACCTACCTGCCCGTGCCGGGAGTAGTTTCTGTAGCGATTTTCTCATATCCTCAATTCTTTGTCAAAACTTGATTTTTATATGATTAATAGGTAAACATTCACAATGGAAACACATTGGGACGATTATAAGATAAAAGTAGTTTTCCACACTACCTACCTGCCCGTGCCGGGAGTAGTTTCTGTAGCGATTTTCTCATATCCTCAATTCTTTGTCAAAACTTGATTTTTATATGATTAATAGGTAAACATTCACAATGGAAACACATTGGGACGATTATAAGACAAAAGTAGTTTTCGTCACTACCTACCTGCCCGTGCCGGGAGTAGTTTCTGTAGCGATTTTCTCATATCCTCAATTCTTTGTCAAAACTTGATTTTTATATGATTAATAGGTAAACATTCACAATGGAAACACATTGGGACGATTATAAGACAAAAGTAGTTTGCGTCACTACCTACCTGCCCGTGGCGGGAGTAGTTTCTGTAGCGATTTTCTCATATCCTCAATTCTTTGTCAAAACTTGATTTTTATATGATTAATAGGTAAACATTCACAATGGAAACACATTGGGACGATTATAAGACAAAAGTAGTTTTATTCACTACCTACCTGCCCGTGCCGGGAGTAGTTTCTGTAGCGATTTTCTCATATCCTCAATTCTTTGTCAAAACTTGATTTTTATATGATTAATAGGTAAACATTCACAATGGAAACACATTGGGACGATTATAAGACAATAGTAGTTTTAGTCACTACCTACCTGCCCGTGCCGGGAGTAGTTTCTGTAGCGATTTTCTCATATCCTCAATTCTTTGTCAAAACTTGATTTTTATAAGATTAATAGGTAAACATTCACAATGGAAACACATTAGGACGATTATAAGACAAAAGTAGTTTTCGTCAGTACGTACCTGCCCGTGCCGGGAGTAGTTTCTGTAGCGATTTTCTCATATACTCAATTCTTTGTCAAAACTTGATTTTTATATGATTAATAGGTAAACATTCACAATGGAAACACATTGGGACGATTGTAAGACAAAAGTAGTTTTCGTCACTACCTACCTGCCCGTGCCGGGAGTAGTTTCTGTAGCGATGTTCTCATATACTCAATTCTTTGTCAAAACTTGATTTTTATATGATTAATAGGTAAACATTCACAATGGAAACACATTAGGACGATTATAAGACAAAAGTAGTATTCGTCACTACCTACCTGCCCTTGCCGGGAGTAGTTTCTGTAGTGATTTTCATATATCCTTAATTCTTTCTCAAAACTTGATTTTTATATGATTAAAAGGTAAACATTCACAATAGAAACACATTGGGACGATTATAAGACAAAAGTAGTTTTCGTCAGTACGTACCTGCCCGTGCCGGGAGTAGTTTCTGTAGCGATTTTCTCATATACTCAATTCTTTGTCAAAACTTGATTTTTATATGATTAATAGGTAAACATTCACAATGGAAACACATTGGGACGATTATAAGACAAATGTAGTTTTCGTCAGTACGTACCTGCCCGTGCCGGGAGTAGTTTCTGTAGCGATTTTCGCATATACTCAATTCTGTGTCAAAACTTGATTTTTATATGATTAATAGTTAAACATTCACAATGGAAACACATTAGGACGATTATAAGACAAAAGTAGTTTTCGTCACTACCTACCTGCCCGTGCCGGGAGTAGTTTCTGTAGCGATGTTCTCATATACTCAATTCTTTGTCAAAACTTGATTTTTATATGATTAATAGGTAAACATTCACAATGGAAACACATTAGGACGATTATAAGACAAAAGTAGTTTTCGTCAGTACGTACCTGCCCGTGCCGGGAGTAGTTTCTGTAGCGATTTTCTCATATATTCAATTATTTGTCAAAACTTGATTTTTATATGTTTAATAGGTAAACATTCACAATGGAAACACATTGGGACGATTGTAAGACAAAAGTAGTTTTCGTCACTACCTACCTGCCCGTGCCGGGAGTAGTTTCTGTAGCGATTTTCTCATATACTCAATTCTTTGTCAAAACTTGATTTTTATATGATTAATAGGTAAACATTCACAATGGAAACACATTGGGACGATTATAAGACAAAAGTAGTTTTCGTCACTACCTACCTGCCCGTGCCGGGAGTAGTTTCTGTAGCGATTTTCTCATATCCTCAATTCTTTGTCAAAACTTGATTTTTATATGATTAATAGGTAAACATTCACAATGGAAACACATTGGGACGATTATAAGACAAAAGTAGTTTGCGTCACTACCTACCTGCCCGTGGCGGGAGTAGTTTCTGTAGCGATTTTCTCATATCCTCAATTCTTTGTCAAAACTTGATTTTTATATGATTAATAGGTAAACATTCACAATGGAAACACATTGGGACGATTATAAGACAAAAGTAGTTTTATTCACTACCTACCTTCCCGTGCCGGGAGTAGTTTCTGTAGCGATTTTCTCATATCCTCAATTCTTTGTCAAAACTTGATTTTTATAAGATTAATAGGTAAACATTCACAATGGAAACACATTAGGACGATTATAAGACAAAAGAAGTTTTCGTCAGTACGTACCTGCCCGTGCCGGGAGTAGTTTCTGTAGCGATTTTCTCATATCCTCAATTCTTTGTCAAAACTTGATTTTTATATGATTAATAGGTAAACATTCACAATGGAAACACATTGGGACGATTATAAGACAAAAGTAGTTTTCGTCAATACCTACCTGCCCGTGCCGGGAGTAGTTTCTGTAGCGATTTTCTCATATCCTCAATTCTTTGTCAAAACTTGATTTTTATATGATTAATAGGTAAACATTCACAATGGAAACACATTGGGACGATTGTAAGACAAAAGTAGTTTTCGTCACTACCTACCTGCCCGTGCCGGGAGTAGTTTCTCTAGCGATTTTCTCATATCCTCAATTCTTTGTCAAAACTTGATTTTTATATGATTAATAGGTAAGCATTCACAATGGAAACACATTGGGACGATTATAAGACAAAAGTAGTTTTCGTCACTACCTACCTGCCCGTGCCGGGAGTAGTTTTTGTAGCGATTTTCTCATATCCTCAATTCTTTGTCAAAACTTGATTTTTATAAGATTAATAGGTAAACATTCACAATGGAAACACATTAGGACGATTATAAGACAAAAGTTGTTTTCGTCAGTACGTACCTGCCCGTGCCGGGAGTAGTTTCTGTAGCGATTTTCTCATAGACTCAATTCTTTGTCAAAACTTGATTTTTATATGTTTAATAGGTAAACATTCACAATGGAAACACATTGGGACGATTGTAAGACAAAAATAGTTTTCGTCACTACCTACCTGCCCGTGCCGGGAGTAGTTTCTGTAGCGATGTTCTCATATACTCAATTCTTTGTCAAAACTTGATTTTTATATGATTAATAGGTAAACATTCACAATGGAAACACATTAGGACGATTATAAGACAAAAGTAGTTTTCGTCAGTACGTACCTGCCCGTGCCGGGAGTAGTTTCTGTAGCGATTTTCTCATATACTCAATTCTTTGTCAAAACTTGATTTTTGTATGATTAATAGGTAAACATTCACAATGGAAACACATTGGGACGATTGTAAGACAAAAGTAGTTTTCGTCAGTACGTACCTGCCCGTGCCGCGAGTAGTTTTTGTAGCGATTTTCTCATATACTCAATTCTTTGTCAAAACTTGATTTTTATATGATTAATAGGTAAACATTCACAATGGAAACACATTGGGACGATTATAAGACAAAAGTAGTTTTCGTCAATACGTACCTGCCCGTACCGGGAGTAGTTTCTGTAGCGATTTTCTCATATACTCAATTCTTTGTCAAAACTTGATTTTTATATTATTAATAGGTAAACATTCACAATAGAAACACATTGGGACGATTATAAGAAAAAATTGTTTTCGTCAGTACGTACCTGCCCGTGCCGCGAGTAGTTTTTGTAGCGATTTTCTCATATACTCAATTCTTTGTCAAAACTTGATTTTTATATGATTAATAGGTAAACATTCACAATGGAAACACATTGGGACGATTATAAGACAAAAGTAGTTTTCGTCACTACCTACCTGCCCGTGCCGGGAGTAGTTTCTGTAGCGATTTTCTCATATACTCAATTCTTTGTCAAAACTTGATTTTTATATGATTAATAGGTAAACATTCACAATGGAAACACATTAGGACGATTATAAGACAAAAGTAGTTTTCGTCAGTACGTACCTGCCCGTGCCGGGAGTAGTTTCTGTAGCGATTTTCTCATATACTCAATTCTTTGTCAAAACTTGATTTTTATATGATTAATAGGTAAACATTCACAATGGAAACACATTGGGACGATTATAAGACAAAAGTAGTTTTCGTCACTACCTTCCTGCCCGTGCCGGGAGTAATTTCTGTAGCGATTTTCTCATATCCTCAATTCTTTATCAAAACTTGATTTTTATATGATTAATAGGTAAACATTCACAATGGAAACACATTGGGACGATTAAAAGACAAAAGTAGTTTTCGTCAGTACGTACCTGCCCGTGCCGGGAGTAGTTTCTGTAGCGATTTTCTCATATACTCAATTCTTTGTCAAAACTTGATTTTTATATGATTAATAGGTAAACATTCACAATGGAAACACATTAGGACGATTATAAGACAAAAGTAGTTTTCGTCAGTACGTACCTGCCCGTGCCGGGAGTAGTTTCTGTAGCGATTTTTTCATATACTCAATTCTTTGTCAAAATTTGATTTTTATATGATTAATAGGTAAACATTCACAATGGAAACACATTGGGACGATTATAAGACAAAAGTAGTTTTCGTCAGTACGTACCTGCCCGTGCCGGGAGTAGTTTCTGTAGCGATTTTCTCATATACTCAATTCTTTGTCAAAACTTGATTTTCATATGTTTAATAGGTAAACATTCACAATGGAAACACATTGGGACGATTGTAAGACAAAAGTAGTTTTCGTCACTACCTACCTGCCCATGCCGGGAGTAGTTTCTGTAGCGATTTTCTCATATCCTCAATTCTTTGTCAAAACTTGATTTTTATATGATTAATAGGTAAACAATCACAATGGAAACACATTGGGACGATTATAAGATAAAAATAGTTTTCCACACTACCTACCTGCCCGTGCCGGGAGTAGTTTCTGTAGCGATTTTCTCATATACTCAATTCTTTGTCAAAACTTGATTTTTATATGATTAATAGGTAAACATTCACAATGGAAACACATTGGGACGATTATAAGACAAAAGTAGTTTTCGTCACTACTTACCTGCCCGTGCCGGGAGTAGTTTCTGTAGCGATTTTCTCATATCCTCAATTCTTTGTCAAAACTTGATTTTTAAATGATTAATAGGTAAACATTCACAATGGAAACACATTGGGACGATTATAAGACAAAAGTAGTTTTCGTCACTACCTTCCTGCCCGTGCCGGGAGTAATTTCTGTAGCGATTTTCTCATATCCTCAATTCTTTATCAAAACTTGATTTTTATATGATTAATAGGTAAACATTCACAATGGAAACACATTGGGACGATTAAAAGACAAAAGTAGTTTTCGTCAGTACGTACCTGCCCGTGCCGGGAGTAGTTTCTGTAGCGATTTTCTCATATACTCAATTCTTTGTCAAAACTTGATTTTTATATGATTAATAGGTAAACATTCACAATGGAAACACATTGGGACGATTGTAAGACAAAAGTAGTTTTCGTCACTACCTACCTGCCCGTGCCGGGAGTAGTTTCTGTAGCGATTTTCTCATATCCTCAATTCTTTGTCAAAACTTGATTTTTATATGATTAATAGGTAAACATTCACAATGGAAACACATTAGGACGATTATAAGACAAAAGTAGTTTTCGTCACTACCTACCTGCCCGTGCCGGGAGTAGTTTCTGTAGCGATTTTCTCATATACTCAATTCTTTGTCAAAACTTGATTTTTATATGATTAATAGGTAAACATTCACAATGGAAACACATTGGGACGATTATAAGACAAAAGTAGTTTTCGTCACTACCTACCTGCCCGTGCCGGGAGTAGTTTCTGTAGCGATGTTCTCATATACTCAATTCTTTGTCAAAACTTGATTTTTATATGATTAATAGGTAAACATTCACAATGGAAACACATTAGGACGATTATAAGACAAAAGTAGTATTCGTCACTACCTACCTGCCCTTGCCGGGAGTAGTTTCTGTAGTGATTTTCATATATCCTTAATTCTTTCTCAAAACTTGATTTTTATATGATTAAAAGGTAAACATTCACAATAGAAACACATTGGGACGATCATAAGACAAAAGTAGTTTTCGTCAGTACGTACCTGCCCGTGCCGGGAGTAGTTTCTGTAGCGATTTTCTCATATACTCAATTCTTTGTCAAAACTTGATTTTTATATGATTAATAGGTAAACATTCACAATGGAAACACATTGGGACGATTATAAGACAAATGTAGTTTTCGTCAGTACGTACCTGCCCGTGCCGGGAGTAGTTTCTGTAGCGATTTTCGCATATACTCAATTCTGTGTCAAAACTTGATTTTTATATGATTAATAGTTAAACATTCACAATGGAAACACATTAGGACGATTATAAGACAAAAGTAGTTTTCGTCACTACCTACCATTTGATGTATAAAATATGACTTGTCTAAGTGCTTATTTTGTAAGCCTAAAGAAATAAATGATTTTTTACTTTACTTTACTTTACTTTACCTGCCCGTGCCGGGAGTAGTTTCTGTAGCGGTTTTCTCATATCCTCAATTCTTTGTCAAAACTTGATTTTTATATGATTAATAGGTAAACATTCACAATGGAAACACATTGGGACGATTATAAGACAAAAGTAGTTTTCGTCACTACCTACCTGCCCGTGCCGGGAGTAGTTTCTGTAGCGATTTTCTCATATCCTCAATTCTTTGTCAAAACTTGATTTTTATATGATTAATAGGTAAACATTCACAATGGAAACACATTGGGACGATTATAAGATAAAAGTAGTTTTCCACACTACCTACCTGCCCGTGCCGGGAGTAGTTTCTGTAGCGATTTTCTCATATCCTCAATTCTTTGTCAAAACTTGATTTTTATATGATTAATAGGTAAACATTCACAATGGAAACACATTGGGACGATTATAAGACAAAAGTAGTTTTCGTCACTACCTACCTGCCCGTGCCGGGAGTAGTTTCTGTAGCGATTTTCTCATATCCTCAATTCTTTGTCAAAACTTGATTTTTATATGATTAATAGGTAAACATTCACAATGGAAACACATTGGGACGATTATAAGACAAAAGTAGTTTTCGTCACTACCTACCTGCCCGTGCCGGGAGTAGTTTCTGTAGCGATGTTCTCATATACTCAATTCTTTGTCAAAACTTGATTTTTATATGATTAATAGGTAAACATTCACAATGGAAACACATTAGGACGATTATAAGACAAAAGTAGTATTCGTCACTACCTACCTGCCCTTGCCGGGAGTAGTTTCTGTAGTGATTTTCATATATCCTTAATTCTTTCTCAAAACTTGATTTTTATATGATTAAAAGGTAAACATTCACAATAGAAACACATTGGGACGATCATAAGACAAAAGTAGTTTTCGTCAGTACGTACCTGCCCGTGCCGGGAGTAGTTTCTGTAGCGATTTTCTCATATACTCAATTCTTTGTCAAAACTTGATTTTTATATGATTAATAGGTAAACATTCACAATGGAAACACATTGGGACGATTATAAGACAAATGTAGTTTTCGTCAGTACGTACCTGCCCGTGCCGGGAGTAGTTTCTGTAGCGATTTTCGCATATACTCAATTCTGTGTCAAAACTTGATTTTTATATGATTAATAGTTAAACATTCACAATGGAAACACATTAGGACGATTATAAGACAAAAGTAGTTTTCGTCACTACCTACCATTTGATGTATAAAATATGACTTGTCTAAGTGCTTATTTTGTAAGCCTAAAGAAATAAATGATTTTTTACTTTACTTTACTTTACTTTACCTGCCCGTGCCGGGAGTAGTTTCTGTAGCGGTTTTCTCATATCCTCAATTCTTTGTCAAAACTTGATTTTTATATGATTAATAGGTAAACATTCACAATGGAAACACATTGGGACGATTATAAGACAAAAGTAGTTTTCGTCACTACCTACCTGCCCGTGCCGGGAGTAGTTTCTGTAGCGATTTTCTCATATCCTCAATTCTTTGTCAAAACTTGATTTTTATATGATTAATAGGTAAACATTCACAATGGAAACACATTGGGACGATTATAAGATAAAAGTAGTTTTCCACACTACCTACCTGCCCGTGCCGGGAGTAGTTTCTGTAGCGATTTTCTCATATCCTCAATTCTTTGTCAAAACTTGATTTTTATATGATTAATAGGTAAACATTCACAATGGAAACACATTGGGACGATTATAAGACAAAAGTAGTTTTCGTCACTACCTACCTGCCCGTGCCGGGAGTAGTTTCTGTAGCGATTTTCTCATATCCTCAATTCTTTGTCAAAACTTGATTTTTATATGATTAATAGGTAAACATTCACAATGGAAACACATTGGGACGATTATAAGACAAAAGTAGTTTTCGTCACTACCGACCTGCCCGTGCCGGGAGTAGTTTCTGTAGCGATTTTCTCATATACTCAATTCTTTGTCAAAACTTGATTTTCATATGATTAATAGGTAAACATTCACAATGGAAACACATTGGGACGATTATAAGACAAAAGTAGTTTTCGTCACTACCTACCTGCCCGTGCAAGGAGTAGTTTCTGTAGCGATTTTCTCATATCCTCAATTCTTTGTCAAAACTTGATTTTTATAAGATTAATAGGTAAACATTCACAATGGAAACACATTGGGACGATTATAAGACAATAGTAGTTTTAGTCACTACCTACCTGCCCGTGCCGGGAGTAGTTTCTGTAGCGATTTTCTCATATCCTCAATTCTTTGTCAAAACTTGATTTTTATAAGATTAATAGGTAAACATTCACAATGGAAACACATTAGGACGATTATAAGACAAAAGTAGTTTTCGTCAGTACGTACCTGCCCGTGCCGGGAGTAGTTTCTGTAGCGATTTTCTCATATACTCAATTCTTTGTCAAAACTTGATTTTTATATGATTAATAGGTAAACATTCACAATGGAAACACATTGGGACGATTGTAAGACAAAAGTAGTTTTCGTCACTACCTACCTGCCCGTGCCGGGAGTAGTTTCTGTAGCGATGTTCTCATATACTCAATTCTTTGTCAAAACTTGATTTTTATATGATTAATAGGTAAACATTCACAATGGAAACACATTAGGACGATTATAAGACAAAAGTAGTATTCGTCACTACCTACCTGCCCTTGCCGGGAGTAGTTTCTGTAGTGATTTTCATATATCCTTAATTCTTTCTCAAAACTTGATTTTTATATGATTAAAAGGTAAACATTCACAATAGAAACACATTGGGACGATTATAAGACAAAAGTAGTTTTCGTCAGTACGTACCTGCCCGTGCCGGGAGTAGTTTCTGTAGCGATTTTCTCATATACTCAATTCTTTGTCAAAACTTGATTTTTATATGATTAATAGGTAAACATTCACAATGGAAACACATTGGGACGATTATAAGACAAATGTAGTTTTCGTCAGTACGTACCTGCCCGTGCCGGGAGTAGTTTCTGTAGCGATTTTCGCATATACTCAATTCTGTGTCAAAACTTGATTTTTATATGATTAATAGTTAAACATTCACAATGGAAACACATTAGGACGATTATAAGACAAAAGTAGTTTTCGTCACTACCTACCTGCCCGTGCCGGGAGTAGTTTCTGTAGCGATGTTCTCATATACTCAATTCTTTGTCAAAACTTGATTTTTATATGATTAATAGGTAAACATTCACAATGGAAACACATTAGGACGATTATAAGACAAAAGTAGTTTTCGTCAGTACGTACCTGCCCGTGCCGGGAGTAGTTTCTGTAGCGATTTTCTCATATATTCAATTATTTGTCAAAACTTGATTTTTATATGTTTAATAGGTAAACATTCACAATGGAAACACATTGGGACGATTGTAAGACAAAAGTAGTTTTCGTCACTACCTACCTGCCCGTGCCGGGAGTAGTTTCTGTAGCGATTTTCTCATATACTCAATTCTTTGTCAAAACTTGATTTTTATATGATTAATAGGTAAACATTCACAATGGAAACACATTGGGACGATTATAAGACAAAAGTAGTTTTCGTCACTACCTACCTGCCCGTGCCGGGAGTAGTTTCTGTAGCGATTTTCTCATATCCTCAATTCTTTGTCAAAACTTGATTTTTATATGATTAATAGGTAAACATTCACAATGGAAACACATTGGGACGATTATAAGACAAAAGTAGTTTGCGTCACTACCTACCTGCCCGTGGCGGGAGTAGTTTCTGTAGCGATTTTCTCATATCCTCAATTCTTTGTCAAAACTTGATTTTTATATGATTAATAGGTAAACATTCACAATGGAAACACATTGGGACGATTATAAGACAAAAGTAGTTTTATTCACTACCTACCTTCCCGTGCCGGGAGTAGTTTCTGTAGCGATTTTCTCATATCCTCAATTCTTTGTCAAAACTTGATTTTTATAAGATTAATAGGTAAACATTCACAATGGAAACACATTAGGACGATTATAAGACAAAAGAAGTTTTCGTCAGTACGTACCTGCCCGTGCCGGGAGTAGTTTCTGTAGCGATTTTCTCATATCCTCAATTCTTTGTCAAAACTTGATTTTTATATGATTAATAGGTAAACATTCACAATGGAAACACATTGGGACGATTATAAGACAAAAGTAGTTTTCGTCAATACCTACCTGCCCATGCCGGGAGTAGTTTCTGTAGCGATTTTCTCATATCCTCAATTCTTTGTCAAAACTTGATTTTTATATGATTAATAGGTAAACATTCACAATGGAAACACATTGGGACGATTGTAAGACAAAAGTAGTTTTCGTCACTACCTACCTGCCCGTGCCGGGAGTAGTTTCTCTAGCGATTTTCTCATATCCTCAATTCTTTGTCAAAACTTGATTTTTATATGATTAATAGGTAAGCATTCACAATGGAAACACATTGGGACGATTATAAGACAAAAGTAGTTTTCGTCACTACCTACCTGCCCGTGCCGGGAGTAGTTTTTGTAGCGATTTTCTCATATCCTCAATTCTTTGTCAAAACTTGATTTTTATAAGATTAATAGGTAAACATTCACAATGGAAACACATTAGGACGATTATAAGACAAAAGTTGTTTTCGTCAGTACGTACCTGCCCGTGCCGGGAGTAGTTTCTGTAGCGATTTTCTCATAGACTCAATTCTTTGTCAAAACTTGATTTTTATATGTTTAATAGGTAAACATTCACAATGGAAACACATTGGGACGATTGTAAGACAAAAATAGTTTTCGTCACTACCTACCTGCCCGTGCCGGGAGTAGTTTCTGTAGCGATGTTCTCATATACTCAATTCTTTGTCAAAACTTGATTTTTATATGATTAATAGGTAAACATTCACAATGGAAACACATTAGGACGATTATAAGACAAAAGTAGTTTTCGTCAGTACGTACCTGCCCGTGCCGGGAGTAGTTTCTGTAGCGATTTTCTCATATACTCAATTCTTTGTCAAAACTTGATTTTTGTATGATTAATAGGTAAACATTCACAATGGAAACACATTGGGACGATTGTAAGACAAAAGTAGTTTTCGTCAGTACGTACCTGCCCGTGCCGCGAGTAGTTTTTGTAGCGATTTTCTCATATACTCAATTCTTTGTCAAAACTTGATTTTTATATGATTAATAGGTAAACATTCACAATGGAAACACATTGGGACGATTATAAGACAAAAGTAGTTTTCGTCAATACGTACCTGCCCGTACCGGGAGTAGTTTCTGTAGCGATTTTCTCATATACTCAATTCTTTGTCAAAACTTGATTTTTATATTATTAATAGGTAAACATTCACAATAGAAACACATTGGGACGATTATAAGAAAAAATTGTTTTCGTCAGTACGTACCTGCCCGTGCCGCGAGTAGTTTTTGTAGCGATTTTCTCATATACTCAATTCTTTGTCAAAACTTGATTTTTATATGATTAATAGGTAAACATTCACAATGGAAACACATTGGGACGATTATAAGACAAAAGTAGTTTTCGTCACTACCTACCTGCCCGTGCCGGGAGTAGTTTCTGTAGCGATTTTCTCATATACTCAATTCTTTGTCAAAACTTGATTTTTATATGATTAATAGGTAAACATTCACAATGGAAACACATTAGGACGATTATAAGACAAAAGTAGTTTTCGTCAGTACGTACCTGCCCGTGCCGGGAGTAGTTTCTGTAGCGATTTTCTCATATACTCAATTCTTTGTCAAAACTTGATTTTTATATGATTAATAGGTAAACATTCACAATGGAAACACATTGGGACGATTATAAGACAAAAGTAGTTTTCGTCACTACCTTCCTGCCCGTGCCGGGAGTAATTTCTGTAGCGATTTTCTCATATCCTCAATTCTTTATCAAAACTTGATTTTTATATGATTAATAGGTAAACATTCACAATGGAAACACATTGGGACGATTAAAAGACAAAAGTAGTTTTCGTCAGTACGTACCTGCCCGTGCCGGGAGTAGTTTCTGTAGCGATTTTCTCATATACTCAATTCTTTGTCAAAACTTGATTTTTATATGATTAATAGGTAAACATTCACAATGGAAACACATTAGGACGATTATAAGACAAAAGTAGTTTTCGTCAGTACGTACCTGCCCGTGCCGGGAGTAGTTTCTGTAGCGATTTTTTCATATACTCAATTCTTTGTCAAAATTTGATTTTTATATGATTAATAGGTAAACATTCACAATGGAAACACATTGGGACGATTATAAGACAAAAGTAGTTTTCGTCAGTACGTACCTGCCCGTGCCGGGAGTAGTTTCTGTAGCGATTTTCTCATATACTCAATTCTTTGTCAAAACTTGATTTTCATATGTTTAATAGGTAAACATTCACAATGGAAACACATTGGGACGATTGTAAGACAAAAGTAGTTTTCGTCACTACCTACCTGCCCATGCCGGGAGTAGTTTCTGTAGCGATTTTCTCATATCCTCAATTCTTTGTCAAAACTTGATTTTTATATGATTAATAGGTAAACAATCACAATGGAAACACATTGGGACGATTATAAGATAAAAATAGTTTTCCACACTACCTACCTGCCCGTGCCGGGAGTAGTTTCTGTAGCGATTTTCTCATATACTCAATTCTTTGTCAAAACTTGATTTTTATATGATTAATAGGTAAACATTCACAATGGAAACACATTGGGACGATTATAAGACAAAAGTAGTTTTCGTCACTACTTACCTGCCCGTGCCGGGAGTAGTTTCTGTAGCGATTTTCTCATATCCTCAATTCTTTGTCAAAACTTGATTTTTAAATGATTAATAGGTAAACATTCACAATGGAAACACATTGGGACGATTATAAGACAAAAGTAGTTTTCGTCACTACCTTCCTGCCCGTGCCGGGAGTAATTTCTGTAGCGATTTTCTCATATCCTCAATTCTTTATCAAAACTTGATTTTTATATGATTAATAGGTAAACATTCACAATGGAAACACATTGGGACGATTAAAAGACAAAAGTAGTTTTCGTCAGTACGTACCTGCCCGTGCCGGGAGTAGTTTCTGTAGCGATTTTCTCATATACTCAATTCTTTGTCAAAACTTGATTTTTATATGATTAATAGGTAAACATTCACAATGGAAACACATTGGGACGATTGTAAGACAAAAGTAGTTTTCGTCACTACCTACCTGCCCGTGCCGGGAGTAGTTTCTGTAGCGATTTTCTCATATCCTCAATTCTTTGTCAAAACTTGATTTTTATATGATTAATAGGTAAACATTCACAATGGAAACACATTAGGACGATTATAAGACAAAAGTAGTTTTCGTCAGTACGTACCTGCCCGTGCCGGGAGTAGTTTCTGTAGCGATTTTTTCATATACTCAATTCTTTGTCAAAACTTGATTTTTATATGATTAATAGGTAAACATTCACAATGGAAACACATTGGGACGATTGTAAGACAAAAGTAGTTTTCGTCACTACCTACCTGCCCGTGCCGGGAGTAGTTTCTGTAGCGATTTTCTCATATCCTCAATTCTTTGTCAAAACTTGATTTTTATATGATTAATAGGTAAACATTCACAATGGAAACACATTGGGACGATTATAAGACAAAAGTAGTTTTAGTCACTACCTACCTGCCCGTGCCGGGAGTAGTTTCTGTAGCGATTTTCTCATATCCTCAATTCTTTGTCAAAACTTGATTTTTATATGATTAATAGGTAAACATTCACAATGGAAACACATTGGGGCGATTATAAGAAAAAAGTAGTTTTCGTCACTACCTACCTGCCCGTGCAGGGAGTAGTTTCTGTAGCGATTTTCTCATATACTCAATTCTTTGTCAAAATTTGATTTTTATATGATTAATAGGTAAACATTCACAATGGAAACACATTGGGACGATTGTAAGACAAAAGTAGTTTTCGTCACTACCTACCTGCCCGTGCCGGGAGTAGTTTCTGTAGCGATTTTCTCATATCCTCAATTCTTTGTCAAAACTTGATTTTTATATGATTAATAGGTAAACATTCACAATGGAAACACATTGGGACGATTATAAGATAAAAGTAGTTTTCCACACTACCTACCTGCCCGTGCCGGGAGTAGTTTCTGTAGCGATTTTCTCATATCCTCAATTCTTTGTCAAAACTTGATTTTTATATGATTAATAGGTAAACATTCACAATGGAAACACATTGGGACGATTATAAGACAAAAGTAGTTTTCGTCACTACCTACCTGCCCGTGCCGGGAGTAGTTTCTGTAGCGATTTTCTCATATCCTCAATTCTTTGTCAAAACTTGATTTTTATATGATTAATAGGTAAACATTCACAATGGAAACACATTGGGACGATTATAAGACAAAAGTAAATTGCGTCACTACCTACCTGCCCGTGGCGGGAGTAGTTTCTGTAGCGATTTTCTCATATCCTCAATTCTTTGTCAAAACTTGATTTTTATATGATTAATAGGTAAACATTCACAATGGAAACACATTGGGACGATTATAAGACAAAAGTAGTTTTATTCACTACCTACCTGCCCGTGCCGGGAGTAGTTTCTGTAGCGATTTTCGCATATACTCAATTCTGTGTCAAAACTTGATTTTTATATGATTAATAGTTAAACATTCACAATGGAAACACATTAGGACGATTATAAGACAAAAGTAGTTTTCGTCACTACCTACCATTTGATGTATAAAATATGACTTGTCTAAGTGCTTATTTTGTAAGCCTAAAGAAATAAATGATTTTTTACTTTACTTTACTTTACTTTACCTGCCCGTGCCGGGAGTAGTTTCTGTAGCGGTTTTCTCATATCCTCAATTCTTTGTCAAAACTTGATTTTTATATGATTAATAGGTAAACATTCACAATGGAAACACATTGGGACGATTATAAGACAAAAGTAGTTTTCGTCACTACCTACCTGCCCGTGCCGGGAGTAGTTTCTGTAGCGATTTTCTCATATCCTCAATTCTTTGTCAAAACTTGATTTTTATATGATTAATAGGTAAACATTCACAATGGAAACACATTGGGACGATTATAAGATAAAAGTAGTTTTCCACACTACCTACCTGCCCGTGCCGGGAGTAGTTTCTGTAGCGATTTTCTCATATCCTCAATTCTTTGTCAAAACTTGATTTTTATATGATTAATAGGTAAACATTCACAATGGAAACACATTGGGACGATTATAAGACAAAAGTAGTTTTCGTCACTACCTACCTGCCCGTGCCGGGAGTAGTTTCTGTAGCGATTTTCTCATATCCAAAATTCTTTGTCAAAACTTGATTTTTATATGATTAATAGGTAAACATTCACAATGGAAACACATTGGGACGATTATAAGACAAAAGTAGTTTGCGTCACTACCTACCTGCCCGTGGCGGGAGTAGTTTCTGTAGCGATTTTCTCATATCCTCAATTCTTTGTCAAAACTTGATTTTTATATGATTAATAGGTAAACATTCACAATGGAAACACATTGGGACGATTATAAGACAAAAGTAGTTTTATTCACTACCTACCTGCCCGTGCCGGGAGTAGTTTCTGTAGCGATTTTCTCATATCCTCAATTCTTTGTCAAAACTTGATTTTTATATGATTAATAGGTAAACATTCACAATGGAAACACATTGGGACGATTATAAGACAATAGTAGTTTTAGTCACTACCTACCTGCCCGTGCCGGGAGTAGTTTCTGTAGCGATTTTCTCATATCCTCAATTCTTTGTCAAAACTTGATTTTTATAAGATTAATAGGTAAACATTCACAATGGAAACACATTAGGACGATTATAAGACAAAAGTAGTTTTCGTCAGTACGTACCTGCCCGTGCCGGGAGTAGTTTCTGTAGCGATTTTCTCATATACTCAATTCTTTGTCAAAACTTGATTTTTATATGATTAATAGGTAAACATTCACAATGGAAACACATTGGGACGATTGTAAGACAAAAGTAGTTTTCGTCACTACCTACCTGCCCGTGCCGGGAGTAGTTTCTGTAGCGATGTTCTCATATACTCAATTCTTTGTCAAAACTTGATTTTTATATGATTAATAGGTAAACATTCACAATGGAAACACATTAGGACGATTATAAGACAAAAGTAGTATTCGTCACTACCTACCTGCCCTTGCCGGGAGTAGTTTCTGTAGTGATTTTCATATATCCTTAATTCTTTCTCAAAACTTGATTTTTATATGATTAAAAGGTAAACATTCACAATAGAAACACATTGGGACGATTATAAGACAAAAGTAGTTTTCGTCAGTACGTACCTGCCCGTGCCGGGAGTAGTTTCTGTAGCGATTTTCTCATATACTCAATTCTTTGTCAAAACTTGATTTTTATATGATTAATAGGTAAACATTCACAATGGAAACACATTGGGACGATTATAAGACAAATGTAGTTTTCGTCAGTACGTACCTGCCCGTGCCGGGAGTAGTTTCTGTAGCGATTTTCGCATATACTCAATTCTGTGTCAAAACTTGATTTTTATATGATTAATAGTTAAACATTCACAATGGAAACACATTAGGACGATTATAAGACAAAAGTAGTTTTCGTCACTACCTACCTGCCCGTGCCGGGAGTAGTTTCTGTAGCGATGTTCTCATATACTCAATTCTTTGTCAAAACTTGATTTTTATATGATTAATAGGTAAACATTCACAATGGAAACACATTAGGACGATTATAAGACAAAAGTAGTTTTCGTCAGTACGTACCTGCCCGTGCCGGGAGTAGTTTCTGTAGCGATTTTCTCATATATTCAATTATTTGTCAAAACTTGATTTTTATATGTTTAATAGGTAAACATTCACAATGGAAACACATTGGGACGATTGTAAGACAAAAGTAGTTTTCGTCACTACCTACCTGCCCGTGCCGGGAGTAGTTTCTGTAGCGATTTTCTCATATACTCAATTCTTTGTCAAAACTTGATTTTTATATGATTAATAGGTAAACATTCACAATGGAAACACATTGGGACGATTATAAGACAAAAGTAGTTTTCGTCACTACCTACCTGCCCGTGCCGGGAGTAGTTTCTGTAGCGATTTTCTCATATCCTCAATTCTTTGTCAAAACTTGATTTTTATATGATTAATAGGTAAACATTCACAATGGAAACACATTGGGACGATTATAAGACAAAAGTAGTTTGCGTCACTACCTACCTGCCCGTGGCGGGAGTAGTTTCTGTAGCGATTTTCTCATATCCTCAATTCTTTGTCAAAACTTGATTTTTATATGATTAATAGGTAAACATTCACAATGGAAACACATTGGGACGATTATAAGACAAAAGTAGTTTTATTCACTACCTACCTTCCCGTGCCGGGAGTAGTTTCTGTAGCGATTTTCTCATATCCTCAATTCTTTGTCAAAACTTGATTTTTATAAGATTAATAGGTAAACATTCACAATGGAAACACATTAGGACGATTATAAGACAAAAGAAGTTTTCGTCAGTACGTACCTGCCCGTGCCGGGAGTAGTTTCTGTAGCGATTTTCTCATATCCTCAATTCTTTGTCAAAACTTGATTTTTATATGATTAATAGGTAAACATTCACAATGGAAACACATTGGGACGATTATAAGACAAAAGTAGTTTTCGTCAATACCTACCTGCCCGTGCCGGGAGTAGTTTCTGTAGCGATTTTCTCATATCCTCAATTCTTTGTCAAAACTTGATTTTTATATGATTAATAGGTAAACATTCACAATGGAAACACATTGGGACGATTGTAAGACAAAAGTAGTTTTCGTCACTACCTACCTGCCCGTGCCGGGAGTAGTTTCTCTAGCGATTTTCTCATATCCTCAATTCTTTGTCAAAACTTGATTTTTATATGATTAATAGGTAAGCATTCACAATGGAAACACATTGGGACGATTATAAGACAAAAGTAGTTTTCGTCACTACCTACCTGCCCGTGCCGGGAGTAGTTTTTGTAGCGATTTTCTCATATCCTCAATTCTTTGTCAAAACTTGATTTTTATAAGATTAATAGGTAAACATTCACAATGGAAACACATTAGGACGATTATAAGACAAAAGTTGTTTTCGTCAGTACGTACCTGCCCGTGCCGGGAGTAGTTTCTGTAGCGATTTTCTCATAGACTCAATTCTTTGTCAAAACTTGATTTTTATATGTTTAATAGGTAAACATTCACAATGGAAACACATTGGGACGATTGTAAGACAAAAATAGTTTTCGTCACTACCTACCTGCCCGTGCCGGGAGTAGTTTCTGTAGCGATGTTCTCATATACTCAATTCTTTGTCAAAACTTGATTTTTATATGATTAATAGGTAAACATTCACAATGGAAACACATTAGGACGATTATAAGACAAAAGTAGTTTTCGTCAGTACGTACCTGCCCGTGCCGGGAGTAGTTTCTGTAGCGATTTTCTCATATACTCAATTCTTTGTCAAAACTTGATTTTTGTATGATTAATAGGTAAACATTCACAATGGAAACACATTGGGACGATTGTAAGACAAAAGTAGTTTTCGTCAGTACGTACCTGCCCGTGCCGCGAGTAGTTTTTGTAGCGATTTTCTCATATACTCAATTCTTTGTCAAAACTTGATTTTTATATGATTAATAGGTAAACATTCACAATGGAAACACATTGGGACGATTATAAGACAAAAGTAGTTTTCGTCAATACGTACCTGCCCGTACCGGGAGTAGTTTCTGTAGCGATTTTCTCATATACTCAATTCTTTGTCAAAACTTGATTTTTATATTATTAATAGGTAAACATTCACAATAGAAACACATTGGGACGATTATAAGAAAAAATTGTTTTCGTCAGTACGTACCTGCCCGTGCCGCGAGTAGTTTTTGTAGCGATTTTCTCATATACTCAATTCTTTGTCAAAACTTGATTTTTATATGATTAATAGGTAAACATTCACAATGGAAACACATTGGGACGATTATAAGACAAAAGTAGTTTTCGTCACTACCTACCTGCCCGTGCCGGGAGTAGTTTCTGTAGCGATTTTCTCATATACTCAATTCTTTGTCAAAACTTGATTTTTATATGATTAATAGGTAAACATTCACAATGGAAACACATTAGGACGATTATAAGACAAAAGTAGTTTTCGTCAGTACGTACCTGCCCGTGCCGGGAGTAGTTTCTGTAGCGATTTTCTCATATACTCAATTCTTTGTCAAAACTTGATTTTTATATGATTAATAGGTAAACATTCACAATGGAAACACATTGGGACGATTATAAGACAAAAGTAGTTTTCGTCACTACCTTCCTGCCCGTGCCGGGAGTAATTTCTGTAGCGATTTTCTCATATCCTCAATTCTTTATCAAAACTTGATTTTTATATGATTAATAGGTAAACATTCACAATGGAAACACATTGGGACGATTAAAAGACAAAAGTAGTTTTCGTCAGTACGTACCTGCCCGTGCCGGGAGTAGTTTCTGTAGCGATTTTCTCATATACTCAATTCTTTGTCAAAACTTGATTTTTATATGATTAATAGGTAAACATTCACAATGGAAACACATTAGGACGATTATAAGACAAAAGTAGTTTTCGTCAGTACGTACCTGCCCGTGCCGGGAGTAGTTTCTGTAGCGATTTTTTCATATACTCAATTCTTTGTCAAAATTTGATTTTTATATGATTAATAGGTAAACATTCACAATGGAAACACATTGGGACGATTATAAGACAAAAGTAGTTTTCGTCAGTACGTACCTGCCCGTGCCGGGAGTAGTTTCTGTAGCGATTTTCTCATATACTCAATTCTTTGTCAAAACTTGATTTTCATATGTTTAATAGGTAAACATTCACAATGGAAACACATTGGGACGATTGTAAGACAAAAGTAGTTTTCGTCACTACCTACCTGCCCATGCCGGGAGTAGTTTCTGTAGCGATTTTCTCATATCCTCAATTCTTTGTCAAAACTTGATTTTTATATGATTAATAGGTAAACAATCACAATGGAAACACATTGGGACGATTATAAGATAAAAATAGTTTTCCACACTACCTACCTGCCCGTGCCGGGAGTAGTTTCTGTAGCGATTTTCTCATATACTCAATTCTTTGTCAAAACTTGATTTTTATATGATTAATAGGTAAACATTCACAATGGAAACACATTGGGACGATTATAAGACAAAAGTAGTTTTCGTCACTACTTACCTGCCCGTGCCGGGAGTAGTTTCTGTAGCGATTTTCTCATATCCTCAATTCTTTGTCAAAACTTGATTTTTAAATGATTAATAGGTAAACATTCACAATGGAAACACATTGGGACGATTATAAGACAAAAGTAGTTTTCGTCACTACCTTCCTGCCCGTGCCGGGAGTAATTTCTGTAGCGATTTTCTCATATCCTCAATTCTTTATCAAAACTTGATTTTTATATGATTAATAGGTAAACATTCACAATGG
Source organism: Eupithecia dodoneata (assembly GCA_947044415.1). NCBI lineage: Eukaryota > Metazoa > Arthropoda > Insecta > Lepidoptera > Geometridae > Eupithecia > Eupithecia dodoneata. The sequence continues at coordinate 11,535,564 of OX345674.1, read as the reverse complement.
AAACACATTGGGACGATTAAAAGACAAAAGTAGTTTTCGTCAGTACGTACCTGCCCGTGCCGGGAGTAGTTTCTGTAGCGATTTTCTCATATACTCAATTCTTTGTCAAAACTTGATTTTTATATGATTAATAGGTAAACATTCACAATGGAAACACATTGGGACGATTGTAAGACAAAAGTAGTTTTCGTCACTACCTACCTGCCCGTGCCGGGAGTAGTTTCTGTAGCGATTTTCTCATATCCTCAATTCTTTGTCAAAACTTGATTTTTATATGATTAATAGGTAAACATTCACAATGGAAACACATTAGGACGATTATAAGACAAAAGTAGTTTTCGTCAGTACGTACCTGCCCGTGCCGGGAGTAGTTTCTGTAGCGATTTTTTCATATACTCAATTCTTTGTCAAAACTTGATTTTTATATGATTAATAGGTAAACATTCACAATGGAAACACATTGGGACGATTGTAAGACAAAAGTAGTTTTCGTCACTACCTACCTGCCCGTGCCGGGAGTAGTTTCTGTAGCGATTTTCTCATATCCTCAATTCTTTGTCAAAACTTGATTTTTATATGATTAATAGGTAAACATTCACAATGGAAACACATTGGGACGATTATAAGACAAAAGTAGTTTTAGTCACTACCTACCTGCCCGTGCCGGGAGTAGTTTCTGTAGCGATTTTCTCATATCCTCAATTCTTTGTCAAAACTTGATTTTTATATGATTAATAGGTAAACATTCACAATGGAAACACATTGGGGCGATTATAAGAAAAAAGTAGTTTTCGTCACTACCTACCTGCCCGTGCAGGGAGTAGTTTCTGTAGCGATTTTCTCATATACTCAATTCTTTGTCAAAATTTGATTTTTATATGATTAATAGGTAAACATTCACAATGGAAACACATTGGGACGATTGTAAGACAAAAGTAGTTTTCGTCACTACCTACCTGCCCGTGCCGGGAGTAGTTTCTGTAGCGATTTTCTCATATCCTCAATTCTTTGTCAAAACTTGATTTTTATATGATTAATAGGTAAACATTCACAATGGAAACACATTGGGACGATTATAAGATAAAAGTAGTTTTCCACACTACCTACCTGCCCGTGCCGGGAGTAGTTTCTGTAGCGATTTTCTCATATCCTCAATTCTTTGTCAAAACTTGATTTTTATATGATTAATAGGTAAACATTCACAATGGAAACACATTGGGACGATTATAAGACAAAAGTAGTTTTCGTCACTACCTACCTGCCCGTGCCGGGAGTAGTTTCTGTAGCGATTTTCTCATATCCTCAATTCTTTGTCAAAACTTGATTTTTATATGATTAATAGGTAAACATTCACAATGGAAACACATTGGGACGATTATAAGACAAAAGTAAATTGCGTCACTACCTACCTGCCCGTGGCGGGAGTAGTTTCTGTAGCGATTTTCTCATATCCTCAATTCTTTGTCAAAACTTGATTTTTATATGATTAATAGGTAAACATTCACAATGGAAACACATTGGGACGATTATAAGACAAAAGTAGTTTTATTCACTACCTACCTGCCCGTGCCGGGAGTAGTTTCTGTAGCGATTTTCTCATATCCTCAATTCTTTGTCAAAACTTGATTTTTATAAGATTAATAGGTAAACATTCACAATGGAAACACATTAGGACGATTATAAGACAAAAGAAGTTTTCGTCAGTACGTACCTGCCCGTGCCGGGAGTAGTTTCTGTAGCGATTTTCTCATATCCTCAATTCTTTGTCAAAACTTGATTTTTATATGATTAATAGGTAAACATTCACAATGGAAACACATTGGGACGATTATAAGACAAAAGTAGTTTTCGTCAATACCTACCTGCCCGTGCCGGGAGTAGTTTCTGTAGCGATTTTCTCATATCCTCAATTCTTTGTCAAAACTTGATTTTTATATGATTAATAGGTAAACATTCACAATGGAAACACATTGGGACGATTGTAAGACAAAAGTAGTTTTCGTCACTACCTACCTGCCCGTGCCGGGAGTAGTTTCTGTAGCGATTTTCTCATATCCTCAATTCTTTGTCAAAACTTGATTTTTATATGATTAATAGGTAAGCATTCACAATGGAAACACATTGGGACGATTATAAGACAAAAGTAGTTTTCGTCACTACCTACCTGCCCGTGCCGGGAGTAGTTTCTGTAGCGATTTTCTCATATCCTCAATTCTTTGTCAAAACTTGATTTTTATAAGATTAATAGGTAAACATTCACAATGGAAACACATTAGGACGATTATAAGACAAAAGTTGTTTTCGTCAGTACGTACCTGCCCGTGCCGGGAGTAGTTTCTGTAGCGATTTTCTCATAGACTCAATTCTTTGTCAAAACTAGATTTTTATATGTTTAATAGGTAAACATTCACAATGGAAACACATTGGGACGATTGTAAGACAAAAATAGTTTTCGTCACTACCTACCTGCCCGTGCCGGGAGTAGTTTCTGTAGCGATGTTCTCATATACTCAATTCTTTGTCAAAACTTGATTTTTATATGATTAATAGGTAAACATTCACAATGGAAACACATTAGGACGATTATAAGACAAAAGTAGTTTTCGTCAGTACGTACCTGCCCGTGCCGGGAGTAGTTTCTGTAGCGATTTTCTCATATACTCAATTCTTTGTCAAAACTTGATTTTTGTATGATTAATAGGTAAACATTCACAATGGAAACACATTGGGACGATTGTAAGACAAAAGTAGTTTTCGTCACTACCTACCTGCCCGTGCCGGGAGTAGTTTCTGTAGTGATTTTCATATATCCTCAATTCTTTCTCAAAACTTGATTTTTATATGATTAATAGGTAAACATTCACAATGGAAACACATTGGGACGATTATAAGACAAAAGTAGTTTTCGTCACTACCGACCTGCCCGTGCCGGGAGTAGTTTCTGTAGTGATTTTCATATATCCTCAATTCTTTCTCAAAACTTGATTTTTATATGATTAATAGGTAAACATTCACAATGGAAACACATTGGGACGATTATAAGACAAAAGTAGTTTTCGTCACTACCTACCTGCCCGTGCCGGGAGTAGTTTCTGTAGTGATTTTCATATATCCTCAATTCTTTCTCAAAACTTGATTTTTATATGATTAATAGGTAAACATTCACAATGGAAACACATTAGGACGATTATAAGACAAAAGTAGTTTTCGTCAGTACGTACCTGCCCGTGCCGGGAGTAGTTTCTGTAGCGATTTTCTCATATATTCAATTCTTTGTCAAAACTTGATTTTTATATGATTAATAGGTAAACATTCACAATAGAAACACATTGGGACGATTATAAGACAAAAGTAGTTTTCGTCAGTACGTACCTGCCCGTGCCGCGAGTAGTTTTTGTAGCGATTTTCTCATTTACTCAATTCTTTGTCAAAACTTGATTTTTATATGTTTAATAGGTAAACATTCACAATGGAAACACATTGGGACGATTGTAAGACAAAAGTAGTTTTCGTCACTACCTACCTGCCCGTGCCGGGAGTAGTTTCTGTAGCAATTTTCTCATATCCTCAATTCTTTGTCAAAACTTGATTTTTATATCATTAATAGGTAAACATTCACAATGGAAACACATTGGGACGATTATAAGACAAAAGTAGTTTTCGTCAGTACGTACCTGCCCGTGCCGGGAGTACTTTCTGTAGCGATTTTCTCATATCCTCAATTCTTTGTCAAAACTTGATTTTTATATGATTAATAGGTAAACATACACAATGGAAACACATTAGGACGATTATATGACAAAAGTAGTTTTCGTCAGTACGTACCTGCCCGTGCCGGGAGTAGTTTCTGTAGCGATTTTCTCATATACTCAATTCTTTGTCAAAACTTGATTTTTATATGATTAATAGGTAAACATTCACAATAGAAACACATTGGGACGATTATAAGACAAAAGTAGTTTTCGTCAGTACGTACCTGCCCGTGCCGGGAGTAGTTTCTGTAGCGATTTTCTCATATACTCAATTCTTTGTCAAAACTTGATTTTTATATGATTAATAGGTAAACATTCACAATGGAAACACATTGGGACGATTATAAGACAAAAGTAGTTTTCGTCACTACCTACCTGCCCGTGCCAGGAGTAGTTTCTGTAGCGATTTTCTCATATCCTCAATTCTTTGTCAAAACTTGATTTTTATATGATTAATAGGTAAACATTCACAATGGAAACACATTGGGACGATTATAAGACAAAAGTAGTTTTCGTCAGTACGTACCTGCCCGTGCCGGGAGTACTTTCTGTAGCGATTTTCTCATATCCTCAATTCTTTGTCAAAACTTGATTTTTATATGATTTATAGGTAAACATACACAATGGAAACACATTAGGACGATTATATGACAAAAGTAGTTTTCGTCAGTACGTACCTGCCCGTGCCGGGAGTAGTTTCTGTAGCGATTTTCTCATATACTCAATTCTTTGTCAAAACTTGATTTTTATATGATTAATAGGTAAACATTCACAATAGAAACACATTGGGACGATTATAAGACAAAAGTAGTTTTCGTCAGTACGTACCTGCCCGTGCCGCGAGTAGTTTTTGTAGCGATTTTCTCATATACTCAATTCTTTGTCAAAACTTGATTTTTATATGATTAATAGGTAAACATTCACAATGGAAACACATTGGGACGATTATAAGACAAAAGTAGTTTTCGTCACTACCGACCTGCCCGTGCCGGGAGTAGTTTCTGTAGCGATTTTCTCATATACTCAATTCTTTGTCAAAACTTGATTTTTATATGATTAATAGGTAAACATTCACAATGGAAACACATTGGGACGATTATAAGACAAAAGTAGTTTTCGTCACTACCTACCTGCCCGTGCCAGGAGTAGTTTCTGTAGCGATTTTCTCATATCCTCAATTCTTTGTCAAAACTTGATTTTTATATGATTAATAGGTAAACATTCACAATGGAAACATATTGGGACGATTATAAGACAAAAGTAGTTTTAGTCACTACCTACCTGCCCGTGCCGGGAGTAGTTTATGTAGCGATTTTCTCATATCCTCAATTCTTTGTCAAAACTTGATTTTTATAAGATTAATAGGTAAACATTCACAATGGAAACACATTAGGACGATTATAAGACAAAAGTAGTTTTCGTCAGTATGTACCTGCCCGTGCCGGGAGTAGTTTCTGTAGCGATTTTCTCATATACTCAATTCTTTGTCAAAACTTGATTTTTATATGTTTAATAGGTAAACATTCACAATGGAAACACATTGGGACGATTATAAGACAAAAGTAGTTTTCGTCACTACCTACCTGCCCGTGCCGGGAGTAGTTTCTGTAGCGATGTTCTCATATACTCAATTCTTTGTCAAAACTTGATTTTTATATGTTTAATAGGTAAACATTCACAATGGAAACACATTGGGACGATTGTAAGACAAAAGTAGTTTTCGTCACTACCTACCTGCCCGTGCCGGGAGTAGTTTCTGTAGTGATTTTCATATATCCTCAATTCTTTCTCAAAACTTGATTTTTATATGATTAATAGGTAAACATTCACAATGGAAACACATTGGGACGATTATAAGACAAAAGTAGTTTTCGTCAATACGTACCTGCCCGTACCGGGAGTAGTTTCTGTAGCGATTTTCTCATATACTCAATTCTTTGTCAAAACTTGATTTTTATATGATTAATAGGTAAACATTCACAATAGAAACACATTGGGACGATTATAAGAAAAAATTGTTTTCGTCAGTACGTACCTGCCCGTGCCGCGAGTAGTTTTTGTAGCGATTTTCTCATATACTCAATTCTTTGTCAAAACTTGATTTTTATATGATTAATAGGTAAACATTCACAATGGAAACACATTGGGACGATTATAAGACAAAAGTAGTTTTCGTCACTACCTACCTGCCCGTGCAAGGAGTAGTTTCTGTAGCGATTTTCTCATATCCTCAATTCTTTGTCAAAACTTGATTTTTATATGATTAATAGGTAAACATTCACAATGGAAACACATTGGGACGATTATAAGACAAAAGTAGTTTTAGTCACTACCTACCTGCCCGTGCCGGGAGTAGTTTCTGTAGCGATTTTCTCATATCCTCAATTCTTTGTCAAAACTTGATTTTTATAAGATTAATAGGTAAACATTCACAATGGAAACACATTAGGACGATTATAAGACAAAAGTAGTTTTCGTCAGTACGTACCTGCCCGTGCCGGGAGTAGTTTCTGTAGCGATTTTCTCATATACTCAATTCTTTGTCAAAACTAGATTTTTATATGATTAATAGGTAAACATTCACAATGGAAACACATTGGGACGATTATAAGACAAAAGTAGTTTTCGTCACTACCTTCCTGCCCGTGCCGGGAGTAATTTCTGTAGCGATTTTCTCATATCCTCAATTCTTTATCAAAACTTGATTTTTATATGATTAATAGGTAAACATTCACAATGGAAACACATTGGGACGATTAAAAGACAAAAGTAGTTTTCGTCAGTACGTACCTGCCCGTGCCGGGAGTAGTTTCTGTAGCGATTTTCTCATATACTCAATTCTTTGTCAAAACTTGATTTTTATATGATTAATAGGTAAACATTCACAATGGAAACACATTAGGACGATTATAAGACAAAAGTAGTTTTCGTCAGTACGTACCTGCCCGTGCCGGGAGTAGTTTCTGTAGCGATTTTTTCATATACTCAATTCTTTGTCAAAATTTGATTTTTATATGATTAATAGGTAAACATTCACAATGGAAACACATTGGGACGATTATAAGACAAAAGTAGTTTTCGTCAGTACGTACCTGCCCGTGCCGGGAGTAGTTTCTGTAGCGATTTTCTCATATACTCAATTCTTTGTCAAAACTTGATTTTCATATGTTTAATAGGTAAACATTCACAATGGAAACACATTGGGACGATTGTAAGACAAAAGTAGTTTTCGTCACTACCTACCTGCCCATGCCGGGAGTAGTTTCTGTAGCGATTTTCTCATATCCTCAATTCTTTGTCAAAACTTGATTTTTATATGATTAATAGGTAAACAATCACAATGGAAACACATTGGGACGATTATAAGATAAAAATAGTTTTCCACACTACCTACCTGCCCGTGCCGGGAGTAGTTTCTGTAGCGATTTTCTCATATACTCAATTCTTTGTCAAAACTTGATTTTTATATGATTAATAGGTAAACATTCACAATGGAAACACATTGGGACGATTATAAGACAAAAGTAGTTTTCGTCACTACTTACCTGCCCGTGCCGGGAGTAGTTTCTGTAGCGATTTTCTCATATCCTCAATTCTTTGTCAAAACTTGATTTTTAAATGATTAATAGGTAAACATTCACAATGGAAACACATTGGGACGATTATAAGACAAAAGTAGTTTTCGTCACTACCTTCCTGCCCGTGCCGGGAGTAATTTCTGTAGCGATTTTCTCATATCCTCAATTCTTTATCAAAACTTGATTTTTATATGATTAATAGGTAAACATTCACAATGGAAACACATTGGGACGATTAAAAGACAAAAGTAGTTTTCGTCAGTACGTACCTGCCCGTGCCGGGAGTAGTTTCTGTAGCGATTTTCTCATATACTCAATTCTTTGTCAAAACTTGATTTTTATATGATTAATAGGTAAACATTCACAATGGAAACACATTGGGACGATTGTAAGACAAAAGTAGTTTTCGTCACTACCTACCTGCCCGTGCCGGGAGTAGTTTCTGTAGCGATTTTCTCATATCCTCAATTCTTTGTCAAAACTTGATTTTTATATGATTAATAGGTCAACATTCACAATGGAAACACATTAGGACGATTATAAGACAAAAGTAGTTTTCGTCAGTACGTACCTGCCCGTGCCGGGAGTAGTTTCTGTAGCGATTTTTTCATATACTCAATTCTTTGTCAAAACTTGATTTTTATATGATTAATAGGTAAACATTCACAATGGAAACACATTGGGACGATTGTAAGACAAAAGTAGTTTTCGTCACTACCTACCTGCCCGTGCCGGGAGTAGTTTCTGTAGCGATTTTCTCATATCCTCAATTCTTTGTCAAAACTTGATTTTTATATGATTAATAGGTAAACATTCACAATGGAAACACATTGGGACGATTATAAGACAAAAGTAGTTTTAGTCACTACCTACCTGCCCGTGCCGGGAGTAGTTTCTGTAGCGATTTTCTCATATCCTCAATTCTTTGTCAAAACTTGATTTTTATATGATTAATAGGTAAACATTCACAATGGAAACACATTGGGGCGATTATAAGAAAAAAGTAGTTTTCGTCACTACCTACCTGCCCGTGCCGGGAGTAGTTTCTGTAGCGATTTTCTCATATACTCAATTCTTTGTCAAAATTTGATTTTTATATGATTAATAGGTAAACATTCACAATGGAAACACATTGGGACGATTGTAAGACAAAAGTAGTTTTCGTCACTACCTACCTGCCCGTGCCGGGAGTAGTTTCTGTAGCGATTTTCTCATATCCTCAATTCTTTGTCAAAACTTGATTTTTATATGATTAATAGGTAAACATTCACAATGGAAACACATTGGGACGATTGTATGACAAGAGTAGTTTTCGTCACTACCTACCTGCCCGTGCCGGGAGTAGTTTCTGTAGCGATTTTCTCATATACTCAATTCTTTGTCAAAACTTGATTTTTATATGATTAATAGGTAAACATTCACAATGGAAACACATTGGGACGATTGTAAGACAAAAGTAGATTTCGTCACTACCTACCTGCCCGTGCCGGGAGTAGTTTCTGTAGTGATTTTCATATATCCTCAATTCTTTCTCAAAACTTGATTTTTATATGATTAATAGGTAAACATTCACAATGGAAACACATTGGGACGATTATAAGACAAAAGAAGTTTTCGTCACTACCTACCTGCCCGTGCCGGGAGTAGTTTCTGTAGCGATTTTCTCATATACTCAATTCTTTGTCAAAACTTGATTTTTATAAGATTAATAGGTAAACATTCACAATGGAAACACATTGGGACGATTGTAAGACAAAATTAGATTTCGTCACTACCTACCTGCCCGTGCCGGGAGTAGTTTCTGTAGCGATTTTCTCATATCCTCAATTCTTTGTCAAAACTTGATTTTTATATGATTAATAGGTAAACATTCACAATGGAAACACATTGGGACGATTGTATGACAAGAGTAGTTTTCGTCACTACCTACCTGCCCGTGCCGGGAGTAGTTTCTGTAGCGATTTTCTCATATACTCAATTCTGTGTCAAAACTTGATTTTTATATGATTAATAGGTAAACATTCACAATAGAAACACATTGGGACGATTATAAGACAAAAGTAGTTTTCGTCAGTACGTACCTGCCCGTGCCGCGAGTAGTTTTTGTAGCGATTTTCTCATATACTCAATTCTTTGTCAAAACTTGATTTTTATATGATTAATAGGTAAACATTCACAATGGAAACACATTGGGACGATTATAAGACAAAAGTAGTTTTCGTCACTACCGACCTGCCCGTGCCGGGAGTAGTTTCTGTAGCGATTTTCTCATATACTCAATTCTTTGTCAAAACTTGATTTTCATATGATTAATAGGTAAACATTCACAATGGAAACACATTGGGACGATTATAAGACAAAAGTAGTTTTCGTCACTACCTACCTGCCCGTGCAAGGAGTAGTTTCTGTAGCGATTTTCTCATATCCTCAATTCTTTGTCAAAACTTGATTTTTATAAGATTAATAGGTAAACATTCACAATGGAAACACATTAGGACGATTATAAGACAAAAGTAGTTTTCGTCAGTACGTACCTGCCCGTGCCGGGAGTAGTTTCTGTAGCGATTTTCTCATATACTCAATTCTTTGTCAAAACTTGATTTTTATATGTTTAATAGGTAAACATTCACAATGGAAACACATTGGGACGATTGTAAGACAAAAGTAGTTTTCGTCACTACCTACCTGCCCGTGCCGGGAGTAGTCTCTGTAGCGATGTTCTCATATACTCAATTCTTTGTCAAAACTTGATTTTTATATGATTAATAGGTAAACATTCACAATGGAAACACATTAGGACGATTATAAGACAAAAGTAGTTTTCGTCAGTACGTACCTGCCCGTGCCGGGAGTAGTTTCTGTAGCGATTTTCTCATATATTCAATTCTTTGTCAAAACTTGATTTTTATATGTTTAATAGGTAAACATTCACAATGGAAACACATTGGGACGATTGTAAGACAAAAGTAGTTTTCGTCACTACCTACCTGCCCGTGCCGGGAGTAGTTTCTGTAGCGATTTTCTCATATACTCAATTCTTTGTCAAAACTTGATTTTTATATGATTAATAGGTAAACATTCACAATGGAAACACATTAGGACGATTATAAGACAAAAGTAGTTTTCGTCACTACCTACCTGCCCGTGCCGGGAGTAGTTTCTGTAGCGATTTTCTCATATACTCAATTCTTTGTCAAAACTTGATTTTTATATGATTAATAGGTAAACATTCACAATGGAAACACATTGGGACGATTATAAGACAAAAGTAGTTTTCGTCACTACCTACCTGCCCGTGCCGGGAGTAGTTTCTGTAGCGATTTTCTCATATCCTCAATTCTTTGTCAAAACTTGATTTTTATATGATTAATAGGTAAACATTCACAATGGAAACACATTGGGACGATTATAAGACAAAAGTAGTTTTCGTCACTACCTACCTGCCCGTGCCGGGAGTAGTTTCTGTAGCGATTTTCTCATATCCTCAATTCTTTGTCAAAACTTGATTTTTATATGATTAATAGGTAAACATTCACAATGGAAACACATTGGGACGATTATAAGACAAAAGTAGTTTTCGTCACTACCTACCTGCCCGTGCCGGGAGTAGTTTCTGTAGCGATGTTCTCATATACTCAATTCTTTGTCAAAACTTGATTTTTATATGATTAATAGGTAAACATTCACAATGGAAACACATTGGGACGATTATAAGACAAAAGTAGTTTGCGTCACTACCTACCTGCCCGTGGCGGGAGTAGTTTCTGTAGCGATTTTCTCATATACTCAATTCTTTGTCAAAACTTGATTTTTATATGATTAATTGGTAAACATACACAATGGAAACACATTAGGACGATTATAAGACAAAAGTAGTTTTCGTCAGTACGTACCTGCTGCCCGTGCCGGGAGTAGTTTCTGTAGCGATTTTCTCATATACTCAATTCTTTGTCAAAACTTGATTTTTATATGTTTAATAGGTAAACATTCACAATGGAAACACATTGGGACGATTGTAAGACAAAAGTAGTTTTCGTCACTACCTACCTGCCCATGCCGGGAGTAGTTTCTGTAGCGATTTTCTCATATCCTCAATTCTTTGTCAAAACTTGATTTTTATATGATTAATAGGTAAACAATCACAATGGAAACACATTGGGACGATTATAAGATAAAAGTAGTTTTCCACACTACCTACCTGCCCGTGCCGGGAGTAGTTTCTGTAGCGATTTTCTCATATACTCAATTCTTTGTCAAAACTTGATTTTTATATGATTAATAGGTAAACATTCACAATGGAAACACATTGGGACGATTATAAGACAAAAGTAGTTTTCGTCACTACTTACCTGCCCGTGCCGGGAGTAGTTTCTGTAGCGATTTTCTCATATCCTCAATTCTTTGTCAAAACTTGATTTTTATATGATTAATAGGTAAACATTCACAATGGAAACACATTGGGACGATTATAAGACAAAAGTAGTTTTCGTCACTACCTTCCTGCCCGTGCCGGGAGTAATTTCTGTAGCGATTTTCTCATATCCTCAATTCTTTATCAAAACTTGATTTTTATATGATTAATAGGTAAACATTCACAATGGAAACACATTGGGACGATTAAAAGACAAAAGTAGTTTTCGTCAGTACGTACCTGCCCGTGCCGGGAGTAGTTTCTGTAGCGATTTTCTCATATACTCAATTCTTTGTCAAAACTTGATTTTTATATAATTAATAGGTAAACATTCACAATGGAAACACATTGGGACGATTATAAGATAAAAGTAGTTTTCGTCACTACCTACCTGCCCGTGCCGGGAGTATACTCCCGGCACGGGCAGGTAGGTAGTGACTTCTCGATTTTCGCGATTTTCTCATATCCTCAATTCTTTGTCAAAACTTGATTTTTATATGATTAATAGGTAAACATTCACAATGGAAACACATTGGGACGATTATAAGACAAAAGTAGTTTTAGTCACTACCTACCTGCCCGTGCCGGGAGTAGTTTCTGTAGCGATTTTCTCATATCCTCAATTCTTTGTCAAAACTTGATTTTTATATGATTAATAGGTAAACATTCACAATGGAAACACATTGGGGCGATTATAAGAAAAAAGTAGTTTTCGTCACTACCTACCTGCCCGTGCCGGGAGTAGTTTCTGTAGCGATTTTCTCATATACTCAATTCTTTGTCAAAATTTGATTTTTATATGATTAATAGGTAAACATTCACAATGGAAACACATTGGGACGATTGTAAGACAAAAGTAGTTTTCGTCACTACCTACCTGCCCGTGCCGGGAGTAGTTTCTGTAGCGATTTTCTCATATCCTCAATTCTTTGTCAAAACTTGATTTTTATATGATTAATAGGTAAACATTCACAATGGAAACACATTGGGACGATTGTATGACAAGAGTAGTTTTCGTCACTACCTACCTGCCCGTGCCGGGAGTAGTTTCTGTAGTGATTTTCTCATATCCTCAATTCTTTGTCAAAACTTGATTTTTATATGATTAATAGGTAAACATTCACAATGGAAACACATTGGGACGATTATAAGACAAAAGTAGTTTTCGTCACTACCTACCTGCCCGTGCCGGGAGTAGTTTCTGTAGCGATTTTCTTATATACTCAATTCTTTGTCAAAACTTGATTTTTATATGATTAATAGGTAAACATTCACAATGGAAATACATTGGGACGATTGTAAGACAAAAGTAGTTTTCGTCACTACCTACCTGCCCGTGCCGGGAGTAGTTTCTGTAGTGATTTTCTCATATCCTCAATTCTTTGTCAAAACTTGATTTTTATATGATTAATAGGTAAACATTCACAATGGAAACACATTGGGACGATTATAAGACAAAAGTAGTTTTCGTCACTACCTACCTGCCCGTGCCGGGAGTAGTTTCTGTAGCGATTTTCTCATATACTCAATTCTTTGTCAAAACTTGATTTTTATAAGATTAATAGGTAAACATTCACAATGGAAACACATTGGGACGATTGTAAGACAAAAGTAGATTTCGTCACTACCTACCTGCCCGTGCCGGGAGTAGTTTCTGTAGTGATTTTCATATATCCTCAATTCTTTCTCAAAACTTGATTTTTATATGATTAATAGGTAAACATTCACAATGGAAACACATTGGGACGATTGTAAGACAAAATTAGATTTCGTCACTACCTACCTGCCCGTGCCGGGAGTAGTTTCTGTAGTGATTTTCATATATCCTCAATTCTTTCTCAAAACTTGATTTTTATATGATTAATAGGTAAACTTTCACAATGGAAACACATTGGGACGATTATAAGACAAAAGTAGTTTTCGTCACTACCTACCTGCACGTGGCGGGAGTAGTTTCTGTAGCGATTTTCTCATATACTCAATTCTTTGTCAAAACTTGATTTTTATATGATTAATAGGTAAACATACACAATGGAAACACATTAGGACGATTATAAGACAAAAGTAGTTTTCGTCAGTACGTACCTGCCCGTGCCGGGAGTAGTTTCTGTAGCGATTTTCTCATATCCTCAATTCTTTGTCAAAACTTGATTTTTATATGATTAATAGGTAAACATTCACAATGGAAACACATTGGGACGATTATAAGACAAAAGTAGTTTTCGTCACTACCTACCTGCCCGTGCCGGGAGTAGTTTCTGTAGCGATTTTCTCATATACTCAATTCTTTGTCAAAACTTGATTTTTATAAGATTAATAGGTAAACATTCACAATGGAAACACATTGGGACGATTGTAAGACAAAAGTAGATTTCGTCACTACCTACCTGCCCGTGCCGGGAGTAGTTTCTGTAGTGATTTTCATATATCCTCAATTCTTTCTCAAAACTTGATTTTTATATGATTAATAGGTAAACATTCACAATGGAAACACATTGGGACGATTGTAAGACAAAATTAGATTTCGTCACTACCTACCTGCCCGTGCCGGGAGTAGTTTCTGTAGTGATTTTCATATATCCTCAATTCTTTCTCAAAACTTGATTTTTATATGATTAATAGGTAAACTTTCACAATGGAAACACATTGGGACGATTATAAGACAAAAGTAGTTTTCGTCACTACCTACCTGCACGTGGCGGGAGTAGTTTCTGTAGCAATTTTCTCATATCCTCAATTCTTTGTCAAAACTTGATTTTTATATCATTAATAGGTAAACATTCACAATGGAAACACATTGGGACGATTATAAGACAAAAGTAGTTTGCGTCACTACCTACCTGCCCGTGGCGGGAGTAGTTTCTGTAGCGATTTTCTCATATACTCAATTCTTTGTCAAAACTTGATTTTTATATGATTAATAGGTAAACATACACAATGGAAACACATTAGGACGATTATAAGACAAAAGTAGTTTTCGTCAGTACGTACCTGCCCGTGCCGGGAGTAGTTTCTGTAGCGATTTTCTCATATCCTCAATTCTTTGTCAAAACTTGATTTTTATATGATTAATAGGTAAACATTCACAATGGAAACACATTGGGACGATTATAAGACAAAAGTAGTTTTCGTCACTACCTACCTGCCCGTGCCGGGAGTAGTTTCTGTAGCGATTTTCTCATATACTCAATTCTTTGTCAAAACTTGATTTTTGTATGATTAATAGGTAAACATTCACAATGGAAACACATTGGGACGATTGTAAGACAAAAGTAGTTTTCGTCACTACCTACCTGCCCGTGCCGGGAGTAGTTTCTGTAGTGATTTTCATATATCCTCAATTCTTTGTCAAAACTTGATTTTTATACGATTAACAGGTAAACATTCGCAATTGAAACACATTGGGACGATTATAAGACAAAATTAGTTTTTGTCAGTACCTACTTGCCCGGGCCGGGAGTAGTTTCTGTAGCGATTTTTTCATATCCTCAATTCATAGGTTAGGTTAGGTTTTTTTTTTTCCTGTCCGGGAGCTATGTCCCGGCCCGCGAGCTAGCCTACATATTTTTCCTCTGAATTAGTCAGAGACCTTTTATTCGGTATATAGGTATACAAAACGACTGGGTTTTTCTTTAATGATACTTATTTCTAATACATTTTTAAGATTTTATACATATATATCATAGGTCTTATTCTTATATAAATTTTCTATATCTTATCTTAACATTATGTTTACAATTTATTTCTACTAGGGCATTAGGTCATAATATACAGTTTTATACATTGGTTAACAGTTAAACACGAGATGTTTTTATAAAATATACACATTCTTAATCTGTATTTTTATGCTTTTATTTCATATCATGCTTTATATATATAATTATTATATATATTCATCATATTTTTCTTATGCTATTTATTTCTTATTATTCCCTTATTTGTAATTGTTGTGCAGTATTTTAAAAATTTTGGACGTTTTAACTTGTCCTCTATAATCTCATGGATACTTTCGACCGTCAGTTTCACTTGTATATCCTGTTCCACCTCATGTCTCTCAGAACCATACACGGGGCACTCTAGCAAAATGTGCAGAACCGTCTCGTCTTTCCCAGGTTCGCAAATGCACGACGGGCTCTCCTTACGCTTGAACCGGTTCAGGTATTCGGAGAACCCACCATGCCCCGTCATTACCTGTGTTACGACGCCAGTAGGCCGAATGCTCCTGACAATTTTGTAGGCTATTATGTATGAAACCGGGCACCAGTCGTAGTCGGGCTTTCGTTTTGTACAGTTAGCCGCATCCTTAGCCAGCTGGTCGGCACGCTCGTTTCCTTCATGCCCCGCGTGTGCTTTGATCCAGAATAGGGTTACCACCTTATTCTGGAGTCGGGCTTCTTTGATGTTCTTCCTGACCTCTATGACAAGGGCGTGAAGGGAACTAGGATTTGTGATTGTTTCCTACGAGGATCGCGAGTCACTGTACACACCGAAGGTGCTCTCTGTGCGCTTCAGGATAACCCTTGTGGCCTTACATATGCCCAGTAGTTCCGCCTGATAGACCGTGCAGTAGGATGGTAGTTTAAGTTTGATAGCTTTAGTTTCGACTTCGCTATTCCAGAAGGATAACACTGCCCCAACCACACCATCAATCTTGCTACCATCAGTGAAAATTCTGACCGCTTGGTTGTTGTGGTCGTCTACTTGTTGTTGGTTTAACAGGCTAACGAACTCCAGGCTCATATGCTCTGCCGGGTGTTCCGTGTTGGCATACGGCACCGGGCGCTCCACCTCCCTGTCCCCTAGCCCTGGCCGGGGTACCCCTCTCCCAGCCTCAAAAAGAGCTGCTGCCTCCTTAATCCTAAGATCGAGTGGTAGTAACCCAGCCAACATAATGTTAAGATAAGATATAGAAAATTTATATAAGAATAAGACCTATGATATATATGTATAAAATCTTAAAAATGTATTAGAAATAAGTATCATTAAAGAAAAACCCAGTCGTTTTGTATACCTATATACCGAATAAAAGGTCTCTGACTAATTCAGAGGAAAAATATGTAGGCTAGCTCGCGGGCCGGGACATAGCTCCCGGACAGGAAAAAAAAAAACCTAACCTAACCTATGAATTGAGGATATGAAAAAATCGCTACAGAAACTACTCCCGGCCCGGGCAAGTAGGTACTGACAAAAACTAATTTTGTCTTATAATCGTCCCAATGTGTTTCAATTGCGAATGTTTACCTGTTAATCGTATAAAAATCAAGTTTTGACAAAGAATTGAGGATATGAAAAAATCGCTACAGAAACTACTCCCGGCCCGGGCAAGTAGGTACTGACAAAAACTAATTTTGTCTTATTAATAAGACAAAATTAGTTTTTGTAAATTAGTTTTGTAACTAATTTTGTCTTATTAATAAGACAAAATTAGTTTTTGTCAGTACAGTCCCAGTGTGTTTCCATTGTGCTGCTTAAGTTAAGTAAGGTGTCGCCGATCTATAAGGGGAAGGGTAGTAGGTCTAGCATGGATTCGTACAGACCGGTGTCCATAATACCTGCAATATCGAAAATTACGGAGAACGGTCTAAGCTCACGACTCACAACATACCTGATAGAAACTGAGGCACTATCAGAAAAGCAGTACGCGTATCGTGAGGGCCGTTCGACCACATCGTTAGTGCGACAGGTTATACAAAG
The DNA here is from genome assembly GCA_947044415.1 of Eupithecia dodoneata. Taxonomy (NCBI): domain Eukaryota; kingdom Metazoa; phylum Arthropoda; class Insecta; order Lepidoptera; family Geometridae; genus Eupithecia; species Eupithecia dodoneata. The sequence continues at coordinate 11,518,129 of OX345674.1, read as the reverse complement.
CGTCTAGCGGCTAAAGAGAGGAAGCAGCTACCTGCGTAGCTCTTATCGGCTGTGACCTCTCGAAGGCGTTCGATGTTGCCGATCACGCGGTGCTCACGGCCAAGCTGGAACACTACGGAGTGCAAGGTACTGCGCTCACACTACTATCCAGCATGCTAAGATCGAGGTCGCAGGTAGTTGTTGGAGAGAATGGGAACATCCGATCCTGTCCTCTTATAACGACCATGGGTGTAGCCCAAGGTTCTGCGGTCTCGAATATCTTATTTTCCATGCTACTTAACGATCTTCCGGAAGCTGTGAGCACTGCGCAGATCTTCATGTACGCTGATGACGTGGTCGCCGTAGTCTCTGGTACATCAATAGACGCCCTGGAGCAAAATCTAAACCTCACCGCGTCCACACTGGTCGAGTGGTTCAAAGTAAACGGACTTGTCTTGAACATAATCAAAGACACATGTCATGCATATCTGCCTGTCTGGGCGCCTCCCTAGAACCCTATCGGTTGTAGCTGGTGGGACGCTTATCGAACAGGTGGCTAAAACCACATTTTTGGGGTTTGATCTTGATAGGAGTCTCACGTGGGAGTCCCATATTGATAAAGTATGCGGCAAGCTTGGCGGTGCGTGCTACGCACTAAGCCACCTGGCGAGATTCCTTCCAAGGCACGTAGTACGCTCCTGTTATTATGCGACTATCCACTCAATATCCACGCAGTACGGAGCTGAACTGTGGGGGCGTGCCGCCGACTGGCGGCGCGCCTTCCACATGCAGAAGCGCGCCATACGTGCAATGGTGAGGATACCACAGGACGTCTCTGCTAGACCTTACTTTAAAGACCGATGTACTTACCCTTCCATGCATTGTGATATTCCAGGTATCCGTGTATGTAAGGGACAACCTTGAACTGAACTCTAGAAATAGCGACGTTCATAGGTACAGCACTCGGCGAGCGGACAAGCTCACCAACTTACCACGTACTCTCGCGAAGTCGGGGAAGTTAACTCGCATAATGGGACCGACGGTGTACAACAATCTTCCTGAAATTGTTAAGAAGGCAACTAGCCTAACAACCTTTAAGAGTAAACTGAAGCACTGGCTCACTGACAATAGCTTTTACAGCTGTCTAGTTAAGTTCCAAACTTTGGTGGGTGAAGCTTAACTTTCTACAGTTTTTGACGTGGGTACAATGTGGTAGGCCATGCTCGGGATACACCTATGATAACATGAATGTTTCGCGCAGAGAGTTTAAGGCCGCGCTTAAGTACGTACAAAATAATGAAGACAAAGTTAAAATGGAGGTGCTGGCCCGACATCATAGTGCTAAGAACTTTACAGATTTTTGGAAGAAACGAAAAAATTAAGCCGGAATAATAATTTGCCTGTTAGCGTTGAAGGAGAAAAAGATAAAAAAGCCATAGCCGACCTATTTCAGAATCATTTTAATGTTGTGAAAACTCCTAAACTGAAGACCACCATAGAATCTCAGGTCAGACAGGGCCCGGAGGCTCATCACGTAGTCACTATTACACCGAAGCAGATAGAAGTTGTTTTAAGAAAGATGAAACGTGGTAAGTCTCCGGGTCATGACGGCCTGAGCATAGAGCATCTATTGAATGCGGGCCAGCACATCTGTGTGGTGCTGGCGCGGCTTTTTAATCTCTGTGTGAGGCATTGCTACCTACCCGAGGATTTAATCCGAACGCTGGTTGTCCCTATCATCAAGGACAAAACTGGGGATATATGGAGCCTGGCCAATTACAGGCCAATTTCTCTGGCTACGATTATTGCCAAGGTGCTTGAACGAGTTATGCAGTCGTATCTCAGCCATAGTCATATTGACGACGGACAAGTCGGTTTCCGTACAGAAGTATCTACAGATATGGCAATTTTTTCATTGAAACAGGTTGTCGGTTATTACAAGCAGCGACTAACCACTGTGTACGCGTGTTTTCTGGACCTCAGCCGCGCCTTCGACACGCTAAACCATGGCCTTTTGTGGAAGAAGCTGCGTGACAGTAGCGTGGAAGTTCCGCCTGAGGTTGTTGATCTCCTTGCGTTTTGGTATCGCAAGCAAACCAACAGCGTCAGGTGGGGCTCTGAGCTATCTGAAGGATACCAGCTTCCATGTGGGATAAGACAGGGGGGGCTGACCTCTCCGGATCTGTTCAACACCTATGTGAATGATTTAATCGTGGAACTGAGCAGCACCCCGGTGGGGCTCAAGCTGGATGACAGATACGTCAACAACCTGAGCAATGCTGATGATATGGTGCTGCTTAGTCCTTCGATTAAAGGATTGAGAAAATTAGTTGAAGTCTGTGAGAAGTACGCTAAAGAACACGACCTAATATACAACGTAAAGAAGACTGAAATGGTGATATTCAGGTCCGGAAAGGGACCAGTAAACGTGCCGGAAGTATATCCGAACCGAGATACGTCAACAACCTGAGCAATGCTGATGATATGGTGCTGCTTAGTCCTTCGATTAAAGGATTGAGAAAATTAGTTGAAGTCTGTGAGAAGTACGCTAAAGAACACGACCTAATATACAACGTAAAGAAGACTGAAATGGTGATATTCAGGTCCGGAAAGGGACCAGTAAACGTGCCGGAAGTATATCTGAACCGACAACCTATAAAAGTTGTTGACAAATTCAGGTACCTTGGCCATATCGTAACATCCAATCTAAAGGATGATGATGATGTAGAACGACAACGTAGGTCTTTATGTATGGTAGGGAATATGATTGCGCGTAAGTTTTATAGGTTCTCGCCTGACGTGAAAGTGACTCTGTTTAGGTCTTTCTGCCAGACATTCTACACGTGTCAGCTCTGGACTGAGTACACCAAAAAGACGCATGATAGGATACGCGTTGCCTATAACAACATCTTTAGGCAACTGATAGGTTTGAAGCGCTTCTGTAGCGCTTCTGAGATGTTAACGCAGGCCCGCGTAGACACTTTTAACGCTATACAGCGGAAGAGGATTGCGTCTTTCATGTCCAGAGTTGACTCGTGTGATAATTCGATTATCAAGAGTCTGGCAGAGAGACTTAGTCAAACAGCAACATTTAGACGATGGGTGGATATCGCCACCTAAACCTAGATAAAGCTATAATACTTAGCTAATTTAGCCTATATACAATATTTGATAAGTATTTTTTAAGTCAGTTTATGGATTATTTATATCTGAAATAAAGATCTATTATTATTATTATGTCTCTCATTTACCATGATCACGTGCCATAAAATGACCCGGTCCTTTGGAAGGCTTGCGTGGGGCCGAAGCCAACAGCACAGAGGCCCTTTGAGAAGTTAATCTAAAGGCGATGGCTACACATAGCGGGTATCATCCTCGGGTGCACAATATGATACACCCAAAGATGATATCCGCTTGGTGTAGAGACTATTGCAAAGAAAAATGAATGAAATAAAACCAGGCTATTGTGATGGATGGATGGACTGGGTAATCGGGCTATAGGGGGAGATTACGGACGTTTGCCATAAACAAGTCAATCATAATGTTAAGAGTGGCAGACGGTGGCTTGCCGAATGCTGGATGGGTTCCTTAAAAAACCGGAGTATATTACCGGAGAGGAACAACATCGGCGCAAACGACTGAGGGGTGTCGAGAGGTGCGACACCGATTTCACCATCACGAAGACTGCTCGTGAGCGGGTTTCCTCGCTATTACGCCATTAGACACTTCCACCCCCGAGTCTACATCCTAAGATGCATCTCTCGCGACTCCACTCAGACCGGCCAATGAAGGCAAGCAAGAGGTGGGGATCTGGTTCTCTTGGGATGCCACTCCGCAAGCGGAGACGAGAACCAGGAACTTCCCCGGGAGCACTCGGTACCCGTGGTGTCGCTACTCACCAACAGCTCGCCACAAGCTGCCCTGCGGGCTTATTATTATTATTATTATTAACTAGATGTCGCTGCTAAAAGTGCGCGAGCGCTAGATCGCGCTAACGAAGCGTTTCGGGTTCTGAAAGGGGTGAAATTTATGGTTCCGAAATAAATTGGGTTTTTACCAGTCAACATTCACAGTGTTTCATTAGAACCTACTACCTGTACCTAGGAATTAGTACAACAGCTATGAGCTATGAATATAAATGTGACTAAATGTACCTCATTACCTACATATCTAGCCAATTAGATAAACTCATATTATATCAACTCCATTCATTGTTATTTTATTTTTATTTCTATTGTAATAATGTATAATTTAATTCAATATTGTTAATTGACTTTACCTTAGTAAGTTTAAAATGGCTACGTATCTGTAGCCGAAACTAATGTGACGTGTATTTCATGAAAGTTACGAAATAAATGATTATTGATTATTGTGAATCTTTACCTGTTAATCGTATAAAAATCAAGTTTTGACAAAGAATTGAGGATATGAAAGAATCGCTACAGAAACTACGCCCGGCCCGGGCAGGTAGGTACTGACGAAAACTACTTTTGTCTTATAATCGTTCCAATTTTTTTCCATTGTGAATGTTTACCTCTTAATCATATTTTAGAGATTATTTAGCGACTGCCTACAAGTAAGGAATACAAATAAAAAAAAGAAAAACCGAGATGATTCCGACGCGCGGTCGGGCCTAACGTGAGTTTACGAAGTGCTGGTTTTCCAAACTGACATTTCATGGCTTAGGAGGTATCAACCATAGATTACTTCTAGATGGAGTATCAGTCAACCTAAGAATGAAGTACTCACTGTGGATTTTGATTTTGATTACAGATTTTGACATTGTCGGTTTATAGACTACTCGTCCGCCATTACCTCTTTAGACACGAACAGAGTGACATAGATCGAAAAATGAAAAATGTCTTCTTATGTGGTCAGATGTTGCCGAAATCACACTAATTTAGTAAATAATAAACACAGAATCACATTTCACACGTAAATTTCGAATTACATCCACTTATTTCTTCGATTGAACACAAATAACTATCAACAGAAAAATGACAACAAAAACACAAATCTTGCCGGTGTTACCAGCACGTAAACTTCTAAATTTCCGAATAATGTGGGAGTTTATTAAAAATGTTTGAATCTTTGTATATTATATACATATAATGCTTAAAATTTGAATGAGGTAGGTAGCCTACCTAACATAAATAAGAATTTAAATAGATATTTCTTAAATATTTTATTATATAAAGCTAAATTAACACGGACTGACTTGACTTACTGATTGACATAATGGTTTTCCTTGATGGACGTATGTTTTTTTTACGGAATCGTATAGAGGGGGTTGAGGTGACCTAAGAAAAATTCCAACTTTTTGACATTTACTCCCCCAGACCCCCCTCCTGGCCCCTACGCGGAGCCATATTGCATAAAAATAATATTGGGGGTGTATAGAGGAGACCAGTGATTTTAAATGCAAACTAAATGTTGTTCCCCCTGCCCGCTGAGAACTCCTCTTTTGAGTGTGCTACCAGATGCCGTCGCGATTTAGGGGTTCTGATTACAGGATCGTATAGATGGTTTCTTTCGAGTAGAAAAACCAGCCAGTTGTTCGGAAGGAAAATAATTATAATCATAGGTTGGTATGATACGTATTAGGTAGCTCTTATAAAAACTATAACATTTTTGTGATTAAAGCATTACGCTACTTTTTTTTTAAATAATAGCTACCTATTTGATTTGTGATCTGTGATTTCTAGAAACTTTTATGAAAATTATCGGCATTTTTTTTTCATCAGTTGGCATCTCTCACTTATGACAAGTCCGCCATTGCTGTTGTTGACTTGTGATTCCGTAGGACTCCATCTGGAACTAAATCTATGGTATCAACACTTTAAGCAGCTGTCACTGTCAAAAGTGTCAGTATTGTCACTACTCATCTTATTGTCAGATCATCAGATGAAACGATCGGCCCTCTTTTGCGATCATTTTGTTGGACATTTTTATTTATTTCGTAAAATATGTGGCTCTTAACGGATGCTAGTTGAAAGGATTTTCGCTTTCCGTATGCTGTAAGTAAAATGGTATTATTTATCGCCTCGTAAACCTCCTAAAATATTTCGCACAATGTCTTGTTTACACGTCTTGGGTATTGCTTTAGTAATGTACATATATACAAAGGGGTGGATTATTGCGATTACGAACACCTGAGGATCCCTTTATTCCCTTCCTCGAAATTGAGCACCTTTTGCTGTAAATACAAATGTCTGTAGTGCGAAAATGTATTCCCAACTGGTTGATCGGTAATTCACATGAGACAGCCTTCTGAAATGTTTAATGAGTAATAGGACTCATTCGTTACCTACCTGATCTCGATTGACTACCCAATATCTAATTAAACAGTTAAAGCTGTATACATCTAGGTACACATGAGCAAAACAAATAAATGTATACCTCAAACTTTTCAGGCAATGTCAAGATGATTCCTATAAAAGATAACCATGATGTGGCATCGTTCCTGGTCACAAAGCATGCCTGGAAGGGGAAATACAAAAGGGTGTTTTCCATCGGCACCCACGGGATCACCACATACAACCCGGACCGACTGGAGGTGACCAACAAGTGGCTGTATGCGGACGTGGTGACCCTCGCTTCAGCCAAGCACTCCAACTCCGTGGCCAACCATGACTTCACACTGGTCATGAGGAAGGATAAAAAAGTGGATTCCATGAAGTTCTCGTCGGAGCACAAATGCTTGATACTCACAGAGGCTTTTAGATACCGCCACTTGTTTGCCGAGAAACCCAAGGATGTTTTTGTGAGTATTCCTTTTGACATGAGTACATCCTCTCAGCAGGCACACTTCCAGCACAAGCATCCCTTGCATGTTAACCCTGAGCGCGGCCAGGCCAGGAACCACTCCACTCAAACCTGCCATAGACTCAAGACAATAGGTTGCCAATAATCTGATCAAGATTTGAAGAAATTTGATTATAATACAAAATTGAAAATCATATTGCAATTGTATCAGACAGCAACTCTACTTGGCTCCGAGACAGCAACTCTGCTTGGCTCCGAGACAGCAACTCTACTTGGCTCCGAGCCAGGCAACTTAGAAAAAACAATTAACTATGTTTTATTTTATATGTTCTAATTGTTCCTTCTCATTGTTTTTAATGTATAAGCAAATGTTACATACTATTTTTAAAAATTGAGTCCATATACTAAATCCTTTTCCTTATACATGTATAATCAAAAATCAAAATGGCGCCTGTTTCAAATGGGATGTTTACTTCTTGGTCAATTTGATGAGTACTCTGAGATGAACAAAGCTATACAACTGATGTATTTATTAAGACTAGTCTGCTCATTGCTAAAGCTAAGTAAACACTAAACATTCGCCCACAAAGCCATGTGACACTGGTTATGTTATATTTTTGAGAACTCTTTTGTGTAAAGAAATTGTGATGAAAAAAAGCTTTATTCCTGATGTCACAAAAGAAACAGTAGATCAAAAATAATATAATAAAAATGTTTAATTTTTTAAATAAACCTCATTTTACAAACATTCGCTGCAATTTTTCCTTTTGTCTGACATATATGAGGACCTGATTTAAATATATTCATACAACTGCAGATAATTAACATACTATTTGTAGGAATTTCTTATAGGGAATCCAAAATTATAATGTAACTAGATGAAAACCCGGCTTCGCTTGGGTAAAAGTAAACTCATAATAATATTCCCGTTTTTTATAAAATGTAGATTATTTTTCTGTAGTTATTGGTTCTCAACGAATAATATTTAATAATAATATTGTGTCGTATACATTCATTGTGTCTAATTATAATAAAAAAAACAAAACTGAATACTTAAGTATCATACAATTTAAAAATAAACAACTTTCAAAATAAAACTTTGGAAACTATCATGCTTATTAACACTAAAGTCATTTCAAATGGGATATTTTATTATGTAAAAATAAAAAGTTTCTTTATTCAGACATCAATTGTCCACAGACATAAAAAAATACAAAAATAGAATACAATTAAAGAAAGAATAAGACATTAAAATTTGATTGTTAAAATTATTATGATGTGTGGACTCGATTGAAAGACTGCATGATGGGCGAGGCAAACTTGCTGCCCGCAACCTGCAGGATGGTGTTGGTACTGCTCCATGTTCTGCGCAGCAGCGAGGCGGTTTTCTTGCGGATGACGTGAAAGCCATCAACCTGGGCTTCAGCAAACATGGAGGATGCGCTGCAGAAGCGGGGCAATCCCAACAACATCCTGAAGGCGTTATTGTACTGTACACGCAGAGTGCTAAGCGATCAGTGGCAAAGTTCGTAGCAAAAGACAAAAAATGAGGGTAGATCGGTATATCTGCCCATAAAAACTCGCAGTTCCTTTAGTTATTCCGTGATCATGGCGCATGAATTTGTGCCGAAATATTGGATAACTTATATCCCGTATAGACTCAGACTGTTGCGAACAATGTACAGGTAGCTCAAGTGATTATAATGTGTTTTGATTACAAAGGGCAGTGATGATTAATTTGTGACTATATGTATTTCAGAGATATCAAGCGTACAAGCACCACTGGAGCGGCACGCGGCTGCCCGTCACGCTGGAGGTGGGCCCCTGCGCGCTGGACCAGCTGGACCCCTCCACACACTCGCTGCTGGCCAGCTACCCCTACTGCGACATGCAGGGGGTTCTCCCAGGTACTCACACCCCTGTGCTGGCCGTGCACCTGTTCTCCAGTTAGATAGTAGAGAGTAGTGAGTGCAGTGTTGTTGCAGTGCGGGATGTGCCGGGCGGGTTCGTGCTGGCCGTGGGCGGCTACAGCCGCCTGCACCTGTTCTCCAGTGCCGCGGACCACCAGCTGATCATCAACAAGATGATGGAGATGTCCAATTTGATCCTCAGCATCAGCATCAAAGTGCTCTCCACTCAGATCACCTCGGATGACTACCACAATCAGAGATTTGGGAAGTATAGGTAACGTATCTGACATCACTTGTTAACTCAGTTAAACACAAAGTGTCTTGCAATGGAACTACTTCATTTCTGATTCTGTCACCAAGAAAGTCATTTACAACGGGATATTTAGCATGGTTCGATTTTTGAGTTTTCCAACATTTCGGCACAGTTGCATGCGCCATGATCACGGAATAACTTGTGAACGATCACGGAACGGTTGTTCCGTGGTCGAGGCTCTAAGCCTATAAGGTAGTAACCAATTAGAGATACGAGTATATTTAATATGGATCATTCTGGAATATTTTGACCTCTTTCTAAATATTAAAAAACTTTGAAACCTACAAAAACATCCAAATCCCTTTTAGGTCTCTTTTAAAGTTTTGGCATCGCAATTCGTACTCTACTCCACCTAAGTTAACCTATGAGTCAGACAACCTTGTTCGAGTGTTGTATCTGCGCGGTGCGGCCGCCATGTGTGGTGTGACTCTGTCTGGTCGAGAGATAACAGAGCAGGCGGCGCGCGGCGCAGCGAGAGGCCTCGCGCAACGCTCCCAGATAAATTCATTCAGTAAATTCAATTTATTCACCATAACATTATCACTAATATTGGCATGTCAATTAAATACTACAGTACAATGAATACTCTTAGATTAAATTTAATCCTAAATTACAATAATATAAGTATAAACAATAATAACTTATCACAAATTGACAAATGAGCACGTTAAAAACTCGTTAATGCTATAAAATGGGTTACATACTAAAAAATTCTTTATTTTTGCTTTAAATTCCTGAAAAGAAAGTAGAGTTAGTTCTAGTGGTAGCTTGTTATATAAATCAAGCTTTAGGGTTAAACCCTGTTTATGTGTTTTTACCAATCTAGTAGTAGGTACATGTAACTTTTCTTTATTTCTTGTATTGTAGCTATGTATGTTAATTTTTTTGGGTATTTCATCTTTAATCTTATGTATTTCTAGTAGGCTATTCAAAATAAATAATGCAATCACTGTCAGAATTTTAGATTTTTTGAAGTATGCTTTTACTGAGGTTAATCTATGTAGACCATGTATGATGCGCAATGATCTCTTCTGACAAATGAGAACTCTATCCACTTGTGAAGCGCTACCCCATATGGATATAGCGTAACTGATTATAGAATTACAATAGGCATAATAAATAGATATTAGAGTTTGCTTATCTAAAATAGGTTTTAATTTGAATAGGGCATAATTTGCGCTAGCTAATCTTTTGCATATGTTACTAATATGACTTTCAAAAGATAAGGTTGAATCTAATGTACAACCCAAAAATTTTACTTCGTTGCTTTGATAATTAATTAATTTAGTTGAATAAGTTAATATTGTACTCTTATTGGCATTCAAAATTATGCCATTATCCTCAAACCACTGCTTTAAACTAGCAACTACCATATCAGTTCGAGTCTTAACTTTTTCGACTGTACTGTCTCTTATCCCAACATGGGTATCGTCAGCAAACAGAATTACAAGTGCCCATTCTGGTAGACAGTTTATTATATCATTGACATATATCAGGAATAGCAGAGGACCTATTACAGAACCTTGTGGTACACCTATGTCACTCAGTTCTTGCTCTGATTTTACATTATTAACTCTAACAACCTGTATTCTATTTTTTAGATAGGATTTTATGATATTGAGTTCCATATTGTCGAAACCATAAAATTTAAGTTTGGGAATAAGTATGTCATGTCGTAAGCAGTCAAAAGCTTTAGATAGGTCACAGAAAACGCTAGAAACTTTCTGCGACCTATCCATAGCCTCCAGTATAAAGTATACTGTTTTTTGGATAGCCATTACGGTAGATCTATTCTTTCTGAAGCCAAACTGAGATTCATGAAACAATTTATTGGATTCAAAATATTCGAGTATTCTTACTTTTAAAGCTGTTTCTAGTATTTTAGAGAAAACTGGTAGAATACAAACGGGTCTATAATTTCCAAGATCAGTATTATCTCCCTTTTTGATAACACAGTGCCCGGACATGCTGTACGTGACGTGTTCATATAATGCTAAACGTATATGTATACCTACTTACAATATGATACAGGGACTCATTATCTACATAGTAATGAACACACACACACAGTACAGGATACATACAATCAATGACTAGGTGTAGCCCGCGAGGCCGCGCATTATACCTTCGTATGTACACCATCCCAGCCCGATCCGTTCACAAGTTAATATGTCTAGTATATTTTTTTCATGTAAAGGATAATAAAATAACTGAAGAACTATTTAAAACAAAATTCAATTTAATATGACTTCTAGTTTTTATAAATGAATTTGAACGTTGTAACGATTGTTAACTTTTACACGGATATTTTTGACTTAAAATGCTCCTAACTCTTTTATTTTAAGTGAATCGTATCAAGTAATAATTTATGATTAAGTATATGAAGGCCCCACTCCTTGGTTCGACTCTGAGAGCACGTGCACCGAGGCGAACAAAGGGACCTGCTCCGGGCCGCAGCCCGTACCTGTTCGACCGCGCGCTAAACTTGTTCCAACTTGATTACACACGTCCTGTACACATTTGGCGCGAGAATGAGGTGTTTCTCAAAACAAACAAACTAGAAAAAAATTATGAATATGTCAGCAATCAGTATCAGTATCACTAGCAATCAATATCTCTCACTCAGTCTACCGGAGAACTGTATCCCATGATTGTATGCCCTGCGCGCTCGGCTAGCACTGAGACCGGCCGCCGGGGCCGACACTCGGCTAGCACTGAGACCGGCCGCCGGGGCCGACACTCGGCTAGGGCATCATGCTCATCATGAACAATATATTTCAGTGGGGACCAGCATCAAACATCGATCAGTGAGTTCCTGGTGCACAAGGTGAACCCCGCGCGCCACATGGAGCCCATGCGGCGCACCCTGTGTCTGTCGGACACGTGCATCCTGGAGCGCGACCCGCAGACCTACTCCGTAAGTACTCTACGACTGCCCATCAAACATCAATCAGTGAGTTCCTGGTGCACAAGGTGAACCCCGCGCGCCACATGAAGCCCATGCGGCGCACCCTGTGTCTGTTGGACACGTGCATCCTGGAGCGCGACCCGCAGACCTACTCCGTAAGTACTCTACGACTGCCCATCAAACATCGATCAGTGAGTTCTTGGTGCACAAGGTGAACCCCGCGCGCCACATGGAGCCCATGCGGCGCACCCTGTGTCTGTCGGACACGTGCATCCTGGAGCGCGACCCGCAGACCTACTCCGTAAGTACTCTACGACTGCCCATCAAACATCGATCAGTGAGTTCCTGGTGCACAAGGTGAACCCCGCGCGCCACATGGAGCCCATGCGGCGCACCCTGTGTCTGTCGGACACGTGCATCCTGGAGCGCGACCCGCAGACCTACTCCGTAAGTACTCTACGACTGCCCATCAAACATCGATCAGTGAGTTCCTGGTGCACAAGGTGAACTCCGCGCGCCACATGGAGCCCATGCGGCGCACCCTGTGTCTGTCGGACACGTGCATCCTGGAGCGCGACCCGCAGACCTACTCCGTAAGTACTCTACGACTGCCCATCAAACATCGATCAGTGAGTTCCTGGTGCACAAGGTGAACCCCGCGCGCCACATGGAGCCCATGCGGCGCACCCTGTGTCTGTCGGACACGTGCATCCTGGAGCGCGACCCGCAGACCTACTCCGTAAGTACTCTACGACTGCCCATCAAACATCAATCAGTGAGTTCCTGGTGCACAAGGTGAACCCCGCGCGCCACATGGAGCCCATGCAGCGCACCCTGTGTCTGTCGAACACGTACATCCTGGAGCGCGACCCGCAGACCTACTCCGTAAGGGCGATACACACTTGATAATGAAACTACCCATGGCCGTTGGTATAAAAGGGTCTCTTAAATATTTGTTTGGACTTTGCTAACACGCGTTGACTGACAGCTCTTGCCATTGGTTGGAATAACAAAGTACAGCTTTATTTATGAATGTGCAGGTGGTGTGTCTCAGGCCTCTGGGCGACGTGTTCGCGCTGGTGAGAGACCCGGAGCACCCGCAGAAGTTCTCGATAGAATACCTGAACGGACAGACTCGCACATACCTGGCTGGAGAAAGGTAAATACAAGAACGTTCAAATAAAGAATAAAGGCAAACAAAACCAAACGTAGAACCCCAGTACTTACTGTTTAGGGTTCCGTATCCGAACATTGAAAACGGAACCACATTTCTAAGCATCCGCTGTCTGTCCGTCCGTCCGTCTGTCCGCAGGCTGTGTCTCAAGAACCCTAAGAGGTAGACAATAGATATTTTCTTTTTACTTTTGCCACTATAACAAATAATGAAAATAAAATTATAAAAATTAAGGGTAACCAGAAAAAGTTTTTTTACTTTACAATGTGTATTGTCGAACCTTGATCAAACGAGATGTGCGGATACACGACATATATTTATCGATAAAAAACAAAAAATAAAAAATTATATGTTACCTATCTCAAAAATAAAGCCGATTTAATATTTTTTTTAATGAAAACTACTTCATCTGGTTTTTTCTTCGTTTCTTTTTGAGTAAACGGTGTATTTTATTCAAAGTAGCCTCATTTGAAAGCTAGATTGTCTATCTAGCTAAGAAAATAAGAAAAAAATACAATTTCGGTACATAAGCCTAGTAAAATCAATATTTTTTTAGAAATTTGCAAAAAAAAATTTAAAAAAATTTATTATTTTTTTTTATTTTTGATCTGTAACTTTAAAACTGGGTTATTGAGGTGTACTTTTTTGCATGTTGTATTAAACTTCATAATTTAATCTACAAATATAATCTACAAACATATGGCTCTATCTCTTTTCGTTGTTATGTTATTCACCATTGAAAATAGGTACTTTCTGTTTTGTACAAAGATCAACAGGAATATCAACTGATTTAATCTACATAAATTATAAATAAAACGAGGCAAGATAGGAAGAAATGGAATGAGGTCTTTGCCCAGCAGTGGGATAGTAACGGCTGTTTAAGATAAAGTTTTTGTTTTTTTTACTCTTGACAAAACAGAAAGTACCTATTTTAATCGGCTTTATTTTTGAGATAGGTAACATATAATTTTTTATTTTTAGTTTTTTATCGATAAATATATGTCGTGTATCCGCACATCTCGTTTGATCAAGGTTCGACAATACACATTGTATTTCTCCATTAACGTTTTGTCAAGGCTGGAAAGCTCCTGGCATACCTAGGAGACATTGGCACTCTAAGTCAATACGGCTTTTGCCGAAACCGGTCTGCGGGAAATGTTCTTGATATACAAGAAGATTTCCCGCAGACCACCGACAGGTTCAGGTGTGTACTCCTTTTTCCGCATTTGGACTCCTGTTGGTCCTTTATGCGTAGTAGTTTGCTAGCATAGCCAGCCTAGCTCCGTCCAGAAGCGCAGAATCTTCCTGGGGTCTTCACAGGCTTCGCGGAGCGACCTCGGCAAGTAGATTGTCTGCCACGCTATTCCTGCTGCACATAAACGATCTGCTGGTACCCGGTATTTTTGGGTACGCAGACGACAGGACCGTGGTGGAGCACCTTTCTAAGGACATAGACATATCATTTTATATGCGACTACATACAAAATATAAACGGCCAGTCTGAACGAGATTCAGGCGCGGAGAAAAGCCGAACGTTTTGTCGGCTCTCGGCCGTGAAATCAGTTCAATCAAAAAATGAATGAATGGTGCATGCTTGTCATAAAGATCAGTAATGAATGCACTAAAGGGCTACCTTATCGTCCAGATCACGAGCATCGGCTAGGGTTTATCGGTGTCTATGCTACCAAAATTTCGCTGTAAAATGATTTTGGGCTTAAACATTTGGGGGGCGGATTTTATAGGATAAAAAAATTAAGTCATGGTAAGAAAAATTATCAGCGAAAAATTGGCCGTGCCTTACAGCAAACAAGGGAGAAGAAACTATAATTCAATCTAGTAAGGACGGGGCGCAATTCCGAAAATGGAGAGTGGCTCCGAGAGGGAGGATATGCAGATTAGAAGACCTCACAATACTCTCAGTAGCTGCAGTGCGATGATCCTTTTTCAGTAGACAGGTGTTGAAATCGCCCATGATGATGGTTTGATCATAGTTTGGAACGAGATCCTCTAAAAGTTTTTCAAAAGAAGAAAAATGGTTGATCCGAAGGGAGGGACAATAAAAAACTCGACGCAGGATTTTTGTGTTAGAGAGAGTGACCTCAACAAAAAGATGTTCACCTGCATTGGGTGGCGGAGGCTGGACCGACATGCTTAAAACAGAAAAAGTGTGTGAACGTAATTAAATGGCAAACCCACCACAGCGCGCACAAACAGCGCGTTCATTACGGATAAGGCGAAAGCCCGGGAGAGAGAATGAAGTTGAAGGTAGACAAGCCTTGAGAAACGATTTGCATATAAGAATGGCATGAATAGATCTATGGTCGAAGGACGCCAGCATGTGCGAAAGTGGTCCGGGACACTTTGAGCATTGATGTGTACTGCATTGAAGTTTTTAGGTACATCAGAAAACTGTGAAGCGAGATTCTCGGAGAGAGAAGGAATACTGACAAAACTATCATTATTAGAACTAGAAGAGGACGAGAAGGATTCAAATTCAACATCACTGTCACTAGTGTCACCAGAGATGTTATGTAGCATAGTTATCAGCTATAATATCGATCTGTAGGTACCTTACTTAGTTGTATTACTATAACTAAAAATAAAATAAAAAACTAAATAAAAACAAACAATATTCTATACAATTTTTACCAGTAGGACATGAATAACAAGTAGAATAAATTATCATGTACCAGGCAGCTATGTGGATATACCACTACAGTCCTCTTCACTTCGGATACCATAAAATAATTTGACAGCTTTATAATAATAAAGCACAGAAATATGTTGAAAGCAAACGTTTACTCAATATAATAATATAACTACATACTAAATATAATTTAACACTAGTATAATAATATAATTAGTTTTGATTAATAATCTAGATTAAGTCTCAGAGCCCAGGAGCTATTTACCTACTTACCTTATACATATTTACTGTTAAGTTTATCTCATTTTTAGTGAACCTTAATGTTTTTATGAGAAATAAATTTATTTAAACCTATTTCAATTACTGTGTTTAAACTATGGCGATTTCATTGTTCTAATTGTTGTTTTAAGTGTAATAATAATAGAACTTGGTTTTTATAGACTCACCAACCCTCTTCCTTTCTATAGCAGTATTTATATTATTTTAAATGTTTGTGTCTTTTGTCCCCAGAGATGCGTTACTGGCGTCACTGTTAGACGGCGTTCGTTCAGCGGGACAGCGGGACGCGCATGTGCGCTCCTCGCCAACTCCGCGCGGCTACAGACTGGGACCCTTGCACCAGTCTGTAGATGAGGAGACAGAGTCTAACCATCTCAGGTATATCTTATGAACAGAGATGCGTTACTGGCGTCACTGTTATCCTTGTCTCTCGATCACTACGCAGTATGCTGCGGTATGCGGTAGGCGGTGCCCGATACAATCCTATGAAAAATGTCAGAGTGGTATTTCGCTTCCGTTATAGTGTGTGTCAGCGGTAAGGGGGTAGCGCGGTGAAGTGGGGAGCGGCATCGCGTTATCTTGCACAGATCACAGAATCTGATGATGGAGGGACGCGCCTCTACAGTGAAGAGCTTGAATCCATTCTACATTAGAATAGGTAGCGCGAACAGCACCGCACGCGCCAAATCGGGAAAAAATTAAGACTCTGATTCACTTCACCATGTATCCTGTGGTCAAGTGAGTCCCAAAAACATAAAAATAAGCGTTTTTTGACCCTCCCTCGTACAAGTCACACATTACTTTTGCGTTGCTGGCCCGATTTTACAATTATTCGCTTATGTAATAATAGTTCTTAAAAATGGCCGAGAAGCTTTAAGGGCGAAAAAGGCAACCTATTGCACTTCCACCTACCCCCAGTTCCCATGTGACACTCGTTCGACACCCAAATTTGTAGATAATTTTATCAGCTTTCCTTCGTTGACTGGCAACCTCCGAGCAGACGCGCAGCATATGGTTCCACCTGAGACCGTGTTGGTCACTAATGATGAGCCACGTCATGACGACGTGACGCACAAGAAGCAGTGTGTGCTACCGGCACAGCAGGCCGCGCTGCGCCGAGACATACCGCACGGTGCGTGAATCAGCAGGATTTTAAATTCTTTTTAAAGGAAAGTTAGTTTTACGCAGAGCGGCTCCAATGTAATCTTTGCATTGTGTAAGATCTTACTTTTGTATAATATTGTTTTCAGATTATTCCAAAACCCGGTGGGCATGTCTCGAGCAGAAGTCATAGAACGGTTCAACGCGAACGTCGGCTACAGCGGACTCATATACTCCGTCAGCCAAGACGTAAGGACTCTTTTATAAACCAACTGTCTCTCTCTCTCTCGCTTATCTTAAGCTTTCTGTCTCTTTCCAACTTACAACACTGAAACTGGAGGCCACGTAGAAGACATTCACAAGGAACCAAACGAAGGTCTATAAGTGGTTACCGAGATTAGACGGAGAATTAACTTTTCCAAATAATACGCAAAAAGTTAATTTGACTCCAAGTTACACACTGTGTCCAAAAACTTTATAAACAGTTTGTCAGTAGATGGAACATATTCTTAGAAAGGACACACACCCAAACTCGTCATCCACGCCACACACTCAGAGAATGAAACGCAATGTCCTTAAGCACCTTTCATACTAATTGCGCACTTTCATAGGAGCTTTGGTGTGTTTTTGTTGTTTAGAGTTATTGTTATTTGGTGCGTTGAAAGTGATATCGTGTGCCCCCAGGCCGCGCCCCTGTTGTGGCTGTTCCTAACGTGGGATCTAGTAAGTGTCTCACTTTATTTATTATTCCTAAGGATAAGCTCTTCCTGAGGCATACCTACCTGACATACTGAAATTGGTTTTTACAAGCTTCCAACTCCATTTAGACCATCCCAATCCTCGACCGATTGAGATAAAATTTGGCACTCTTACGTAAGTTCGGTGACAATGCAATGTCATGGTACCATCGAGCTGGTCTGATGATGCAGACAGAAGGTTATCATAGGAACTCCTGATCGAATGTGAGTTCGTTGGATTTGTCTTCCGAGCACTGTAGTTGATGATTGTTTATACAAAAGTAATAACTAATTCGCTTCCCCTATACACATACATAATGTATTGGTTCACGGCGAGGCTCAGGGGCGCGGCCGTCGACCCTTCTGTTCTGTCTGCGTCCAAGCGAGGACACGCTTGTGAGATTGAGAGACGCTAGTCTTGTCGTCAACACGAGACGACATCTACTGGGTGAGCTATTACAATTGGAACTAAATGTTATAACATGAACGTGTAAACTGTCAATAAAGGAGCCACGTGTCCGTGCACGTATCAAAAATCCAAGGTTCCTCTAACAGGTGTAGGGTGTCACTCTGTCACGGTCCTACGATACCGTGCATAACGTATGTATGTACACTGTCCTGCGACAACGCAGCGGCGGCAGGGGCGGCTCTGGAGCGTGGCCTTTGATCAGCAGTGGACGTGTACTTTCTGATAATGATAAGTAACATAGAGTTCGTATATTGAGTGCAGTGAATGTGCTTTGTCCTCTAGCGTCTGTTCGCGGAAAACAAGGAGAAACTAATAAGTGGAGCCCTATCAGCCCTCGTGAGCAGCGCGCCGTGCGCCAACCTACCGCCGCGCGAGCTGGAGGCGCAGTTCCACGCGCTGCGGAGGTTGTGCGCCAGCAAGGTTGGATTCGCTGCCTTCACCACCTTGCCGGGGTGAGTACCGACTGCTAACTTACTTGTATCTATTATTATTAATATTGCGCTGATAAGGATCAATCTTAGAAAAGAAAAGCATTATTGAACATGAAAGAACATGCCTATTTTTAACAATTTTAAATGGCCCCCTACAAAGTACCAATGTACAAATGTGAAATAATCTTCTTGAAGACGTGGTGTGGTTGTCGCCAGCCGGGCACTGCTGTAACGGTACCGGAGACTACCTTCGCGGCACCTCGTTAGAACGTCTGCCTAATGAGTAGTACGGACGACTGGCCGCCCGTGAATAACTATAAGATTGTTGTTTTAGTTTCCGCGAGTGGGTAGGCGGCGGCGTGGTGGGCGCGCTGCGGCGCGGCGGCGCCGCCTGCGCGCCGGCCGCGCTGGACGCCGTGTGCGCGCTCATGCAGCCTATGCACCAGGAGCCCGACCTGCGGCAGGAGCAGCTCAACAAGGCCTCCATGCTGTCCTCGCCGCACTTCCTGGACTCGCTGCTGTCCATGTGGGCGGACCACGTGGTACGTATAGTACACCGGGCTCAGATGCCTCCTAGGTAACATGTGTGTCAACAAGCTAAACTACGCAGACGGTGTGGTGCTCCTCAGTCCCTCGGACAAAGGTTCAAAAGCTGCTTGTCATCCATGAGCAGCATGCTATTGCTCATGGATTAAAATACAACGTCACCAAAACCGATATGATGGTGTTAAGGTGGGGGCGAGGCCCTGAGAACCAGTTCAGGTACCTTGCTCACCTAATGACAGAGCTCGCTCAACGATTTGCCCACTGCAGATCCAACGTGAAGAACTCCCTGGGTAAGGCATACTGCCATGGTTATTGCACCTCATCTGATCAAAGAATAGGAACAAATTAGAACTAGTATTTACAATATTGTCAAGAAACAAAGAAAGCTATTAATTGATGAAAGTCAGACCTAGAGCATAGTTATTCCTGTGGTTATTCTGTGGCTTTGCATTACATTACTTTGACGACATGACGTCACGAGACTAGTATTCCTATTCTCAGATTCGTGTATTTTGTACTTGTTTTAGTAAATTTATTTTATTAAAATAAATAATATTAAATCTCGGCTTGTCGACGTTTCGGACACTTTGTCCGCACACATTTCTTAAGGTGAAATACGTTCCAAACCCACGTTTTGACTTAACGGAAAATCAATTTAAAGGTAACAAAATATGTACCTACTTTTCGAATATATTTTGATGAGGATCAAATGTTTAGGATATTAGTTAGTATGTTATGGGAGTCGAAACACGATTGACTAAACTTGACTCTATAGAAAAAATGGCAAAGTTTCCTCTAAATCTTCATTTGTACAGAGATATCTCTACGGAAAAACCAGTTTTATTTTGCTAGTTATGTAATTAAATTTCTTCTACGTGTTCCCTAATAAATACTTTAGACGATTATGGTTTTAGTTTTTTGCAAAACAGTATTACATTAGAGCAATAACAAATAAAAAAATAAAAACCAGTGAAATTGCGCGCGGGCTGGTCACTCCGCCGTTCTTGCCTGCCTTTCTCGCCTTCCCCGCGCGGCGTTCGTTCGTCCTCGATAAAGCGAACCCACTTCGCCTTAAGCTGGTTTTAATAAAGCTCCTGAGCTAAGTATAGTTGGAATCATGCGAAGTTTTGATGTACATATATTGAATATATTGAATTGTGTTATTTGTAGACGGCAGGCAGCGGTGCATTGGTAGTGGCGGCCATGTTGGATTTCCTGACGTTCGCGCTCTGCGTGCCGTACAGCGAGACCACGGACGGCAAGCAGTTCGACCAGCTGCTGGAGATGGTCTCCAACAAGGGACGGGTGCTCTTCAAACTGTTCGAGGTATCTGCACTCTACTCTACTCTAGCCTAGCCTACCCTTCTTGTTAATATAACATGATCATCTCGATTATTACGGCCTCGATCTAACCTGTAAAGCTAAACGTTACTTGGAGGCCCTAATATTTTTTCTGCCCAATACATTATACAGGGTGTTTGGTGGAGGGTTAGACAAACTCGATGGGTGTGTAGGTGGACCTATTTGTAAAATACAAATTGAAGTAGAAGACCCTAACTCTTTACAATTTTTTCTTTACATTTTTTTCCTGTTTTTTTGTATTTTTAAATAATTTTCCGAAATTTTAACTCTTTTCCCCTACAATTTTTTTTAACATGTTTTCGATTGTTCTTTTTATTTGGTTTTGGTTCCAGATGTATCCTTCATCTATTGAAGGCATTATTCATTTTAAAAAACCAGTAAATAATGAGTTATACGCTCTCAAAGTTAATAAAAAACTGTAACTCAGTTTTTTATTTTTTAGAAGGTTATCTTTACATCGTTTTAAAAAAAAACTTAAAGCGATCGAGGAGCTCAAATGCTTTCAAAAATGTATCTTATCATCGTTTTAGCTAAATTACAAAATGTCTTGATTGTTAATTATTTTTGTTTATTGTTGTTACTACTTAACTGTTCTAAATTTTATTTTAAATATGTATTTTTCTACTTACTTAACTTTAATTAGGCTAAATTACAAAATGTCCTTATTATTATTTTGTTTAATGTCGTTACTACTTAACTGTTCTAAATTTTATTTTAAATATGTATTTTTCGTTTTATTTACATTGGGTATTGTTTTTAGTTAGTTTTATAGAAATTTTAAAGAACGACCTTAGGTTTAGTTCGTATACGAATTTCCGCCTGGTTTTTTTCAGTTTCTTTGAAATAAGTTCACAGTTGTTATGCATTGTTGGAGAGCTAAGAAAACGGTTATGTTTTTAAAATAATCTGCAAGCCAAGTTTCATAACGTTTTTTTTTAGTTTTTAAGGCATTTTAGAGGACAAAAATCTCAATGAATAATTAAATAATATCGTTTTTTATCTCGCATTTTTAAATTTGGAGCGATAATTGTTGTTTTAATATTGATAAATAACCAGTGTTTATTCGTTTTTATAAATCAGAAGAAAAAAGTAGATTTAAAAAATTAATAAATGTTTGATGTTGCACTTTTGACTTATTTTGAAAAACCTAAAAATCATGATAACTTAAAAATGATTCACTTTTGCATGATGCACATGGGGGCAAAAATTTTCGCAAATAGTCACCCCTATCACCTAACGGGAATACGTCGAATTACCAATAACCCTGTATATAAACTGCGTGATACATATATACTCGTAGAATCTAGGTTGGTATCTGCGTCACGTAAATATCCACTGTGGTACCGTAGTCCATTAATACTACTACGTACGTACTGCGTGAAAAATCAAAATTTCACAAAGAATATAAAAAATATGGTAATTTTTACGATCACGATTCTTTTGTCTTACTTAAAGCTAGGGCTCCTGTAATGGAGGAAGACATGTACGATGATTACATAACCAATATAGAAAGTTCTATTAAAGGCATTTTTAAGAGGCAGGTCCACCACCTCTAATCTAATACTCTGTACTGATTTTATAACTCGATTAATGTCGGAGCCTTCGCAAGTTGACATAATTTATACAGACTATTCTAGATGCTTTGACCGTATCGATCACTCCATCCTTCTTGACAAGCTACAAAGCATAGGTATCAGAGGAAACCTATTTAGTTAGATGGTTCACCTCGAACGTCCGCAACCGTTGCCAGACCGTTGTACTAGGTGGCTACTCTTCGTTACCCCTTAATGTTCCCTCAGGCGTTCCACAGGGGTCCTTATTAGGACCACTACTATTCAATATATACCTAAATGACGTCGCTTCTTGTTTTAAATTCTCAGAAATTCTTCTTTATACCGATGACATGAAGATCTTCCTTTCTGTTAAAAATATTATTGACGCTCAAAACCTTCAATCTGATCTAAATAGATTTCAAAATTACTGTATTTTAAATAAACTAGATTTAAATGTCTCTAAATGTTACACATGTTCTTTTATTTACTTATAATTTACTTGGTTTGCGGGGGCAAACCAAGTAAATAAAAGAACATGTGTAACATTTAGAGACATTTAACGAATTTCCTCGCATCGCAGGTGTGGAACCCGAACTACGCGATTTACTCATCGCGTCTCGAATCCATACAAAAAAGATTTTTGCGATACTTACCTACAACACCGAGCTATAATATACCTACCTGATTTTTTTTACAAGGTGTCGTAAGTTTCATTTCCTTCCACTTTCTTGCTGCTGACCTAGTATACCTCATAAACATCTGCAATGGCAATGTAGACTGTCCTGAGCTGCTTGAGCAATTAGGGTTCGGTACAAATACTGCTGCATTGAGAAAACCGAGTATTCTCTACGTTCCCGTGGTAAAAAATAATTATAGACAAAACGCATTCTTGATACGCGCTAGCAAATCGTTCAACTCATTGGTTAACAAAAACAATGAAATAGATTTATTTAACACATCGGCAAGTAAGCTCAAACGCTTGCTTAGCGATTAATTCTTTTTAAAATAACTAAATTTAATATTGTCTTGTGTTGTGTATTTCATTTTTCTTCTAATTTTATTTAAGTCGTCTACTTTTACTGTTCGTCATTTATTAGTCTATTTAAGTACATATCTGCGGAACATGTTTAATTGGCCTTCAGCACACATGCGCTGGTATTTACCGGCATGTACTAAGAAAGTAACTATTTTTAAGACCTAGTAAGTAAGTATTCCCAAAATTTTGTAATAAAATAAAATAAAATAAAATAAAGTTGTTTGTCCTGACTGTATTAAATAATCAAACCTTACAAAAGAATTTTGTCATAGTTTTGAAAGAGTTGTTTGAGAGGATCGTTGTTTGTTGTTCAATAATCGTAATTATTTTGTTTCCCGTAAGTAAGTAAGTACTGCAGCCATGTATAGGTAGGTTCAATGTATATGTTTGTTTACGTATGATGTTGTTCGGCAGCACCCCTCGATGGCGATAGTGAAGGGCGGCGGGCTGGTGATGCGCGCGCTGGTGGAGGAAGGCGCGTCCAGCATCGGGTCGCGCATGCAGGCGCTCGCGCTGGCGGAGGCGGCGCTGCCGCGGCACCTGCTGACCGCACTGTACGCCGCGCCGCGCGACGGTACCGCGCTGCACCGGAGGCACCTAGCGAGGCATCTGGTCGCCTTGTGGCTGGTCGACCATGCACCGGCTCATCACATGCTCAAAAGGATCATGGTGAGTGACTGGCGAGCGTTGAGGACATACTTGATGACCGCCTTGTACGCGCCGCCCGCGGCGCCGATGGACATGCAGACAGTGAGGGAGTGAGTGGATAATGCGGGGGCAAGGCTATGCTCAAACATAATTATAATTATTTTTATTTAGGTATAAACTTGACCCGTTTGGGATTCATTTCATGTTTTTTGAACTTGGTGGAATTAGTATCTTTGTTTAAAATTTTACACGAGGCGGACTTTGTAACTTGTAGATACCTTTCTGTGGCGAAACATATGAAGGTGGTACTATAGACTGTAGCTGAGTGTGAAACAGAAATGAGAAATATTTTGTAACGTCTAGCTAGTGGCTGAGCTGCATGTCTGCAGACGGACTAAATGACTAAATGAAACCGGTAGTGCTGTAACGAGGGGTCGGCGACCGCGGGGGCTGTCGCACTGTCGGCGACCGCTGGGGCTGTCGCTCTGTCGGCGACCGCGGGGGCTGTCGCACTGACGCCACAACACCACTACCAGAGAACATACGTATAATAATACACTATTACTGAAGTTTTTTTAACTGTGCCGAAATATTGGAAAACCCAGAAATCAAATCATGGTAAATATGCCGTTTTAAGTGACTTTTGTATTAGTGAAGTTCGTATATTCATAGAAGTATGTTGTTTCCAGCCGTCAGGGCTCCTCGCATTCCTGGAGTGCAGGGAGGCACCTCCCGCGGAGGCGGAGGAGGCGCGGCCCGCGGAGCGCGACAACCTGCAGCTGGCGCAGGCCGCGCTGCGCCCGCGCGCGCCGCACCGCGAGGCCATCGAGCGGCAACTCAAGTACGTCGAGAAACATATCGAGGTAATCACTCTACTTATACTGTCCATAGCTTCGGTTAGGAACCCATCGAAAGGAACAAGATCGCAAATCTAAGCGAATGATAACCTTGCAGCACTACGCTCAAGTGGCGCTCCAGCACTGGATGCAGCGGTCCGGGCGCACGCCCGCCGCTGACAAGCGGGACACGGCGCAGCGGCCCGTGGTGCTGCGCCGCCGCCGCGAGCGCCTCAAGTCCACGGCCAACTGGCCCATGTTCTACTACCAGTTCCACAGGGACCACGCGCTGCCCAACCTCATATGGAACCATACTGTGAGTACCTACCTACCCATGGATTGATTACTTATGAGTAGTGCCAACCCTTTGATTGTCGCCATTTGTGTTCAGACCCGAGAAGAGCTTCGCAACGCGTTAGAGAACGAGCTCCGCGCGTTCACGTCCGACCGAGAGACGGCCGGCGGCGGCGCGCTCACCTCGTGGAACCACGCGGAGCTGGAGCTCAACTACCAGTGCCTGCAGAACGAGGTCAAGATCGGAGACTACTACCTGCGGATACTGCTGGAGCAGCGGGACAACGACGATAGTCCCATCAGGAAGTCGTGAGTAGCTTCACAGACGTGCTACCGAGTGCCGCGCCTCTCTAAACTACGATATCTAGAGACCTGTAATAAAGTTATAATGCACAGCCCTCGCCCACGACCGACGATGTCAGCCGACAGGCGGCTGCCGTGTACCGGTACTAAAGGACACTCAAAGTTCTTTCCTTTCCAGATACGAATTCTTCAACGACCTTTACCACCGTTTCCTCTCCACGCCCAAAGTGGAGATGAAATGCATGTGTCTGCAGGCCATGAGCATCGTGTACGGGCGCTACCACGAGGACATCGGGCCCTTCGCCGACACCAAGTACATCGTGCAGATGCTGGACCGGGTGAGCCGCCACCGCCACCTCCACCTCGTGCCTTCCACGCGCCGCTCGCTTGCACCATCACTGATGTCTGTCCTTGTTTCAGACCTGCGACAGAATGGAAAGGGATAGACTTGTCCAATTCTTAGCGAAACTCATATTACATAGGCGCAACGTCAGCGAGATACTGGAATGGAACGGTATAAGGATCCTCGTGGAGCTTATGACGCTGGCGCACCTGCACACGTCGCGCGCCACCGTGCCCGCGCAGAGCAACGTGCTGGAGGGCGGCACGAGCCAGGCCGGCGGCGACCGCGAGTGGTACTACAACCTGGAGCAGGGCGCCGCCGCCCTCCAGAGGAAGGGACCCGTCAGCTTCCAACAGGTACCAACCAACTTGCCTACAGTACACACCCACACGTCGAGCGCCACGCGAACGTAAACGTAAGTTAATATTCAATTCCTAGAGTAGATCGTTAAAACCGCTTTATCTTTGATGTTCCAGCTAAAAGAGCTATACAAGTCCGGCGAGATAAACAACAAGACAAAATGCTGGGCTAACAGCATGGAGGGGTGGCGCGCGGTCGGCAGCGTGCCGCAGCTCAAGTGGACGCTGTTAGCGCGGGGCAGCGCCGTGCTGGACGAGAGCGCGCTGGCCGCGACTGTACTGGACCTGCTCATCACATGCACCAGATACTATCCGAGCAGGTACTAACAACAGCATGGAGGAGTGGCGCGCGGTCGGCAGCGTGCCGCAGCTCAAGTGGACGCTGTTAGCGCGGGGCAGCGCCGTGCTGGACGAGAGCGCGCTGGCCGCGACTGTACTGGACCTGCTCATCACATGTACCAGATACTATCCGAGCAGGTACTAACAACAGCATGGAGGGGTGGCGCGCGGTCGGCAGCGTGCCGCAGCTCAAGTGGACGCTGTTAGCGCGGGGCAGCGCCGTGCTGGACGAGAGCGCGCTGGCCGCGACTGTACTGGACCTGCTCATCACATGCACCAGATACTATCCGAGCAGGTACTAACAACAGCATGGAGGGGTGGCGCGCGGTCGGCAGCGTGCCGCAGCTCAAGTGGACGCTGTTAGCGCGGGGCAGCGC
Organism: Eupithecia dodoneata; assembly: GCA_947044415.1. Lineage (NCBI taxonomy): Eukaryota > Metazoa > Arthropoda > Insecta > Lepidoptera > Geometridae > Eupithecia > Eupithecia dodoneata. The sequence continues at coordinate 11,491,420 of OX345674.1, read as the reverse complement.
CGTGCTGGACGAGAGCGCGCTGGCCGCGACTGTACTGGACCTGCTCATCACATGCACCAGATACTATCCGAGCAGGTACTAACAACAGCATGGAGGGGTGGCGCGCGGTCGGCAGCGTGCCGCAGCTCAAGTGGACGCTGTTAGCGCGGGGCAGCGCCGTGCTGGACGAGAGCGCGCTGGCCGCAGCTGTACTGGACCTGCTAGGTACTAACGTGCCGCAGCTCCTGTAGCGCGAGGCAGCGCCCGTGCTGGCCGCGACTGTAGGTGCGTTGTTGTTGCAGAGACGGCGAGGGCGCGGTGGTGCGGCCGCTGCCGCGGGTGAAGCGCGCGCTGTCGGAGCCCGCCGCGCTGGCGCACGTCGTGCAGCTGCTGCTCACATTCGACCCGGTGCTCGTCGAAAAGGTCTGCATTCATCTCACTTGTATACAGGGTTATTGGTAATTCGACGTATTCCCGTTAGGAGGTGATAGGGGTGACTATTTGCGATAATTTTCATCCCCATGTGCATCATGCAAAAGTGAACCATTTTTAAGTTATCATGATTTTTCGTTTTTTTCAAAACAAGTCAAAAGTGCAACATCAAAAATTGATTTTAAAAAAACTGTCTATTTAAAACTATTCTTTTCTTCTGATTTATAAAAACGAATAAACACTGGTTATTTATCAATATTAAAACAACAATTATCGCTCTAAATTAAGAAATGCAAGATAAAAAACGATATTATTTCATTATTCATTGAGATTTTTTTCCTCTAAAATGCCTTAAAAACTAAAAAAATCCTTATGAAACTTGGCTTGCAGATTATTTTAAAAACATAACTGTTTTCTTAGCTCTCCAGCAATGTATAACAACTATGGACTTATTTCAAAGAAACTGAAAAAAACATCATTACAAAGGAAGCAGGCGGAAATTCGTATACGAACTAAACCTAAGGTCGTTCTTTAAAATTTCTATAAAACTAACTTAAAACAATACTCAATGTAAATAAAACGAAAAATACATATTTAAAATAAAATTTAGCAATAGTTAAGTAGTAACAACAATAAACAAAAATAATAATAAGTAACAATCAAGACATTTTGTAATTTAGCCGAATTAAAGTTTCTTGTTCGAAGTGAAACGCAATGGGGGGCGTTTATAATTCGTGTTTTTTTTTATTCCGCGGAAGAACTCAAAACAAGAATTATAAAAAAACATATGTATTTTTCTACTTACTTTACTTAACTTTAATTAGGCTAAATTACAAAATGTCTTGATTGTTACTTAGTATTAATTTTGTTTATTGTTGTTACTACTTAACTATTGCTAAATTTTATTTTAAATATGTATTTTTTGTTTTATTTACATTGGGTATTGTTTTTAGTTAGTTTTATAGAAATTTTAAAGAACGACCTTAGGTTTAGTTCGTACACGAATTTCCGCCTGCTTCCTTTGTAATGATGTTTTTTTCAGTTTCTTTGAAATAAGTTCATAGTTTTTATGCATTGTAGGAGAGCTAAGAAAACAGTTATGTTTTTAAAATAATCTGCAAGCCAAGTTTCATAAGGATATTTTTAGTTTTTCAGGTATTTTAGAGGAAAAAAATCACAATGAATAATGAAATAATATAGTTTTTTATCTGGCATTTTTTAATTTAGAGCGATAATTGTTGTTTTAATACTGATAAATAACCAGTGTTTATTCATTTTTATAAATCAGAAGAAAAACATAGATTTAAATAGACAGTTTTTTTAAAATAAATTTTTGATGTTGCACTTTTGACTTGTTTTGAAAAAAGCTAAAAATCATGATAACTTAAAAATGATTCACTTTTGCATGATGCACATGGGGATGAAAATTATTGCAAATAGTCACCCCTATGACCTCCTAACGGGAATACGTCGAATTACCAATAACCCTGTATAAACAAACTTACACATACTACATCAGCCTGAAACATGATATCAAAAGTACTGCACTCCCGCACGCGACAGTAAGATACATTCAGCCGAGTCTACCAGCTTCGGGCGCGTGCCATCCTCCGCCCCCTCCACGTGGCGAGTCGTGCTGAGACCTGCTCCTCGTCCAGCGAGGCCGGTGCCGCCCGTCTCATGTCTAACCAGGCACACTCGCTAGGCTCATGCGGCTTGCCTGAACGCCGATAAGCAGTAGATCACTAACTGTGGAAACCCGAGGTACAGCCTGGTATATCCTGGGAGTGTTATTGCGGTTCGAAGGCTTTATGAATTGGTAGTTGTTAGGCGAAGGATGTTTGAAGCGGCGTAATGTCTGTTCATGATTGTAGGTAGCCACGCTCCTGTACGAGGTGATGCAAGACAACCCGGAGATATCTAAACTGTACCTGACCGGGGTGTTCTACTTCATGCTGCTGTATACCGGCTCCAACCTGCTGCCCATCGCGCGCTTCCTGCGCCTCGCGCACATGAAGCAGGCCTTCAGAGCGGACCAGGTACCTACTACCCGTTGTATCAATACTTATCATTATGTGTTCAGATCGCGTAACTTTAAAAATATTGATTACTACTGTACGGAGCAGGATCCTCAACCGATTCACCTAACATTAGGCATACATGCAGCAAGTTCGGTGACAATGCAAAGTCATGGTATCAAAACAGAATAGAATATACTCGTATGTATCTATTTGTGTGACAAAATGGAAGTTACCTAGTTCTCGTCTCCGCTTGCGGAGTGGCATCCCAAGAGAACCAGATCCCCACCTCTTGCTTGCCTTCATTGGCCGGTCTGAGTGGAGTCGCGAGAGATGCATCTTAGGATGTAGACTCGGGGGTGGAAGTGTCTAATGGCGTAATAGCGAGGAAACCCGCTCACAGTCTTCGTGATGGTGAAATCGGGGCCCGCACCTCTCGACACCCCTCAGTCGTTTGCGCCGATGTTGTTCCTCTCCGGTAATTTACTCCGGCTTTTTAAGGAACCCATCCAGCATTCGGCAAGCCACCGTCTGCCACTCTTCTTAACATTATGATTGACTTGTTTATGGGAGACGTCCGCAATCTCCCCTATAGCCCAATTACCTAGTCCATCCATCCATCACAATAGCCTGGTTTTATTTCTTTAATTTTTCTTTGCAATATTCTCTACACTTGGTGTATACCATCTTTGGGTTTATCATATTGTGCACCCGAGGATGATACCCGCTTTAGATCAACTTTTCAAAGGGCCTCTGTGCTGTTGGCATCGGCCCCACGCAAGCCTTCCAAAGAACCGTGTCACTTTATGGCCCGAGATGGATAATAATAGCAAAAGGTTGAATTACAGACTTCTTCAGACATAATGCAGCGCTCTATCCTGGGCCAGCTGCTGCCGGAAGCCATGGTCTGCTACCTGGAGAACCACGGCGCCGACAAGTTCGCGCAGATCTTCCTGGGAGAGTGGGACACGCCCGAGGCCATCTGGAACTCCGAGATGAGGTGAGGCCTCGCGTCCATATCTCACCTGATCCCGTATGACTACCTGCGCCACCAGTCACAGCCGAGCGAACCACCACCATGATACACAACTCGGCTGTCCCAAATCAAAACACAGTAACGGACATTTTTTGTCGAAATCATGATTTTTACACCATACTTTTAACACAGTAAATGCTCACAATATGCAAAAACCTTTTTTTCAATAAAGGCCTTCATTCCCAATATAGCGATACCAAGTGCACAGACTAAACCGCAATCCCCAAATAAATCAAAAACCTAGTAAGAGCTGATTACCAGTTCAAAACACAGCAAGGCACACGTACTTACTTTGTTTTGGATTGGGATTTCCACTTTCTAGGTTTTTGATTTGGGAGACATAAAATCTTCAAATTACACAGTAGGTATAGCACACACCCGTCGGAGTTTCTATCTCCATGAATTAGGGTTTAAATTAGTGGGAAAACATCAAATTTGCCGCTATCTTTTCGGGAGAGGGGCGGGGCGCCGCGTGCCTACATTTATAGCGTCGATCCCATTTCAAAGTTAGTAAGTGTTATACAACGTGCATCGAATTATATTTTTAATATTTTAGTGTGCAAAAATTTAGACAGTAATCTTATCTACCATCTCCATATTGAGCTGTAGATTCATAGTTTGGTAAGGCATAATAAAATCAGCTTTTTTTGCCCTCCTGTAAATTTGTTCGAAGTCCCTTACTGTGTTTTGATTTGGGACAGCCGGACTAGCCTGTGGATCCTAGGGCACCTGCCTTGGAGAGACATGCGCGGCGTGTCATCCCTATTGTCAAGCTTGCCGCAACTTACGGGGATCCAATGACACAGACAGCAACTTGCACTCAAAATGTCTCCATGACGTAGAGAAGTGATTGGGGATGTTTGTTTGTTTGTTGCAGACGCATGCTGATAATGAAGGTGTCTGCGCACATCGGCGAGTTCACCCCGCGGCTGCGCGCGCACATCGCGGCGCGCTACCCCTATCTGGCCATCCCCGCCGTCTGCTACCCGCAGCTGCAGCACGAGCTGTTCTGCAGCATGTTCTACCTGCGGCACCTGTGCGACACCGAGGCCTTCCCCGCCTGGCCCATCCCCGACCCCGTGAGTAATCCGCACACACGCACTATTCACTATTGTGGCAGATAGTTCGATCCGTCTCTGTTCAAGATGTAATCAGTCGGTATGGAAGGCACGCGCTCCCCTGACTCTACTCACGTGATGTTTCCTTGCAGGTGCGACTCCTGAGAGACGTATTAGAAGCGTGGCGTCGCGAAGTGGAGAAGAAGCCTACATCCATGACGGTGACCTCCGCGTACGAGGCGCTGGGGCTCGGGCCGGGCGCGCACGAGGAGGCGGCCGTCAGGAAGGCCTACTACAGGCTCGCCCAGCAGCACCATCCCGACAAGAACCCCGAGGGACGGGTTAGTACTGACCTTATTGAACACTGTCTTGTCCCGCCTGCTCAACTCACCGATAATATACAATGCGTTTGTAGTACATGTAGTGATGATCTTCAATGGAATGCTGTAACTGAGACATGTTGGAAAAAGATTTGTTTTGTCGAGGGTCTGTGTGTGGTGTGGGGTCGCTCAGAGAAGTGTTCGGGTGACACAGTGACACAAGCGTTGTTTCAGGATCGCTTCGAGGCGGTGAACCAAGCCTACGAGTTCCTGTGCAGCCGGAACGTGTGGAGCGGCGACGGACCCAACGCCAACAACATCGTGCTGATCCTGCGCACGCAGACCATTCTGTTCCAGCGGTACTCTGACGGTGAGTGACGACACGCGCGCCGCGGCGCCGCCGCGACGGTTTGTTGTTCAATAGTTTATACCTTGTTGCAGTCCTGTCACCGTACAAGTACGCGGGCTACCCGCAGCTGCTGCGCACGGCGCGGCTGGAGGCGGAGGCGGAGCAGCTGTTCGCGCCGAGCGCGGCGCCCGCGCTGCTGCCCGCCGCCTGCCAGCTCGCACACGCCACCGTCACGTGCTCCGCGCTCAACGCGGAGGAGCTGCGCCGCGAGGGCGGGCTCGAGGTGCTGCACGCTGCGCTGGCTCGCTGCGTCGGCGTGCTGTCGCGGCAGACGCGCGCGGCCGACGTGAGCGCGAGGGTGTGCGCGCACGTGGCGCGCTGCTTCGCCGTGGCCTGCGCCTTCGAGCAGTGCCGCAGCGTGGCGGCCGACCTGCCCGCGCTCTGCGCAGACATCGTGCCGCTCCTCAACTACCAGGTGTGGGGGAGAGCCGAGCTGTTTGCTCAGCCCTTATAACTAACAACAAATGAATCATCTTGTTGCTTCCAGCACCTCGGTGACACGGCGTGCGCCGGCGCCGAGGCCACCGCGGCGCTGGCCCGGGAGCCCCGATGTCGCGCCGCCTTAGCGCTCGGCGGCGCCATGCACGCGCTCATACCCGCCGTGCTCAACTACGACTATACACTCACCGAGTCCGGCATAGACAGCGAGGCACAAGCTAGCAAACAGGTATAATGCATTGGCCCGCGAGCCGCTCGGCGGCGCCATGCACGCGCTCATACCCAATATAGTCATCAATTACCCATTTCGAATAACAATATTCTGTTGTGTTCCCAGGAAACTGCCAACCAACTAGCGAAGCAATGCGTGCAGGCTCTCGCCGCGCTGTACGGCCCACACGTGGACACCACGCCGGAGGACGAGCGGATACGCAGTGCGCTGCACACGCTACTCACACCTTACCTGTGCGGACGGTTAGCGGAGCCGGACCAACACGAGGTCAGTGTCACTCGCTCACAGACCAGCACACATACGGTGTCGGATCTCTTCCTTCAGACAATCTAATGTCTACACTGAAGGCTGATGATTACAATAAAACACAAGTTGATGTTATATATATAAGATCAACGTGTCACCGATCAGTCCGAGCCGGCGAGTGGCGGGATCTGTGTTCATGAACAACTTGCTACCATCAATGTTTCAGCTTCTGAAGACTCTAACGTCTAACTGGCGGACGCCCTACCTGGTGTGGGACAACAGCACTCGCGCCGAGCTCAAGGACAAGTTGCGCAACAGTGGCGCCACGCCCGCGGGGGGCGGCGCGCCGCTCGTGGAGCCCTTCACGTACGGCGCGCACGAGGGGCTGCTGCGGGTCGGCGACCTCTACCTGCAGATCTACAACGAACAACCGGACTTCCCCATACACGTGAGGCACCACTCTTTCTACATGCCCTTCATTGTACCGAGTGCTCGAGGCCTGCACTGTCCACGGCTTCGGGAGGCCTACACCCAACACTGGGTAAAATGACACTGCGGATGATGGTAGCATAATATTCATTAAAAGATAGGAATATCAAATATGTGTGTTGACATGATCCAGTAGGTTTTTGTTCACAAATCACGGATTTTGGGCACTTACACTATTTTAAATACATTTCCAACATGATTCATTCGTACTAGCCAAATTAAATTTACAGGCTTTATTCTTCATGAAAGCCAGATGTTTTTAAGATAGGTTGCAGAAAAAAATAGTACACGAAATATTTATTTTGAACCATATAAAGTTAATGTAATTATTAGATTTTGAAAATAAATTTTGCTTTAATTTTCATATTTGGTTTTTTATAAATATAAGAGTCAAATTGGTATAGGATACCAAAGGCCCACTATTCATCTTGTTTCAAAAAAAAGACAGGGTCGCAGACCCAATATTTTGGATGCAATTGCGAAATCAAGGATGATTTTAACTAAAATTTTACTAAAATCCAAATAACTTTTGAACCAGTGAATATCGCTGAACATACAGGGGCATTAAATCGATAGGTACTGAGGTCTCCCACCCCCCATCCACCGATGATCCACCCCTGATGTTACACCGTGTATAAAAGAAAGTCGTGTTAGTTACACTATCTATAACGGTGGCGAGGTAGCTTAGAACCAGGAGACGGACATTATTTTTATTCATCTGAGGCGCAACAAAGTTCGCGGGATTAGCTAGTCTCTAATAAATTAAACAATATCCCAAAAATTCCATGTTGAAATCAACAAATTTTAAGACAAAAATTTTAATTTCTTAAAATATGTTGTACAGTGTAAGTGTCCGGCAGGCCGTGCGCCTTGCTCACTCGGAGTAGGTGGGGTACCATTAAACATGGTCCGTGGTTCAAAAGATTTGTTTGCAATGTGAACGATACGTTGGATGTACGAGACACGCTAACGACAACGTTCTATGAGATGAGAGATTGGTGCGTGTTGCAGAACCCGCAGCAAGTGGTCCTGGAGCTGCTGCAGTTCGTGCGCGCGCAGGCCGCGGCCCCGCTCGAGCTCACGCCGCAGTGCGCCCAGCGCCTCACGCTGGCGCTGGACGCCCTCGCCAACGTCCTCCTCAAGCACCCGGGTGAGTGCCACACCACCACGCGGGCAACACTTCACTATAGGAGTGTGTCACCGCACCCATGAGTCAAGTGAACAATGCACGAGAGACGAACGCAAGAGAGCCGCAGAGACCAATGTGTTCGTTGTAACATGAAAGTTATTTTCAGGTCGAACACTGCGGGGCTGAATGTGTAATATTGACGTTCCTCTCGGCAGGTGCAGAGATCCAATGCATCGGTCATTTCGGCCTCCTGTTCGGTCTGCTATCGGCGCGGTCGGCGCCGGCGCTGGTGGGCGCGGCGCTGCGCTGCGTGTGCGCGGCCGCCGGCAGCCGCGAGTGCGTGGAGGACGTGGCTGCCAGCGCCGTGCTGGGCCACTTGCTGCCCTTGCTGGCCGAGACACCGCCGAGGTACCTACACCACACTGCCGGCGCGGACCGTTAACCTTATCTCCATTCATAGTTCTTGCAAGGGCAGACATTCGAGGGAATTCAAATGTGTCGTATTGCTACGAGCTACAGAATGCGAGGCTTCGTTTATTAATTAGGGACAATAAGAACAAGTCATCAGCTACTGGCACGCCGCGCCGGTAGACGGGTACTAGGTTATATACAGTCGTGGTCAACTAATTAGGGACAATAAGAACAAGTCATCAGCTACTGGCACGCCGCGCCGGTAGACGGGTACTAGGTTATATACAGTCGTGGTCAACTAATTAGGGACAATAAGAACAAGTCATCAGCTACTGGCACGCCGCGCCGGTAGACGGGTACTAGGTTATATACAGTCGTGGTCAACTAATTAGGGACAATAAGAACAAGTCATCAGCTACTGGCACGCCGCGCCGGTAGACGGGTACTAGGTTATATACAGTCGTGGTCAACTAATTAGGGACAATAAGAACAAGTCATCAGCTACTGGCACGCCGCGCCGGTAGACGGGTACTAGGTTATATACAGTCGTGGTCAACTAATTAGGGACTTTCAAGATAGTGAAGAGCAATAACCGAACATGTACATATATATATAAAACCCTATTGATTTCTCAGCACCTATTATTTGCATAATTTGGTCCGATTATTATGCTATAAATGGCTGTAAATAAAAGAATAAATAAAAAGAAAAAGTATTTAATATCAAAGGTTGAACATGTATTAAATTTTAAGGTATAATTCTGTAGCTGGACATTTAATTAAGGACAGTAAACTATAATGAAAAATAGAGTTAAACAAAACTAATAATCTGCAGTATTATAATATCTTTAACAGCTCCATTTTATTACGTGTAAAATCAGTACCCAGTAGCAAAACCTTTGTTAGTAATTACCGCTTGACACCGATGTGGCATAGACATTATCAGTTTCTGGCATGTTCCGACAGGAATGTTTGCCCATGCCTCACAAAAAGCTTCATTCAGTTCATCTATAGTTGTGGTACGATAAGTGGCAACTTTTTTCTTGATTTCGTGCCAAAGATGCTCGATTGGGTTAAGGTCCGGGCTATTTGCTGGCCAATCTAGCACCGATACTGACTGACTGGTAAGAAACGACTTGACTGAACGGGCGAAGGATCGTTATAGGGAAGCTTCGTTTCCTCCAATATTGCCTTGTATTGATGTTGGTCTAAGTTACCCTGAACTTTCCTCACAGGTCCCACTCCACGTCCAGAAAATGAACCCCACATTTTAATGTTTCCACCGCCATGTTTCACCTGCTTTTTTGTGAATCTTGGATTCATTTCCGCTTTTACTGGACGCCATACGTATTGCCTTCCATCTGAAGAAAACAAATGAACCTTGGTCTCGTCAGAGAATACTACATGTTGCCATTGGGCGTAGGTCCAATGTCCATATTTACGTGCAAACGCCAAACGAGCATTTCTATGTTCTTTCTTCAACAACGGTCAACACTTTGCGAGCCACTCTTCCGAACAACCCTGCTTCTACCAGACGTCGTCGAACGGTCCTCGCTGAGACACCAGCTCTTTCGTCTGTCCCAAACACTTCGTGTTTCATTAAAATAGAGCCTAGAAACGCATCTTTCTTAGCTACCCTGGTTATCATTCTGTCTTCTTGCGGAGTTGTTTTTCTCGATCTTTTTGTTCTGGGCACATTTAAAGCTGTGTTATTGCGTCTGACATGTTGCACTGCATTGTATACCATAGTTTTTGAACAATTTAAATGTTCTGCTATCCTTCGGTACGGCCAACCATGCTCGACAACAAACTTCATGATAATTTTTCGTAGTGTTGGATCGCAACTTTTATTTTTGCCCATTTTTCTTCAAAATATTTTTCAAAACTTAAAATAAAAATCGGGATTGCCGCCAAAACTACCACGAAACAATAAGAGAAGAAGTAAAAAGTATTGAGATTCAAATTTTGAAAATAGAACGCAATATCTCAGTGTCCCTAATTAAATGGCCAGCCAGCATTATTTGAACAAATAGCACTATGATAATCTATCAGCTATACTGTAAAGAGGTTTAATGTTTAAGAAGTTGTTATTGTTTGTATAATCGGGCACATCAATGACTAATTGGCGAGAGTAGAACCATACTGATCCAAGTGTCATTTTTTCAATAATGGAGATTTTTGCAGTACAGGTACGGGTTTTTTAATTTCTTTCATGCCACACTGATCCAAGTGCAAAAAAACATCATTTCTGTTAGGGAGCCTTCAATTCCCACTTTAGCATTAGTCTTACTTTCAAATATATATCATGCCATACTAATCCAAGTGACAATCCGTACTTGGATCATTATAGCCCAAATTTATTGAGTAAGCTAAAGTGATCCAAGTACAAAATGTGTGTTCAACTGGCAGCAAGACTGCTAGCTGTCCCCCCCTCTAAATACGGGTGAGGTTTTTTATCTAAAGCAACTTCAGATACTCAATTTCGGATAAAGAAAAAATAATAATGAACATGTGGCCTGAGCACTGTGGGGCAAGAGGTTCTCAGGAAGTGATGTCCTCGCTCTATCACTTCATGACTCACAACTCACAACTCCCTTTATTAGTCGAGAGCAAAAGAAGAGGACAGACATGTTCACGCCTCAGGCATGGATGGATCTCGTGCGTTGTTGTCGAAAGCATAAGCCATTCATAGTTCGAGACATGGCTGACAAGTTTCTCGACTTTGAAACGCTAACAACTCAATATAAAGACTACCATACTGTTTTTGGAGAAGGTGCTAAGATATCACAAATGCGAAAAATTAAATTCTGCAATGGTTCAAGCATCATGCACTTCAATGATTGTACCGCCGATCCATCATCCGCTCTACCTATCAATTCCGCATATACCTAGAAGAGGGAGGGGCGAGGAGTCTCAGGACGATGAAAACACACTACCTTCCATGTTTGGGGATGATTAAGCTTCATTTACTTCTTTAGGTTCTATTTTTCATAAGGTTTTTTATGTAAGTCAATTTGAATTTGATTAAATATTTTGTGCCAAAGTGATCCAAGTGATTTTTTTTTTGCATAAACTAACATTTTGCTTCTTATAATGAAAAATATTGTCATGAATTTTTTTTTAAATCATCTTTAACATTTTAGCCATCATTTTGTTGAAGATTAAACCATAACAGATCACCTGTATTTTTAAAACAAGATCAGACGCGTTTGTTTCATTTTCTCAAAAGGATGAAAATGATACTTGGATCAGTATGGTTCTCTACCCTCGCCAATTATACTTACATGTAAAAGATATGGAATATTTTTAAGACTCGTTGAAAAAAAAAAACACAATTTGGCTTAACTAGAGATTGTCCCTAATTAGTTGACCACGACTGTATATAATACATATATATAATATAGATACATATTTTTTATAATACATAGGAAACGACCAGAACACCCGGAACAAATATCTGCAGATCGTACACACAATTGTTCCGAGGCGGGAATCGAACCCGCAACCTCCTGCGTCGCAGGCGGACCTTCACCCACCGCGCCACATCATCGGTCATCAGGCAATCGAATAAGTTGCGCTTGCTAGGTTCACGGGCCCACGGCGGCCAGTCTGGTGCGCGGGACATGGTATAGTGCACAAGTTTGTGCGCAAACAGAGGGGTTTGTGTTTGTCAGATACAGGCATGCCAGTGAGTGTATAGACACGAGGGTAGCGGTGTGTGACGGAGGAGTACAGCGTGGGTTGTCCGCAGGGCCGCCGTGCTGGAGGTGCTGGCTGCGCTGCTGCCCAACACGGCGCTCTGCAAGGAAGCCTTGGCCAAAGGTAAGTCGGGGGGCGCGACCCGCTCCACCGTACGTACCCGGGCGAGCGGCTCGCGCTCCCGGGATGCGGGTACGAGGCGAGTCTAGGAACTACAGCGTGGTGCACTAAACTATGACTCATAATGGTGTTATATCATACTGCTGCGGTGAACGCGCAGATATAAACACCGTATTTGCGTTGCCGAAGAGGGCTGTTCGCGCGATCTACTGACATATAATATGGGTCCCAGAGAATCCCTACGTGATCAATTCAAAGCAATAAACATAATGAATGGACCATGTCATGTGAAAATGTCAATCGGTTCCCTAAAAAATGCGATATACGTAATTTAAAATGTCAGAGCTACCAAGGATCCTGAAATGATAACTCCAACGATGATAGTTCGCAACTGATTTATTAATTAGATCTAGGTTACACGAAGACTTAATGCGGAACAAGGTAATCACGTATAATAACAATGGTCACGTTTACACGAACGACGTTGCTAAGCTAATACTCTAGGAAGTTAACTAGCTCTCGCACGTACCTTCGACCTAATTACATTGTACTTCGTACATAAATACTAGACCCCGCTGTGCCCACAACTAGGCTAAACAAGGCAAATGTCTCGTTTAAAGGGCAATAATATTGTATGTCTACGCTTCAACAACAAAACTCCTCTGTATGTATCATCCGTACGGGTAGTGGGGGTAGTGGTGGGGGGTACGTGCTGTACGCAGTGTTTGTCGCAGGCGCCGTCATCTACCTGCTGCAGCTGTTCTGCAACGGCAAGCTGGTGGAGACGCGCGAGGCGGCCGTCGAGCTGCTGGCCCGGATGATGGCGGACAAACTGCACGGACCCAAGGTAACATTTGTATGGTATGATTATCATCTATCAGTGTCCGCTCGGTGCGGGCGCGAGACTGACCCCTTGTGATGGTGACACGGCCCGGTAGGTGCGGCTCACCATCTCGCGGTACATCCCCGGCGTGTTCTGCGACGCGATGCGCGAGCCGGCGGCCGGCGCGGGCGGCGCCGTGCACATGTTCGACGCGCAGCACGAGCACCCCGAGCTGGTGTGGAGCGACGCGCAGCGCGCGCCGCTCGCCGCCCACGTCGCGCAGCTGGCCGACAGGTACCTCCCGCACCCGACACATTATTACTTTACCTTGGTGTCTCGCTCTTTCTTCTGATAATATCAAACAAATGCAAACTTTACTGGACGCAGAACTCAACCTAGAGTAGATCAGACTTTTAAATTTTAAAAACAGAAGTAAATAAATAAATAAAATCAATAGCCTTTATTGCTGAACTAATTTTTACAATGTTTTACAGTTTTCTTACAAATATGCTTACTTTATAACAGTTACTTATCTTTTTCGACATACTCGTAGGCCTCCTCTAAAGATTTCCACTCTATTCTATCTTTCGCTATGCGGGTCCATATTGGACCCGCCACTTGTCTAATGTCGTCCTCCCATCTTCTAGTCTGTCTCCCTCTTTTTCTTGTGCTATCTCGTGGTTGCCATTCAGTTATTAGTCTCGTCCATTTCTCCTTCTTCTCTCCTATCATATGCCCAGCCCATCTTCACTTTAAGCACCTGTATGTCGTGTATGCATTCTTAAATTTTGTTTTACTTTTGATACATTTCAGTTTAACTCGGTCTTTTCTTTTAACTCCTATTGTGTTTCTATCCATTTTTATTTTCTTGCTAGTTCTGTTAGTTCCCATGTTTGGCGCCCATATAGCAAGCATGGTAGGATACACATATTGTATACTCTCCTCTTGTTCCTCATAGACATATCTTTGTTTTTCATGACTTCACTGAGTGACCAAGTTTAGGGTTATGCAATGATAAAATGTAATCCTGGTTGTGTTGTGACATTCCCAGGCATCACGCGAACCAACTGCGCGACGCGAACGCTGCCTTCGAGGACCGAGAGAGCATAGAGCGGGCGGGGGCGGGGGCGGGGGCGTGGGCGCCGCCGGGGGAGGTGGTGGTGGGGGGGGTCTACCTCAAGCTGTACCTGCAGAACCCGCACTGGAACCTGAGGAGCCCCCACAAGTTCCTGCAGGAGCTGCTCACCGAGACGCTCACCGCCATCCACAAAGACTCTACGGAGGTCAGTACTGCGCAGGCACAGGCGGGGCCGCACTCACATGCACCTCATCACCCGACGCCGCGTGCCGAGTAGAACTGGCGCGAGCGGCGACGCAACCGACACAAGTAAGGTTGTCCTTATTTGTGTTGGTTGCTTCATTGTCGCCAGATTATTTAAACAGACATTGTACGTGATAACTTAGATGGAAGTAGAGGAATAACAGAACAGCATCTAGTCCTGAAGCAACCAGCGCTCATGTCTCTCTCTACCTTACAGGGCAGCAGGGGAGAGGTGTGCGCACAAGCACTCGCCACGCTGCTGCGAGCCAGGCCCGCGCTCGGCGAGCTGTGCGCCCAGCTCGGCGAGCTGCCGCGCCTCACGCGCCTGCTGGCTGCCTGCCCGCGCCTCGCCGTGCCCGTGCTAGCCGCGCTAGCGGACACACAGGTACTTACTGCGAGCCAGGCGAGCGGTGCGTTATGAAGCGTGTCGGTCAGTGGAAGGCACTAATGGAGTTATAATTGCAGACATGCGTGGAGGCGCTGTGCGGGACGGACGTGATGTCGGCGCTGAAGACGGCGGTGAAGACGTGTCGCGAGTCGGTGGGCGGCGCGTGCCAGGCGCTCGCCGCCATCTTCAGCAGCGCAGCCAACACCGACCGGCTGGTGCTCCAGGTGACGGCTCTACTCTCCCTCCCCCCCCTCCCCTCCCTCCCCTCCCTGCGCCCCACAACACCGACCGGCTGGTGCTCCGGACTCCTTGCATCGCCACTGACAACTGTCCTTGTTCCGGTTCCAGGCATTAGAATCGGAGCTGATAGGCGAGCTGCTCTCCCTGCTCGAGAGCAGGCTGGACGGAGCCACCGCGGCGCAGCTCGTCAGCGCGCTGAAGGCCATGGCGGGCTCTGCGCAGCACGGCGAGCGAGTGCGCGCCGTGCTGGCCGGTAGCGCCGTGTGGGACCAGTACGCGGCGCAGAGACACGACCTGTTCATAGCCTCGGCGCCGCAACACCAACTCACAGGTTAGTGCAGCGAGCCAGCGCGCTGAAGGCCATGGCGGGCTCTGTGCTGGCGGAACAAATTCATTAATATCCTTACACTCTCACATAAGTTTAAATAGTAAAATGATTTTTTTGTTTTTCTTAGCCCCCATCCCCCACTCGGCGGGCTACCTCACCGCGCCACCCTCCTCCATCCCCGCGCAGCCGCCGCCCCTGGACTGACTGCGTGCGCGCGCGCGGTGACGTCACGCACGCCCCCCTGGACTGATCGCACGGTGACGTCACGTACCATTTACAAATAAGCTATGCCAGTGGATAGAAGTAACTCGATGTAAAGTGTTAGAAGCTAAAGTTTGATGATTTCATTAGAAGTGAGAAGACGTTGTAAGATCTATCGACACCTGTTCCTTAGTTGTTGGAGGATTTACATACTGTGATACACCTTACTTGATCTCGACCTAACAAGGCAAGCCTGTTACTAACAAGGTAAGCCTGTAATTACCTAGGCAAGCCTGTTACTAACAAGGCAAGCTTGTAACTAACAAGGCAAGCCTGTAACTTACAAGGCTAGCCTGTAACTCCTAAGATATCTGACGAACTTAATTAAACTTATGCGGCGAGAAGTTTGTCTGCCAATAAATAACTATTTCAGAAAATGAAAGAAGGTTTTGCGTTCGTGACAATGTTATATTTGATGAGAAGCGAGCTCTCTTGCCATACGTAGTAGCACGCAGTCGCGAAGAGGCGCACTTGTTACTTTCAAAAACAAAAAGACATTGTTATTTGGCGACATTAAAATAAGCAATAATCAATAACGTTATTAAGTCATACTGAATAATCAAAAGGAATACTAATCCAAAAATAATGTATTTACACAAAAATATAATTATTTCGGGCATTAACACGTACCATAGCAATTATTCACTCATTAAGAAAACACACTTTTCTTATATTTGTCATTCTTAAGTTTTATTCTTCAGCCTACCCGGCGGTACCCGGCGGTACCCGGCAATGCACTCTTATGACTAATGACCTGTGTAGTTGTAGCTCCTATTGAAGACAATCGCTGTGTAAAGCGGTTCCCTTGTTGTATTGCGGTGGCTCCTAGACAAGTGCGATTGTCATAAATATCCCGCATGATCTAATTGTCTAAGGGCCTTTGTTTGTGTGGACCAGCTTTACCTTACTCGTTCACCTCACGTTTGTTAATAAACATTGTATGTATGTATAGCCTCGGGAAGGGACGCCTGCGCCTGCTCGGTGCAGGTTAGTTTGTTACAAAGGATCCTTCTCTCGGATATAGTCTCTGTCCACAATGTAGCGAATGTCTGATTGATTTAGAACGGTCCGCGTACCGAGTATACATCGCGATAGTTTCAAAAGTTTGAACGTATCTCTGGTGTCGCAAGAGGAGTTGTGTATGTCTCTGGTGGAGATGATAGCCAGTTTATTAGTTTCCGTGATAAATAGAGAAGTGTAGAGCCCGCGGCGTGCGCGGAGCGGACGGAAGGCATCGAATGGACTGAAGGCTGAGGGCCGGGCTCCTCCTGATATGATATTTTTATATTTAGCGCTAAGTTATATCACTGTAATATATACCTATAATAGAGTTAATACAATTTTAAATTATACTATTCTAGTTTTATTTAACTGTCCACCATGTTGGAGGTGCTTGGGAATGCTTTAGATCCAACGGCAGGTTCACGTTCCTGCGGCCGCGACCAGGGACTCGACTCATAGTTCATAGCTCATTTATTGATAACTTTTCTGCGCGGACTGGTATACGACAAGGGCGAGCACGTTCAAGATCCCTAAGGATTCAAAATGCGGCCGCGCAGACTCATCTTGAGGTATTCCCACTATCGATCTTATCGCTCTCTTTTGGAGTCTGAAGGCGCGCTCCCAACCGGATGCGCGCCCCCAGAGCTCC
The DNA here is from genome assembly GCA_947044415.1 of Eupithecia dodoneata. Taxonomy (NCBI): domain Eukaryota; kingdom Metazoa; phylum Arthropoda; class Insecta; order Lepidoptera; family Geometridae; genus Eupithecia; species Eupithecia dodoneata. The sequence goes on along the minus strand of OX345674.1, from coordinate 11,474,393 downwards.
ACGCCATATTGAAGGAGCGAATGGACGTTGGCGACATAAATACTCAGGACCATAACTCTGTCCAAGGTAGACGAAAGACGCCATAGGGCAAAGCATGATCGACCTATCTTCTTAGAGTTCTGAGTTTATACATATATGTGCGCTTCCCACGTAAGACACCTGTCCAAAGTGACCCCAAGAAAAGTAGTCGTATGGACTTGGTTGATTACCTTTCCTCCCAGGCTCACGGCGACCGGCGGGCTGTAGCGTCCTGCAAGGCTGAAGTTGGTTTTCGTGACATTCAGAATAAGACCATTCTGATGAAACCACTTCTGCACTTCACCTGCAACCTTGTTCAATTTTGTTGTAATGCATCCTGATTTTCAGCTTCTACGATAGCCGCTACATCATCTGCATACATGACGATGTGTGCATCTTCTATGCACTCAGGCAGGTCGTTCATGAGGAGGGAGAACAGTATGTTCGACATGGGGTTCGATTTTACTCTCCCTCTGCCGGTGACGATTTGCGTGCGGCCAGTAAAGTAAAAGTAAAGTAAAAAATCATTTATTTCTTTAGGCTTACAAAATAAGCACTTAGACAAGTCATATTTTATATATAAATTATTATAAAATAAAATTATTTTACTGTTCACTTCAATTTTTTGTCCACTAGTGGAAGAAGTGAAAAGAAACCACTAGCATGTTCATCTCTTATATGTCTAATACATGGTTATTTGCCTATTTAAGTCTAAATATAATATAATTCGATACATGTCAATATTTAAGTAAAGCTATGCACAACAACAAATTACTTACATACTATTGTCGGTGCGAAACTGAGCGACATCTGGCCAAGCATTAACATCATTGAGACAATCATTTATGGAGTAGAAAGCCTTCTTGATGAGATTTAGTTTTATGTAATTTTTAAATTTACCAATAGGGAGCTCAGTTGCTTCAGATGGAAGCTTATTATAGGAGCGCACGCTATTGCCCATAAATGATTTCCCTACCTTGTGTAATCTAAATGATGGGATGTGTAACTTGTTCTTGTTTCTTGTATTTCTATTGTGAACATCACACTTTTTCATAAGGCTATCCTTATTTTTGTGGGTATACATTAGATCAGTCATGGAGCTAAGCAGCAGTCGTAGAGCCGGACCATCCATTCCATAATGGACTAGTTTCTCCGCAAGTACAGCATGATCCGCGACGTCGAAGGCTTTCGACAAGTCACAGAACATGACCGCCACCTGCATCCTGCGCTCCTTGGCCTGCATTACGCGGCACACAACTTCTCTCGCGACATCTGTCGTGTTCCTCCCCGCGCGATAGGCATATTGCCGATCGGACAGGGACTCTGTGCTGGACAGTCGCCGTCAGTCTGGTGCTCAGCCCGCGCTCGAATATTTTCGCGATCGCCGGGATTTTGAAGACAGGCCGGTAGCTGTTACGTCGTCCTTAGTCCTCTTGTCCTCTTGTATAAAGGAGACACTCTTACATTTTTAAAAACCTGTTGATATTCACCCAGGCCCAGACATCTATAAAAATGTGCCGATATAATGAAGCACATTGGAATGGCGGCTTACTCAGCAAGGATATGGATATGTCGTAAATATCCTTCGTTGGCTTGTTAGCCACCCCTGATGTTATTATCATGACAACTTCATCCGGAGTAAAACGTCCAAACCTAAGTGAGCGGTCCGCCGCCGGCGGGCGCGCCGCACGTCAGTGGAGCGCTCACAAAGTGCAGGTTCACCGCGTCCACAGCAGCGACCTCGTTCTCGAATCCGGATCCATCGGGTCTCCTCAGCCTTTCGATAAAGTCCATGTTACTCCCTCGTTTCTGTCCGGTTTCAATTTTGACTAAATCCCACATAGTTTTAGTCATACTCCTTGATTTATGTATTAGATCACAGTAAAAACGGCTTCTCTCGGGTTTTAGAATTCTATCATACCTAATTTGATATTCGTCAATTTGTGCAGATAGGATTTCATTGTCAGGGAATTTTAATTTAATATACTTCATGTCACGCAATAAATATTCTAAATTAATAACGTCACTTGATACTACCCACGATTTATTTTTCTTTGGTAGGTTCTTTGGTAGTTTCCCGTTAAGCGCTCAGTAGAGCGCATAACGGTAAAACAAATGTCAAATTGACTACTAATAATATTAATAATTCTGTTCGCTAGACCGTTGACAGTCAACACCGATATTTGTGATATTTCCTGCCAGTCCACATTCTCCAACGAAACAACGAAGTTGCGTGTATACGTGTTCCACCGTGGCACCAGCGCTGCATGAACTGCTCCAAGAGTTAATGGTATGTATGGGGAAGGCACTGTGCGAGAAGACACGGTCCGTGTTCCAGGAGAGCCGGCCTAATGCTGTGCTGCAAAAGCTAGCTGCAATTTATTTTTTAAATTAAATTGTATTCAAAGATCAACGGTTAGTCCTGAAATTAATTTAGAACATAACATATTTTATAACAACTTCAAATATAATGTTTTCTTATAACTTAGTATAATACATTGAAATATAAGTCTGACTTGGCTAGTTCTCAATCAGGGGGTCAAAATCATTCAAAGTTTCCGTTACATAGGTAATAGGTACATACTCGTACCTACATACATTATCGGTGAATCATTCAAAGTTTCCGTTACATAGGTAATAGGTACATACTCGTACCTACATACATTATCGGTGAATCATTCAAAGTTTCCGTTACATAGGTAATAGGTACATACTCGTACCTACATACATTATCGGTGAATCATTCAAAGTTTCCGTTACATAGGTAATAGGTACATACTCGTACCTACATACATTATCGGTGAATCATTCAAAGTTTCCGTTACATAGGTAATAGGTACATACTCGTACCTACATACATTATCGGTGAATCATTCAAAGTTTCCGTTACATAGGTAATAGGTACATACTCGTACCTACATACATTATCGGTGAATCATTCAAAGTTTCCGTTACATAGGTAATAGGTACATACTCGTACCTAAATACATTATCGGTGAATCATTTTAAGGCACTCCTTTGACAGCATTATGAGCAGCTGAAAATATATTTCTTTTTATCGAAATGTTATGAAATACAGTATGCACTATTTATCATATTTTAAGGTTTTGGAACGTGGCACGACATCTAATCTAGTAGGTATAAACGATTTTTTGTACAAAACCTGATGAGTGTGCCTAAATCCGTTGCGTTTCTTATTGAAAAATATCAAAACATGAAATAAAACTAAGAAATGTGAAAAATGAACATGATAGTTATATATTTATACTTTAATACAGTCTTTCTAACTTATAAATAACGTTGTTTGTAACTAACCTATGAAATAGACGATTCTAGTTCCACTGCGTTACTTCGCGTGTTTTTAAACGTTTTTAAAACTTTAGAATATAATCTCTACTTAGAATAATCACACATATATTTATTATAAATACCAATAGACACGAGTCTTGGAGACATAACTAAACTTTTTTTTAAAACCAAGAAATGAAATCAGAATTATCTTGAAAGACAAAATAAAAGTTAAGGGCGCATATGTACATAGAGTGACGCCAGAGAAGAATAGTATCTAACGCCTAAGAACGTGATATGTTATCTCTGAAGTAAATAACTTATATGTATTTACTTCCCCAACAGTGTTTTTTCTGTGGAGTCATTTACTTTAACAATGTTGTCGATGCCTAAAGTGTATTTTTCATCAATCGTGATTCTTCAACATCTACAGTTCAGAATATCTTATTCGAGTATAATTAATTCTCTAGGTACTCTACAATTATTATCAAATAAGATTATTTTACTGTTCACTTCAATTTTTTGTCCACTAGTGGAAGAAGTGAAAAATAAACCACTAGTATGTTCATATCTCTTATGTGTCTAATACATGGTTATTACCTATGTAACTTGTGTAGGTACCTAATCTAAATGATGAGATATGTAACTTGGTCTTGTTTCTAGTACATATTCACACTTTTTCATAAAGCTATCCCTATTTCAGTCGTATACATTACATATATACATTTTCATAGATGTATTGCGATATTACAGTCAGAAAATGAACGTCTTTAAATAATTGCCTCGAAGACGCTCGTGGCTTTATTACCGCGTTCTATCATGGATGTTGTGTTTTTGAATGTTTTATTTATGTATGGCACTGGTCAGAGCTCTGTACCTCTGATCTTCAGTTACGTTAGTTTCACCGTAAATTCGTCTTTGTACCTCTGATCTTCAGTTACGTTAGTTTCACCGTAAATTCGTCTTTGTACCTCTGATCTTCAGTTACGTTAGTTTCACCGTAAATTCGTCTTTGTACCTCTGATCTTCAGTTACGTTAGTTTCACCGTAAATTCGTCTTTGTACCTCTGATTTTCAGTTACGTTAGTTTCACCGTAAATTCGTCTTTGATATGTTTTCTTAATTTTTTAATATTCTGAAGTGCTCATTTGTTGCTTTAGTTTTTCATTTTCTATATACGCCCGTGACCTGTTTTTTTTAACTTTCTTCCGACCCGCGTGCTAAAGAGTGGAGTAGCTGGTACGTACTCTCTCACTGGCGTAGCTGGTGGTATTAGTGGCATTGCTGTTCCTCGTAGGGGCCTACAAGTGCGTTTGTGGTTGGTCTCTTGACCGTAACGTATTTTTCTCAAGTTTCTTACAATATTATTCGTAAACGCTTATTAAATAAGACTAAGTTACTTTCACTCCGCATTATACATACAAACAAAATGTGTAAAACAAATGTGTGATCAGATTACGTCCATACATGTCGTGGGCCTGCCGCCCCGCCCCGCCCCGCCCCTACCCGTGCACTGGATCCGGCCGGTGCCCCCCCTCCTCAGGGTCGGGGGGCGGGCGTCGTGTACTTGTTGTGGTTCCTGGGGGGGCGCACGAGGGGCCGCTCGTAGGCTTCTCTCGACCAGGCGCGCTTCCCTCTGCAATGTTATACCTTTGAATGAGGGCCCGCGTCTCGGCTCTCTCGGGGGCAAATACCAGTCTCCATTCTGTTCTAGATTTACATCAAAGTGGAGAATAAATAATGAATCCTGGACAAGCACACAGTATGTAGCCCCAAGCTAAGCAGAGCTCATGTTACGGGCACGAGGTGAGGTGACTATAGATATACATAATACAATACATTACATGGATAGATATAATGACCAGAACACCCGAAACAATATCTGCAGATCGTACAAATATTTGTCCCGCGGCAGGAATCGAACCCGCAACTTGCTGATTTGTACTAGATACTTATGTACATTAATAGATAATGTATACCCACACCACACCCTGATGGATGATGGTCCCGTCGTCCGCGTACCAGTACGTAAGTGTTACCTCATCGTCATGTAGACGGCGAGGATGTGCGCCGGGTGCCCGAGTGCACGAGTGCACGCGTAGTGCAGGACGGAATGAACCGGTGAGAGCCGTCTGTGAAGGCCTTGCCTAACGCACTTTTCGACCTAGGTAACTACAAGCTGTTAGCTTTAAGAGCCACCACCATCTCCAAGGTGACCTCTGACACTTGTCGAGTGGTCGGTGCGCACACACGGCCGGTAGAGGGGTCCTGTGCTAGAGTCGGTCGGTCGGTCGTCGGTACGTACATCATCATCTTGACGTATGCGAGGGCAAGGCGCTGCGGGGCGGGCGCGGGGGGCGGGTCCTCCAGGTGCAGCGCGAGGTAGTCCCCCGCGGCGGCGCGCTGCAGCAGCTCGTCCAGGCGGCGGTACAGCGCGGGGAAGGAGGGCCGCGCGCGGGGGGACCCACTCCAGCAGCTCAGCATCACCTCGTACCTAAGGAATAAACGAAATATTATATTTTCAGTGAAAATTATTACATAATATTTTCAGGTATCGGTTTGTAAATTTAGTTTTTGAAATCATTATAGGTTTTATGATTTACTGACAAAAAAATATATAAATTGATAGTTCCGAACCCATCTCCGAAGTTTGCCCAGATCAATGTGAACACTAAAATGATCCGTACATATAAATAATTACCTCGTAACAGCAAGCGGAGCGAGCGAGCTGATCATTTGGGAGATGTTTGTACGTACAGTTGTTTGGTGCAGTTGGCGGGGCGCGGCATGCGGTACCCGGCGCGCAGCAGCCGCGGCAGCCGCGCAGCATGCACCTCGGCGTACGGCGAGCTGCCCAACGTCATCACTTCCCACATCACTACGCCGAATGACCAGCTGCGCGGAAACAACATCTCAACAATATTATAATACTAGGTACATACAAAAAAGAACAACTATTCAGAAATAAATGTAAACACGAGCATTCGAGCAGCATCAGGGCGGTGATGCGGCACCGCACGCGGGGCGGGGGCGCAGCATGTTGCAGGGGGAAGAGGATAGAGCTAACAAACACAAATAATGACTCACACATCACTCTGCGAGGTATAGATCCTCCTCGTGAGAGACTCGGGCGCCATCCACTTGACGGGCATCTTGGCGTTGCTGGTCTGCTTGTACTGGTTCTCCTCGTACACGTCGCGCGACAGGCCGAAGTCCGCGATCTTCAGCGTGCGGTCGCTGGTGACCAGCACGTTCCGCGCAGCCAGGTCGCGGTGCACCAGCCGGTTGGCCGCGAGGAAGGCCATGCCCAGCGCCACCTGCCGGCAGAAGGACAGCAGATCGGCCGGCGTGAGGTCCGCCTCGCCGCACTCCGGCCCCTGCAGGTCGTACACCCGGTTCACCACGAGCCCCGGGAGCTCGCGCCGCGGCTTGCATTTCAGAAGCTGGTTGCGATAGTCCGCCTCCATGTTGTTGTTGTAATATGTTCCCTTGTGTTTGGACACCATTAGGTCCCAGGAACGCCTGTAGAGAGAAATCAAAAGAGTTAAACATTTCTGCACTATTACTGTGCATATAGATATGTGCATGGTGCATAGTATACCTGAGGAAGCGCAGAAGATCTCCGCGCGCGCAGTACTCCTGCACGAGCAACGGGCGCGGGCCGCTGCAGCAGCCCAGCAGGCTGACCACGTGTCCGTGCGCGCCCACGCTCTTCATCACCTCCATCTCCAGCCGGAACGCGCGCACCTCTTCCGCGCTCGGGAAATCTGTACGGATAATCAAACTTAGGATATGTGATGAAATCAGGTAGGCAGCCAAGATGGGGCGCGTGCCAATCAGCCAATCAACGGGCGTCTTGCGCTCCGTCACTGGCAAATTCATTTTATCATCCTACGAAAGTGAACAAATGAGTAGGTAGTGTCGGAGTGAACCGTTGGCCGCCCGCCTCCGTGCTCACCTTTCAACATCTTGACAGCGACATCGATCCCCTTGGGCGCGAGCACACCCCGCCTCACCTTCCCGAAGGCCCCCTCCCCGATGACCTCGTGCAGCGCGAGCCGCTCGCTGGCCACCTCCCACTGGTCCTCGCCCGCGCACACCAGCGACACCAGCGCCTCGTCCCGCGGCTTCCGAGCTGCCTCCTGATCAACACAACGACACGCCCTTTCATCAAACCTCCAACAAAACTTCCATTTGGACATATATTGTTATATGATGGGGCTGTAGGAGCCCCGGAGCTCACGTGCCACTTCAGGGCGGGGCGCGGGCGCCCGCGCGCATTCCGCGCAGTGCCAGGCCTTCGACTCGGAAACCGTCATATGGCGAAATTATAAAATAAAATTAGTATTTGTGACAACTCATTTTTAGAGTTCCCTACCTCAAAAGGAACCCTATAAAGGACCCTTATCACTCTGTTGTTGTCCGTCTGTCAACCATCTTTTCTTAGACATGCGTGGAGGTAACGAGTTGAAATGAATATCAAATAGCCCGGTCCGTGAGCTCCTGGCGCATGGCGCGGACGGCGAGCGCAGCGCCGCGATATACATAAACCTTGTGAGTGAACGCAGTCAGAAGTTACATCCGTGTTTTACCACAATTTTTGTTAAATCTGGGCACACTAAACCTACAGGGTAGGTACCTACTTCCCGTTGACTAAGAATCATGAAAGACTTGGTCCTTGATTATATGAACATTACCTTTGCTTTACGGTCAGCCAGGCGCCTGGCCCGCAGCCCGCGCCAGCACAGGCCGAGCGCCAGCGCGGCAAGCGCGGCGGCCCACGCGCTGCCCGCCGCCGCCGCCCCCGCCCAGCGCCATTCTCTCGAACCTACAACAGTGAACTATACAGCTACATCTGTCTGTTGTCCGTCCAGTCGGGCTGCGATGACTTATGCATCATTAGTAAAGTAAAAGTAAAAAGATTTTTATTTTGTCAGAACACTCTTATAAATTAATCTAAAATTAACAGAAGACAGAAACTGATAAAATCGGTCTCCACTCAGCATGTGCTATGGTGGAGCAGATCGTACCATAGCGCTGGTCTTCCGTGGAGACCGTGCTGCGCAAGGTGGCCTAAAAACTAAAATATAAAATAATTAACAGAAACAAAAACTATGTTAACAATATTCGAATAAAATAAAATAAACCTATTGAAACTACAATTAAATTATTAATATGTACTTATATCATCAAATTTTTTGTATATGTGTTGAGACTCAAGCAGTGTTTTTTTGAAAGAGTAAACGGAGTGAGAGTTTTTTAATGGTGGTGGTAGATTGTTCCAACATTTCGTGGCAGAGTTTCTAAAACTGCCACGAAATGCAGCCGTTCTATGCCTTGGACAGATTAGGCGAATGGCGTGACAGAAATTAGGTTAGAAAAATTTAGTTTTTTAAACAAATAGCTGGGCTGTTGATGCTTAATTATTCCGAAGAGAAGTGTTGCGAAGTGAAGAGTCCGGCGAGACGACATATTAAGCAATCCATTAGCATTAATAAAGGGAGAAATGTGAGCGCGTCGGGGAATGGGGAAACAGACGCGCACACAAGCGTTTTGTATACGGTGAATATGCTTCTTTGACTTAGAAAGCAAACATTCCCCAAAAACACTATCAGCGAAGTTACGTTGAGATAGTATGAGTGAGTCACACAGCTTTATTCTCATATCCACGCTTAAATGCTCACGCATGCGGTATAGGACAGATAAGCGATAAAAACAATTTTGAACAGTCTTCAAAACATAATTTTCAAAATGTAAAGTGCCATTCATTATCAAACTTAAATTGCGGGCTTCTAAAACTCGTTCTATAGGCAAACCATGAACCATTAGCGTCGGTCCTTGAGTTATTATATTTTCAATCAGATGTTTAGTTCCTAAAACCAAGAATTTTGATTTTGAGGGATTGAGGACAAGATTATTCTTTTCGTGATTACTCAAATCGGGAATGTGTTCGACTACTACATCAAACAGTGAAGTCTATCAGCATTGCGCTGTGATCCGTCAGGTCGGACCAACAACAAAATTATAAAAAATAGCACTGACAACGCGGTGTTCAAAATAAAAATAACAGATAACTTTGCGAAACAAAACAGTCAAAAAACGTTCCTCCATTACATTACCGTTACCTACTCGTAGCTAGTCTAATTACGGTTGTCTGCAGTACATAGGTTAGGGAGAGACTGTGTCTCCCTTACCTCTGCTTACATTGTGGCAATGAATAGGTGATGCCGTATGGTTTCTGTGAATTTTCATTTAGGTACTTATTGCAAAAAGTTCTCAGATTGTTATTTAAGTTGTCCGGTATACAGGGTGAGTTCAGGGGCGCTGAGGGGAGTCTGAAACCACGAGACTCATCGAATAGTCATCGTTGGGAGTTGGGAGTTACGTGCACGACGAATTACGAAATTAAGAACTGATTTAACGTACTCGTACAATCTTCCTGGATTGTACAAGTATCTTAATTCGGTTCTTAATTTCGTAATTATCAGAAGTCACAATTTCTAAACATCGTTTTTTCCTTCCAATTCCATTAAAAATGAAATTCCTTGGAAAATGCAGAATATTTCGAAAAAAACCATGTCCCAACACAAATCGAAAACTAAGGTGGATTATTCGAGATCACAATATCTTAGGTAGGTAAATTGGGTTGAACCTTAAATAAATACCTCTAAGCTTCATGCATTTTCATGACATCGGCGGGTTCTTAGTACTGCTACTCGACACTAGATGGCGCTAGCTGTATATAAGATTTGTGCCAGTATTGGTTCACTGCGTTGTCACTTGTTGCTATTTATTACAGCTTGATAAATTTTTTTTTGTAATGTTCTCATTTATATTTTAACTAGCTGCGCTTCGCGGCTTCATCCGCGTGGAAATCTATGTGTCAAATGGTTTATAGGTACAACTTCCTCTTTATCAAAATCCGTTTCGTAGTTTTAAAAATCTAAGATGGATCTACGCATACACAGACAGACAGCGGGAAGTGACTTTGTTTTATATTATGTAGTGATCGTTACAAGCTGTATCTATTTTATAGTGAACCAATAAAGTCATTTACCTAATTTTTTTTCTTCTTCTTTCTTACCATTAAATCGCGCGGGCGATGGAGAAGGAGTACCTAGGTAGTCCCCGCGCGTTCTGGACTTACGTTCAAATTAAGAATAACTCGAATACCCATCCATCTGCAATGCAGTAGACCTACTGCATTACAGAAGGATAGGTATTCGAGATCCTACTTCATCAGATCAGTTTCCCTCAGTAAAGACATCAGTACTATGTTCAGTGAATACTTCCACTCCGTTGCATCCCTCCTCTGCTTGTGCCGCTATCGGTTCAGTTGACCTTGTGTTAGTGGAGTGGAGGCTAAAGGTCGTCTATAGTCCCCACGCACAAGTCACCTCCAGTCGCTAGTCGCAGGTGTGGATACACCCTCAGTACGATATTTATGTTTCGCGAATGGAACTTGTTAAAGATTCCTGCGATATCTTCAGTTTCGCACAAAAACTACTTACCAGATAATTACACAAGATGTATTAAATGTCATTACATGCCTCTTCAGGAAGTAAGAACCAGCTGGTCCGCGAGAGCTGTCCCGTGTGACCAGCGCAGTGGACGGGTGCTGCTGCAGCCACTTGGACTGGACACTAACTAACCGGTAGTTCAGGACACGGGTTCGATTCCCGCCTGGTCATTTTCTATGTATAATAAAAAATACCGATGTAATATATTGTACTATGTAAATGAGTAACCTGGTACCCATAACAAAAGCTCTACTTAGCTTGGAGCTAGATGATGCCGTGTGAATTGTCCAGCATTATTATTAACTTTAGGACTCACAGAAATCAGAAAACCTTTACCAACGAGTTTTAAATGAGAATAGAATAGAGTGCAATCCTTCAAAGGACCGGGTCACTTTATGGCCCGAGATCATGGGAAATGAGAGACATAATAATAATAATAAAGCCTTTATTCTGATTCATTTAACTAAACTAAATAGTAAGTTAGACTAACTAACTACTTTGTGTGTATTCATATATCAAGCAATAAATCAATTGAAACATCTCTCTATCAATGATCATCTCCACCTCTTCTTATCCCTATCATTTAAAGGTGTCGAGCCGGAAACCTTACAGTGCAGCTCCAACGAATAGTGTGAGAGGCAACCTCTTCAGTGAGATGCCTCAAATCTTATGTTTTCAACAGACACGAGACACTAGTTCTAAGCTGATATTCCTCATCCATCACTTGTTAATTCCCCCAGGTGTCCTTCTTGCCGTATCCATTACCGACATCTCGTCCTGCTCCCTACCCTCGACAATAATACTTATTGTATGCTGGCGACACGAACAATCTCGGATTTCACACTTTGTAAAATGTTCGTTTAGCGTTTGTGTGACATAATGGAGGACATTATTTTGGTTTTTGTATATCTTAAGAATCTTAGTATTAAGTTGTATGTAGGTAGGTGGTAACCACACTCTGTTCTGTGGGTGGTACTGTTTATTTCCCAAATAAAATACAGTCTCACCGACGAATATCCCTTGCTTCAATGTTTGTGCGCAGTCTTTTGGATCAGGTACGCACGTCAAGTGTAGAGCCCGAGGTAATATGTCTCTGGCTTATTTTTACGGTCCACAATATCGCGCCAAAATCTATGTAACTTCCCGACAACAGAACGAGATGTTGTAAGTTACATTTAGTTATTGTTCTACGGACGCGGGACGTAGGAATATATCCCACCTGGCTAATGGCAATCCTTCTCAAAACATAAATACAATAAAGTTCGTAGGTACCGGGCGTTAACACAAACTAAAAGCAGAAAAACATTTATTTTGTAAGAACAAGTCATTTTTTCAACTCGTTAACAAAAGCAAATGTCGATATTGATATCTTTAATACATCATTGTATAAAATAAACCGTATTCTTAATGATACATTATTTTTAGACAGCCTCTAAACTAAGTCTAAACTAGGCATTATTTTTAGACAGCCTCTAAACTAAGTCTAAACTAGACATTATTTTTAGACAGCCTCTGAACTAAGTCTAAACTAGGCATTATTTTGTAATAAGTTGATAACATATTATGTGTTAACTTTATCTGAATTCCGATTACATTCATACGTCTGTTGTTTTATTTTCGTCGTCTATTGATGTTTACTTACAGGTGAATGTACCTATAAATACATTTCATGTGCAAACTTGTACTTAGCCCTAAGTAGCTTATCAGACGAGTTCGATCAGATGAGGTCGATGCCTTTCTTATAGAGAGCAGGTGAAGCAGCAAGGTGGAGCAGCGAATAACGCACGTTCACGAGTCTCTAGTTCTGTAGTTGGACGCGACCAGTCGGTGCGGTTGGTATGTACATGTACAGACATTGCGTTGTTCTGACTCACTGTATGATATATCTACATATATGTATGCTCCGGGAGCCAGGTACAAATTTGGTTAATTATTTCCTCCCGAGCGAAAATTCGTAAAATGCATTAGGGATTAATATTGAATACCTACTCGTGACCGTCAGCTGCGACTCTGTGGGTGGGTTGGGCAGTGGCAGCGATGACCACATCATTCCAATGGAATAAGAATCAAATCAGAATTCTGGAATATGCGAATTTTGATTTGCAAAGACTTGGTCATGTAAATCTGTCACTAACTCCCGGACCACTAGGAGTATCACGAGTGGACTCTCAGTATGTGAGGAACGGGAGCTCGGTTTGTCCTGGGGACATAGTCGTCGGGATGCCTCATTGTTGAGCAAACAAATAAAATAATAGCAATAATAGTCAGATGAACATACCCATGAACCAGGCTCGCCTGAAGGTGTGCGCGCGCGCGCCGGCGCGGTACGCGTACAGCGACACGTTGTACAGGCCCGCGCCGCGCACGCCGCGCACCGTGGCTTCACTCGCATTCTGCAACAACACAACACCAATTGACATGACACTCCTAATATATATCTAATATACATACCTGAGTAAATCATTTCATACATTTATTATTTTATACAGAGCAAAAGCGCCGCACCACACCGGTCGTCAAATCTCTTGGGACGAGGTCATGTAGTTCTTGCAAGTAAGCTCCGACTTGTATTCTATAAGATCGAGAGACACGCGGCCTCGCGGCGTTCTCAGTCATGAGTCATGACTTAGTCTCTGCAAAGTACTGACTGCTCATCAATTAGTCTGAAGGGTGTTCGTTCCATTAGTTCGACGTTCTATCGAGTCTAAGGCTGCAAGCTGGTAACGAGCCGTCCCAAGTATAGCAGCCAGTGGCGTAACTATCCCTAAAAACATGATATTGCCTCCTCCACAGCCTCTATGTACGCGATTGAAATGATCACTGACCCCAGTAACATTGAGTGTATGTTCAGCATCAGCTTTCAACACGAGGGTGTATCCGTCCGGGTCGAGACTGGGCTCGGCCCACGCCATGCGCACCGCCCAGCCCCTGCCCTCCTCCACAGCCTCTATGTACACGATTGAAATGATCACTGACCCCAGTAACATTGAGTGTATGTTCAGCATCAGCTCTCAGCACGAGGGTGTATCCGTCCGGGTCGAGACTGGGCTCGGCCCACGCCATGCGCACCGCCCAGCCCCTGCCCTCCTCCACAGCCTCTATGTACACGATTGAAATGATCACTGACCCCAGTAACATTGAGTGTATGTTCAGCATCAGCTCTCAGCACGAGGGTGTATCCGTCCGGGTCGAGGCTGGGCTCGGCCCACGCCACGCGCACCGCCCAGCCCCTGCCCTCCTCCACAGCCTCTATGTACACGATTTCGGGCACTTGAAGGGTGGCGTTGTTTGATATATCTGCAATAAAAGAAAAAAGCTCGTGAAGATCTCGTGATCTTATTGGAGTATCTTATTACGTAGCGCATGCCTGCGAGACAACCGGTCTGCCCGCGCCGAGACGAGACGAGGCATACCTTCTATACCTGCTCCCTCGTCCTCGCGCAGCTCCCCTGCAGGCGTGCGGTAGCGCAGTTGCGTGTGTCCGTGGAGCCCCTCCACCTGCACGCTGCACCAGCAGCCCAGAGGCAGCGCGGGGACCACCGCGCTGTGATTCTTCTCAGGCTGAAATATTAACCGCGTACAGAACGAATTACATATACATTTTATTATAAAACTATTTCTCGGCACAGACGAATACACCCTGAGAGAGAGACGCTCGCCCTATTGGTGCACCTCCCATGTGATGTCAAGTGCACTAATAGAACATAGCCTCATATAATTGGATCCGCAAAAAGCTAAGAAACATTATCCTCAAATTATCTTAAAGACAAACAAATGAGCACTTATTAAATGGAGCCCTGAATCCAAACGAGGGTTAGTTGGTACCTGTACGTCAGGACAGGATAGAACTGGTCAGTACGTATAGGTACCTACCTGTGTCAGTTGGACATAACTGGACATGAGTCAGTTCCTTCCCACGTAGAAAACCAAAGATTTAAATCACTGTAGAAAACAATAATATTTTATCAGCAACGCTGGATTTCTGACTGAGAGTTATACATAAATAGGTAAAGTATTCATGGGCAATGGGACAAAGTTATATGTGGGTTAGTAGTAGGTACATAGTTATACTGTGCTCTAAGTTCATAAATGAAGAAAGTACCGACGGAGTCCGTCTGTAGCGGGAGCGGATGATAATCAATTTTCAATGGTAGTGTAAGGTAATAAGACGACGCAGCCAAAGAGGCCTAAGATCATATACCCTCCTATACGCTACCTACGTAAAGGTTCATCTACGCAGCACCTAACCGCTAAACAGAGCGGCAGCGAAAGCGAACTGGTTAGTGCATCGTCGTATGGTTCCGCATATATCTCGGCGGGATAACACGTGACGTCACGGCGACCACCACCGCTCCGGGAGGCGAGGTTCTTGTCGCGCTCACCGGGTGGTGCGTTCACATGAATATAATGAGAACTCACCCCCACATTGAAATCCACCAGCCCCTTGCAGTAGTTCGTGATCGTGAAGCACGCATCCGCTTCTGCAAACATTTACAGGTTACCGTTGGTTAGGGAACATGTAGGTACCTAGACTTCTTTAAGAAAGGGAAAAAGGAATTTTGTTCTTCTGTACCGTGCAAATATGAAAGCTTGTTTACGAACTTACCCCCAGTATGGTTCCAAGTCATTATCCCTGTAACCGTTTCGTCCGTTTCACTACGAGTATAATTCACGAACTGCACCTGGACATTATAGTCCTTGTGCTCAGGTAGATACGATTTATATTCATCCCACGCCAGCACGGTCTCGTGCCTGTGCCAGAAGGAAGCGCGTCCGCCTTGGATCATGCTCGAGTAGATGGTGTAGTTCTGGTGTGGTGAGTAAACATTTATATCGCAGTACTTCATTCCGGGCTCAATAATGCTATAACTTACCTGAAAACAGAAAATGTTATGATAAAATTCTGCTTAAATAGGGCCACGTACGCAATATGTGTGCAAACTCTTCAAAGGCGAAGCAAAGATCAACTTGACTAAATCAATATTATACAGTTTGGAACATATAAACGGAAAATAGATGTTGCTATTCATTTTACAATAATTTTACAACAACATCAAGATTGCTGAAGTTGATGTCATAGCAAAATTCTTTGGATTTTGGCAATTGGAAGGCTCACATCAAGCATCAGTCTACATACTCACAGCCGGCACTTCCTCCTTGTCCGGCACGGGTACCACCACCTGCCACCGGTTGCAAGGAGCCATCTCCAGCGTCAGCGTCGCGGCGGACCAGCGGCACCGCACCTTCACTTCGCTGCGGAGACTCGACACGCTGTCTACATTCTCACAGCCGCCACTTCCTCCTTGTCCGGCACGAGCACCACCACCTGTCACCGGTCGCAAGGAGCCACCTCCAGCGTCAGCGTCGCGGCGGACCAGCGGCACCGCACCTTCACTTCGCTGCGGAGACTCGACACGCTGTCTACATACTCACAGCCGCCACTTCCTCCTTTTCCGGCACGAGCACCACCACCTGCCACCGGTCGCAAGGAGCCAACTCCAGCGTCAGCGTCGCGGCGGACCAGCGGCACCGCACCTTCACTTCGCTGCGGAGACTCGACACGCTGTCTACATCTAGAGAGTGGCTCCACTTTAGTTACAAGAATGTGCAAATGTTCAAGTGGATTCCTAAAATAATATTGGGTAACTTGTGAAAACTTGTAATTGGCCGTCCTTATATATATATTTAATCTTTCTTGTTATATGTTTAGCCGTAAGTTTTCCGAAAATTAAATAAATAAATAAAAATAAACTTACTATTGAAGTTGTCAGGACACGCATCAGCAGAAGCCTGTAAAATTATGAAATGTTTATACCGACATCGATTTACTTCAGTAATATTCTCAACTTATAAAATCAATAGCAAAAATTCCTAACTCTCGATCTGTTTCTCGTGTAGAGTAGGTAAGGTACGTTACGTACATCTATGACTATAAATGAAGTGTTGGTACCTAAAAGAGAAATAAAGTACCGCGTGCGCAAACGGAGCAAGAGAGGAGAAATTGTTAAAATAACCCAATTATATCGGTAATTTGATGAGATGGTATCAACAGCGTCCTAACGTCGCGTCGTCGTCGTGGCGAGTGCGGGGCGCGGGGCGCGGGGTTGGTGTCAGGTCTCATCGCCCGCCCCGGGGGACACGTGCGCCGGCACTGGACTCTGGACGTCATGTGAGAGACGTAATCCCTTTTGAATCCACTCACAATCTCATTATAATTTGTTTGGGTAAGTAATGTATACCTAGGTAGCTGCTGTACTGACGTGTTCGGTTAACAAGCGCGAGGCGGCGCGCGGCGGCCGATGGAACGACTGCATCGCATAGCACGCGCCTGTTTGTCAACAAACTGAAATGGATGTGACTAAGTCGTTGCCTGTAATAAAGTTCAGAGGGGAACCATCAAAAAGAAAAGCTCAGTCTCTTTCAATTGATTTTTATTAATTTTAAGATCAAGACAGAAGTTCCTGCCTGCGGCTTCGCATGCGCTTAGCGGGATAACAAGTACCCTATTGTAATTCCTTGTCTTCAAAACTACTTAGGTGTGTAACATTGAAGGTGGGTCAACTTGTCATATAACATTACTAGCTGACGCTCGCGATTTCGTTCGCGTGGACTTTAGGGTAAAAGTGTTCCATAAGATCAGCGACACCTTCACAAACTTGAACTGCCCACTAAAAACCATTTTGTGTTGTTTGTAGTTTTATATCACAAAGTTTATCAAAGCAAACTGCATGGTGGAGTCGAAAAGTGAAACGTTAGCGTAGCATTACCCTGTGCTACAGGGAAAAACAATTATTTCTTAGGAGATTCCTGAAACGCTATTATAGCATATAGGTATGTACCTACCTAGCATAATTCTGAAAGTTTCAAGCAAATCGGGCCACTAGTTAAAGAGTTACATAGTACGTAGGTACCTAGGTAGGTTATGAATATGATTGACCTAGTAATAGGTACATACTCGTAGGGCTTAAGGAATCCGAAAAACCCGTAATGTTAAAAGTTCATCGACAAGACATGTTATCGATCGGACGAATGGCTCGCGGCGACGAGCGAAACGGAAAGTATTCTCCGACAGAGCTAACCTCCACGTGTGCCAGTAGGTAAACTGCCTGCTCCCGGAAATATCGATCAAATTGCAAAAACATTTATAACGAGGCAGGCGATCCGCATACCTTGCCTATTATTTCTGCGCCCTGTAGGTACCTACTACCCAGGTATATTCGACTCCATGTTCGGAACAATCTTATAGCCCGGCCACACGCTCCTTGCATGCATCCTACTTGCATACAATGCAAGCCGTTCGGATGGCAGCATGTACTCGTAGCACGCGCAAGCCCGGATGCACCGCGTAACGCATTCTGTAACCGTTGACATGCTGAAGGGTGGAATGCGCAAAGTTAGTTTGCACGAGTTTACTTGCGTGAGGCCAGTTTTTCAAACCGCGTTTCAGTCCGGCAAAGTGTTTTCCACGCGTCGCTTCTTTATATGTACAGAGAGGATAAAGTAACATACTTTATCCTCTCTGTACCGATAGTTCAGTCCTTGCGCAATTAAAACGGAGCGTGTGACCGGGCTATCAAACGCCGCGTTACATGTACGAGAAACATTAGTAGATATTTGTATTTTAAACTTTGTTTTGAACGAATTCAAGTGTAACGCGCGTTTTGTAAAAATATGATTTAGAAGTGCGGAAACTTTCACTGTTTTGCATACCTAATGAATAATGAGTGACTGCTGCATGCTGCGGCTGGCTCGGCTGAGCTCGGCCATGAGCCGGACTCACGTACCTACTCAATTATTATGGTGGTTATTGACAGTGATATAATTATATACCTACCCACCCTATTGACGACCTCTATGGCGCGATGGGAGAAGGTCCGCCTGCGGCGCAGGATTTTGATTCCCGCCTCGGAACAATTGTTTGTAAGATCTGCAGATAGCTATTTGCCCCGGGTGTTCTGGACGTTATCTATGTAATGTATAATAAAATATATCTATCCACGTCGTCATCACAAACCTATGTTAGGCTACATAGGCCTCCCCCAATCTATCTATGTAATGTATTGCTAAAAGTATATCAGTCACCACTAGTAGGTAGGTACATAACACAAGCACTGCTTAACTTGGGGCTAGATGATGCTGTGCGGATTGTCCAGCATTATTTATTTATTTATAATGAAGATGGGTACTCACTTGATCATTAAACACGTAAATACTTATATCGGCGCAGACATATTCAGCGAGTGTGTTGGTGAGTAACGGACTCCCGGGCAAGGTCCCCGGGAGCCCCACACCTTCCGAGACTTCAGCATTCGCCAAACTTAACAATATGTTCAATTTCAGTATTTGAAGGCATACATTCCGAACCATCTTTGAGACCGTAAAGGTAGCCAAGTTAATATTGCAACACAAATAAGTATCAAAATATTTATATTTGTATTCAAATATTTATTTTTGTAATTAAAATATTTATTTTTATTTAGAAAGTCAAATAAACCTTTGTTTTAAAATTTCGCAACTTTTAAAAGTCCGTATAGTTTTCCCGGCGGAAAATGCCGAGCGTTGCGCGCGCGCCGCCCTCCGCTTAGAACTGGAGCGCGTGCGGACGGAGCGCACCCGAGCTTTACTCGTGAGGTGTATAGTAGGGGCTGAAGACGCGGCTTCTTTGTACACGGCACATGTGTCCTAGCCTGGGCCGAAGGAGGCGCGGGCGCAGGCCAGCGACGAGCAGCTAGTCATTACTGGCAAGTCATCTGTGCTTGCTTATAATGTTATGTAATGGACTAATAGATATAATCTAAACAAGATACAAGTACCTAGGTAGAGCTTGTTTACTTTACTTTTTTATAGCGTAACTCCAGAACCGTATAATAAATGTAGATAAAATATTCCTAATTTTTAATGACTTATATACCTTTACTCATATTTATTTATTAATATTTTATTTATTTATCTATATTTAGGCACAACAGACAGCTGTCAGTGTCGGTCGTGGTGTCGGCGAGGCAGACAAAAACAAACATTTATAGGTACCTAAAACGAATTAAAGTCACTTAGTAGAATTTGAATTTAAAGCCCTTCAGTGGAATTCGTTTATCATTTTATAATTCAGTGGTTATTGATCGGAAATGTCTCAACGGTTCTATTAACCCTATAAAGGTTTACGAACCATATAAGTACATATCAATTATTTATTTAGCTTCCCGTCCTGAGGTG
Source organism: Eupithecia dodoneata (assembly GCA_947044415.1). Taxonomy (NCBI): domain Eukaryota; kingdom Metazoa; phylum Arthropoda; class Insecta; order Lepidoptera; family Geometridae; genus Eupithecia; species Eupithecia dodoneata. The sequence continues at coordinate 11,454,354 of OX345674.1, read as the reverse complement.
CACGTTGCTAACCGGTATACACGACATTTTTAGGAATCACCTTCACAAATCTACCTTAATTCATTTATACCTACCACTCAATAAGAAACACTTTCAATAATTAATGGTGGTTGGTAGTCGGCTGCAGGCCTCCAGGCTCCAGGCGAAGCCAGAATAGACGTCGCGTCGACTGGGGTTCCCTTAGGAGTCAAACAAGGAGAATTATTTAAAAACATTAATATTCTGACTGTAATATCGCAATACATCTATGAAAATTTAATGTATACCCACAAAAATAAGGATAGCCTTATGAAAAAGTGTGATGTTCACAATAGAAATACAAGAAACAAGAACAAGTTACACATCCCATCATTTAGATTACACAAGGTAGGGAAATCATTTATAATACAATAGCGTGCGCTTCTATAATAAGCTTCCATGTGAAGCAACTGAGCTCCCTATTGGTAAATTTAAAAATTACATAAAACTAAATCTCATCAAGAAGGCTTTCTACTCCATAAATGATTATCTCAATGATGTTAATGCTTGGCCAGATGTCGCTCAGTTTCGCACCGACAATAGTATGTAAGTGAATTGTTTTTGTGCATAGCTTTACTTAAATATTCACATGTATCGAATCATATTATATTTAGACTTAAATAGGAAATAACCATGTATTAGACATATAAGAGATGAACATGCTAGTGGTTTCTTTTCACTTCTTCCACTAGTGGACAAAAAATTGAAGTGAACAGTAAAATAATTTTATTTGATAATAATTTATATATAAAATATGACTTGTATAAGTGCTTTTTTTGTAAACCTAAAGAAATAAATGATTTTTTACTTTACTTTACTTTACTTTAAAACGTCAACCGGTCCATTTGAACTACAAGGGAATGGAACTACTAGGAATCACAGGGATGTGTCAAGTTAAATGCACAAGTTAATGCATTTATTTAAATAATCAAATGTAAACCCTCCGCGTGGAGCAAGCCAAACACCACACGTGTGCCCTTACATCGGCAGCGCTCTTCACCCACTACACTAGGTGCACACTTTTAAATGATGTTAGTGACCATCACATGATCGCTGAACTCTTTAAAGATCACTTTAGAGTAAAGCCGTCAACGGAGTCTACCGCGCCTGGGTCGAATGATGTTGAGACTGTCATGCACAAGAGAAATACAAGTTTTAAAGCCAAGGAAGTTCAAAAAACTATTCAGTCTATGCAACGCGGCAAATCTCCTGGACATGACAGTCTCAGCATTGAGCATCTGAAATACGCGGGTGTTCACCTGCCGCACGTGCTCGCCATGTTTTACAATCTGTGTTTGTGTCATGGATACTTACCCGAAGATATGACCAAAACAATTGTGGTACCGATTGTGAAATGCAAAACGGGAGACGCGTCGGACAGAACCAACTATCGGCCTATCTCGCTGGCGACCATAATGTCAAAGATTCTTGACAGCCTGCTTAATGACGTAATGCTGCGACACGTCCACCTAAACGATGCCCAGTTCGGTTTCAGGGCTGGGCTCTCGACGGAGAGCGCGATCTTATGTCTTAAGCAGGCTGTCAGGTACTACACTGAGAGGAAGACGCCGGTGTACGCATGTTTTCTCGACCTGTCTAAGGCTTTTGATACAGTTCTGTACGATAAGCTTTGGTGCAGGCTGGGGGCGTCGGGTGTGCCGGCGGATATCGTCTCCATACTAAAAAATTGGTACCACTGTCAGCGAAACCAGGTAAGATGGGCGGGTGCGTTGTCCGACGCGTACAGAATGGAGTGCGGGATGAGGCAGGGCGGTATCACATCTCCTCTGCTGTTCAACCTCTATGTTGATGATCTCATCTGCGAGCTCAGCAGCACCCACACCGGTTGTTTTGTAGACGGAGTCGCGGTAAATAACCTGAGTTACGCAGATGACATGGTGCTGCTGGGACCATCGGTGGGCTCTGTTCGCCAACTGGTAGGAATTTGTGAGGTATATGCGGCTGAACATGGACTGAGCTATAACTCTAAAAAGAGCGAAGTTCTCGTGTTTAAGAGTGGTAGAGTTCGACCAGTCCATGTTCCGCCTATTATGCTCAATGGTGCGGCTCTACAAGTAGTTAGGAGTTTCAAATATCTAGAGCATATTGTCACCGAAGATTTGAAAGATGACGAGGATATTGAAAGGGAGCGCAGAGCGCTGGCGATCCGGGGTAACATGCTCGCGCGCAGGTTCGCTCGCTGCTCGAGAGAAGTGAAAATCACTCTGTTTAAGGCTTACTGCCAGTCCTTCTACTCGAGCAGTCTATGGATAAACCACACCCGGCGAGCTGCCAGCTCTCTGCGAGTCCAATACAATAATATCTTTAGGATGTTGATGCGGCTGCCTCGCTTTTGCAGCGCATCAGGGATGTTCGCGGAGGCGCGCACGGACGACTTTCATGCGATTACTCGCAAGAAAGCCGCTTCCCTACTCCAGCGTGCGCGAGGCAGCGGCAACGGCATCCTGAAGATGATTATGGCACGGACAGACTGACCAATACAAAACAGGTGGATGCGGGTACTGATGGGCTCCATCTGATCCAAATTTTAAATGTTAATTTTAACTTCTTATAATTTAATTTTTTATTGTATAATTCTGGTTTAATTTTAAATTTAATATGACATTTTGTTTAATTTCTTTTATGATGTATTATTGTGTAACTTATAATCTATGAATGTTTAATTTTTTGTTTATTTTTTATGTTGTGTGTTTTAATTGTATATGGATTTTATGATAATCTGAAATAAATGAATAAAATAAAAATTTGCGACATTTAACACCTATTTATTAAAAAACTATCAGTTTGTAGCCAAGTGTAGGGAATATATCCTTCTTTGATAGAACAAATTCTGCAGCTGGAGGTGACAACATTTACTATTATTAATGACCTCTATTATATATAGGAAATGTCTTCGAAATGGTGAATGGATGCTGCGCGACTCCATTACTTGCGAACTATCTCGCAGCTCTGTAGGGGAGGCGTTCTATTAAATACCTACCGCTCCGAGACGTGTCGCGTCCTTCCGAATACTAGTTGCTACGACTCGAGCTACTGAACTATGCTACCTATCGCCGCAGACTAGCAGGCCCGTGGAGACGCCGCCGCCGCAGCACTGGATAATGTCAGCCGTCGGCTCCATTACTTGCGAACTATCTCGCAGCTCTGTAGGGGAGGCGTTCTATTAAATACCTACCGCTCCGAGACGTGTCGCGTCCTTCCGAATACTAGTTGCTACGACTCGAGCTACTGAACTATGCTACCTATCGCCGCAGACTAGCAGGCCCGTGGAGACGCCGCCGCCGCAGCACTGGATAATGTCAGCCGTCGGCTCCATTACTTGCGAACTATCTCGCAGCTCTGTAGGGGAGGCGTTCTATTAAATACCTACCGCTCCGAGACGTGTCGCATCCTTCCGAATACTAATCGCTACGACTCGAGCTACTGAACTATGCTACCTATCGCCGCAGACTAGCAGGCCCGTGGAGACGCCGCCGCCGCAGCACTGGATAATGTCAGCCGTCGGCTCCATTACTTGCGAACTATCTCGCAGCTCTGTAGGGGAGGCGTTCTATTAAAAACTCGTAGGTACCTTCTTTCAGAGAGATGAAGGTGGCCGCGCATGTCTTGATAGCTGGATTGGTATCCTAACATTAAAATAATTTGTAGTCACTCAAGAATTTCTGTGCGGTGGGCGAAGGCCCACCTGCGACGCAGGAGGTTGCGGGTTCGATTCCCGCCTCGGGACAAATGTATGTACGATCTGCAGATATTTGTTCCGGGTGTTCAGGTCGTTACATATGTATACTAAGAAATATCGATCTATGTAATCTATTGTATTAAGTATACCAGTCGTCTAGTACTGATGATGACACAAGCATGGGGCTAGATGATGCTGTCTGGATTGTCCAGCATTTTTTAAAAATAGGTAGTAGGTAGCAAGGCTACAGAAGGCCTACGGTACGAACTAGTCGGTTCGCAGACGCAGCGCCCCCTGGTGCAGGACGGGTCCGTCGGGACAGCCTGAGCCTGTCTACCTTCTATCTGCAGACGAGCTGTACTCATCGTCCTGGACTATCATGTTTTGCTTTGCTTCTCTTTTCGTCCAGTAAGGATTTTTCTTCCAAATTTGTAGTTTTAGCAGGGACCAGCTGGTTTTAGGTACTTAGTAATTTTGAAACGGTCTCTTTAGGAACATTATAAGCCAGGGTTGGAAAAAAAAGAGTTTTTTTTTATATTTTATAAAACAAACAGTTCAAAATGTTTAAAACTAGTGTTTATTTTGTTTTTTTTTTTTACTTTTTGCCTTAAAGGTATCAATTTCAAATTAATTATAGCGAATATTAAAATAATCCATTTCTAAACTATTTCCTAATTCACATTAGTAAAAATTAACAAAACGATAAATATTTACTTTTGTTGCATATAAACATTGTTTAAAACTTGTTTTAAACTGTGATTTGAAACACTTAATAAAAAACATAGTTTTATTTGAAACTGTTTTAATCACGTGTTTTAAAACAACTTGTTTTAATCATGCCAACCCTGTTATAAGCTGATAAAAATTATAAGAATTCCGTTTTTGCTTTATGATACCTACGTAGGTATAGACCTACCTACTATAAAAAGTTAGGTAAAAATAGTTTGTTATTGAGAGTCTAGCCTAGCCAAATGACCTAGACGTGTTTGGGCATTTTTTTCATTATAGCAAAAAGCGTAAATGTTATCAAAAGTGGCATCGTTAGACAAAAGGTCATCGTACTATACATTCGCAGACGGTTCCCCTTCACACCTGGGAGGAGCCGCCAGCGCGGTCACCTTGCGCCGCCCCGGCCCGCGCCGCCGCCGCTCCGGATACTCGCCTACATAATCTACGCAAGCCACTAACATCTTACACGAGACGAGACACATGCTTCTAATTCTACTAAGAATATAACTAGTTAATCATCTTCTTATTTCATTTAAAATTCTTATTCTAATATCACGTAAACTCAACAGCGCTTTTACAACAGTCCTGCAATATTTGTAACTAGTAAAGATTTATATGTATAAGTAGTACCTAGCTAAGCTAGTTACCAATTAAACGATAACTTTCATTCTGATCCCGATAACCCGCCCAATGAAGTAGGTACCTACACTTCATTTGATATGAAGAACCAGAATGACCCAAAAGGCTGCCAAAAAAGTATACGTGTCCCTGATTTCTGAACCGTACACAGCAAAATGTTACCATTCGAATGTTTATTTCTGAACCCTGCACAGCAAAAAGTTACCATTCGAATGTTTATTTCTGAACCCTGCACAGCAAAAAGTTACCATTCGAATGTTTATTTCTGAACCCTGCACAGCAAAAAGTTACCATTCGAATGTTTATTTCTGAACCATACACAGCAAAAAGTTACCATTCGAATGTTTATTTCTGAACCCTGCACAGCAAAAAGTTACCATTCGAATGTTTATTTCTGAACCATACACAGCAAAAAGTTACCATTCGAATGTTTATTTCTGAACCCTGCACAGCAAAAAGTTACCATTCGAATGTTTATTTCTGAACCCTGCACAGCAAAAAGTTACCATTCGAATGTTTATTTCTGAACCATACACAGCAAAAAGTTACCATTCGAATGTTTATTTCTGAACCATACACAGCAAAAAGTTACCATTCGAATGTTTATTTCTGAACCCTGCACAGCAAAAAGTTACCATTCGAATGTTTATTTCTGAACCATACACAGCAAAAAGTTACCATTCGAATGTTTATTTCTGAACCCTGACAGCAAAAAGTTACCATTCGAATGTTTATTTCTGAACCATACACAGCAAAAAGTTACCATTCGAATATTTATTTCTGAACCCTGCACAGCAAAAAGTTACCATTCGAATGTACCTAAGACGCAAATTCAATATCAGCCCTGAAAGCGCCTGAATACATTTACCTTCAACTTGTTTTGATGCTGTTTTCATTTGCTTAAACTCCTTTGTCATTGAAAATAAATCTTGAAGGTTCTGGAATCTTAGAAGTTGGTAGTTACTTAGGTACAGTCAGCGTCATATTGATATCTAGACGCTAATATCAATGTGACGCTGGCTCGTAGACAAACGTTTAGGTAAGGTCCTACACACCGACTACCGAGGGCTGCCTGCGTCGTTTGTTCGCATCCATCCAACTAGTGCTGAATGTGTTACTTCTCTAACTCAGAATTTCAAACAGTAACATAAATAGAGCAAAAAACAAGGAATTTGAAAGTTAGTGCATAATTTATTAAATTATTCTCAAAAAACAAAACTCAATGTTTTTTATTGGTTGCACGAGACGACCTCAACATTTACAAGTAAAGTGATCTGTCGTGAACCTCTGGAACGAAAGCATTCTATGTATATTTCAAATAGGTACCTACCTTGTTTTTATGTTTTAATTGTAAACATTTGAACGATCGCCCGCACCCATGCATCGCACCGAACGCAAATGGGAACAAAAACTTCGCATGTTCAAATTATAATATCAAATCGCTGGACGAGGAATACAATTTAGTTAACTGTTTCTTGAACAAAGCATAAAATAAAGAGTTAGGAGCATTCTTCTCTCCGAGCTAAATGGATGATGTTGTCACCGAGTGGGCAAACGGTAGGTTCATACACTTGAAGGTTATCGATCGAAGACGACGGGACTTTTTAAATATTAGCAGCCGTTAACTAGCAGATCTAAGGAAGTGATGCCAAAGGATAAAATATAAATAATCTGAGACGAGATGTACAACATATTGTGTGAATAGAAAGAAGCTAAGACAGTCAGTCGGGGCTGGCGGCGGCGGCGGCGCGCCGCCGCCGCCGCCATGCATAATGCATCACAATCTGTCCCTCGCTGTGGACGCTGCAAGATCCATTCAGATGTTCTAGTTCAGAGAGTATGGCGCTTGCTTAGCTTACATTGGCACAAACAGGGCCTGCCTCCTGCTAGCGGATTTACCCATAGGTACCTTCATGAGAGAATTCCTGTTTGTTCCACTCCACGGAAATCAACAGACATCGGTCTGAAGACTCTAGGTTCGGACTCACTTTGCGGGCTCTAAATTTTACAAAAACTATATTAGATTCTAAATTTAAAAAAAATTCGGGATCAGGTAAGTCCTGGGGAGACAGCCGTACGGGAGAGATGGCCAATTGAAAAAACTCCAACTTATTACCGACAGATGATGTTAGTTTTAAGGTAGTTCGCTTCGCCTCACTACTAGCAACAAGTGTAAACGGGATTTTTGTGAGAAAAAAAATGAAAAAGTAAGTAAAATCCACTTTGTTTTTTTAACATATGTCCGATTTAGTATAAGGGGTTGACATATTATGTGTTCTCAAAAAAGTTTTTAAAAATATCCCCGTTTTCGTACTTTTATTGTGATATGATTACCTTTTACCGAATTCTAAGCTAAAAATTTGCAATGAGGATGATGTAATTCTTTTTTCATGTTTCTTGCAGGGGAGATGGCCGTATTTTATACTTGTTATTTTACTAAGTATACTGACATGACGATGTTTTTCACAGATGCCTAACATCTACGTCCGGAAGGCAGCTTTTTCTCGAGGCGTTTGAAGAGAAGATGGTCAACAAGCCACGGCTGCGGTTCAAAATAAAACGATGTCTGGCTACAGAGCGTCTATTGAGCGTCTTGACCTTTGGACAAACCTACACCAACAAGAATACTGAAAGAAATTTCGCCACTGCCTAACAAACTTTATCATGTTCGCAAACGTGCAAAACAGGTGAGCATTCTTTTGACATTTGAAGATCTTACTGAAAAATGAAAAATCAAAGAAAAAGAGAAGGATAGAAAAGAATCTGGAAAACCAAAGACTAGAAAGATTGATAAAACAGAAGGAAAATGACTGTCAGGAAACGTAAAGCCATTCGCAGGATCTCGGACAGCAGCTGTGAAGAAATTCCAATGGTTCTCTGCGATTCGTCCGAAAGTGAAAATCAAGAAAATGAAGAACATAACTGCAGGGGAAATCTACTTTAAGACACAACTTACTGAAAACTTGCTCCAATGTAAATTGTATTTGCTGTGGGTGCATTAAAATTGCACTAAATACGAAGACATGTGCTCCAGCTGCGGATAAAAGAAATTAAACGAGATAAAGGATTTAAAAGGCAAGGAAAAGGGCAAAATAACTAAAGGTTATCTCTCCCCGAGCCCCATGGCAGTCTCCCCCGGACACTCTGGGAGAGATGGCCAATCGTGAATTTTTTTTAGAGACCCTTAAGTCTATTTTTTGTTGATTTTGAGGCTGATTGATACTCTCAATATCTATATCTATCTCTCTAATAAATACGAGTAGAATAATAATTAAAGTTTTGTTTACAATTCAAGAATTCAAGAAACTATGGCGATTAAAACAATAATTTTATTGTTTTAATCGCCATAGTTTCGATTAAAACAATAATTTTATTGTTTTAATCGCCATAGTTTCTTGAAAATATATCGTCAAAGTTAGTAGGGCCATCTCCCCCAGACTTACCCTATTACATTATTCCTCAGGAATAAAATATCACGAGTACAGTCCACCCCACGACCCATCTCTAGATATTAATATTTAAACGATTATGAGATTTCAAATCTATCGTTTCAATTTTGCAGTTATAAGTTATTTTTATACATTCAAAATAAAAGGAATAAACTTCCCTATAATTCGAAGGCAATTAATATATAATATACTATATATTAATTGCCTTAAGTTTATTCCTTTTATTTTGTACTTCGCCCGCGGCTTCGGCGAGGTAATCTATGTGTCAAATAGTTTATAAACCTTCCTCTTGAATTACTCTATCTAAGCATACTTAGGGACATACAGACAGCGGGAAGCGACTTTGTTTTATACCTACTATGTAGTAATCACTACTCGTCGCTTCCCATCTTCTGTCCATCGTTCCGATGTGGACCGATGAGAACAAAGAGATTTTACATATAGAGACGTCATACTCATTGTAAAGAAATAAAAACATTGCGATATTTTACTATAGCTACATACCTAGCGTCGACGTTCGAACATACAACGCCGCATGGCATTATCTCTGTCACTCATAAACTTAACGCATTGCTTGTTTCGTTCGTGTTGGTGGCAGTGTGGCAACGCCGCGCGGCAATGATTGTTGAGTAAAATAAAATTCACCATTTTACATTTTAACATATTAAACAGTACTTACGTATGCAAAGATACACCCTTTCTGGTTTTTATAGTCCTTGTGTAGTTATTGCACTTTCGGAACACACAACTTGGCATTTTCGAGGTTTATTTAAGTATATTCCGTAAGTAACCTCGTGTTCAACGAACGTGCGCGTCGCGGCCAGGAGCACGACGGACTGAGTTCAATTAGGATACGTACCTGATTTTCGTTTTGTAAGGCAGAGCTCGATACAACGTATCTACGTATATATAACATCATTGGATGAGAATGACTCTTTCGAAGTTGTATATCTAGTTAGATGATCAGATCATAAAGTGGTCCCATATAAATTATAATCCCTAGGGCAGGGTTGGCGAACCTTTATGTATCAACGTGCCATTTTTTCTAAAGTAATGATAAATGAGGTCATAGACGTGCCATCACATAATTTTGACTGTGATTACTGGGAAAATAATAATAATAATCATCATCATCAAACTATAATAGTCCACTGCTGGACATAGCTCTCCTCTAATGAGCGCCTTAGTGCCCTGTCTTCAGCTAGCCGCATCCAGCATCTGCCTGCAGTCTTTCTCAGATCCTCATCCTACCTGGTCGGAGGGCGTCCTACACTACGTTTGCCGAGCCGCGGTCTCCGCTCAAGAACACGTTTACCCCAACGGTTGTCGGTTCTTCGCATGTTAGGGCCAGCTCACAATATAATAATAATAATAAATAAGTACTATTTATAACTCAAAACTCTTTATTTACTACAAAAAATACTTTTTGCGATGTCACAGTTATACGCGTAATTTAAATCAAAGTAAAATTAGTGTGAATTCAATAAATTTTTGAATCCATATTGAACTAGACTGGAAATCAATTAGCTGCATTTCAAATTCTTCCATTTCCAACCAGTCGAATTGGGACAAGTTCAGTTTATCAAATGTCGTCACATCAGGGTACATAATGAACTTGAGTGTTTCCGATAATTCCTTGAACTGAGAAAATCTCTGAGCTTACGCACACTAAAACAATGTGTACATGCATTCACTACTATGACATACATAGCCCAACGGACTTCGGGAAATAGAATATCTGTACCTACTTCACACTTTTTTTATAAGTGCATTATGAGTTTTTGTGATAGGTGACGTGCCCAAAATATTGTGTCGCGTGCCATTCATGGCACGCGTGCCATTGGTTCGCCAACCCTGCCCTAGGGTATATTTATCCTGCAAAACTGATATTAACAGTTTTAAATAGGTGCGAGCACTGCATCGATTTACATAGTTGTGTGGAGCATGTATGTATAGTGTAGGTAGGTAGGTACATAACGTGGTGCAAGGTAAGGGTACCTGCGCGGTTGTAAAGGTCACGCGACCGACGACGTCGCTTGTAGGTATACTTCTTAATCAATGGTCGGCCGAGACCACCATGCCCCGCGCCTCGCGCCCCGCTCGACAAGTGGCGATGCTTAACGCATTCATGGCTTACCACCAATGATATTTTATAATAAATGAGGTCATTGCTTACCACCAACATTTCATTTTTGAGTACAGACTTAAAAAACGATTTTACTGTGTGATTTTTTGTGACAATTTATTAATTTGTATGTGCATTATTATGGATTATGAATCTGAAAATAAATGAGTTAATAATAATTTAAAAAACACTCCTGTATAGACAGGGCAGGAGTAGGTAGGTACTTGTCAGTTCCAGGTTCCAGTGCTGGGAATACAAATGTGCTACAACATCTTTTCTTTTTGACGTGTCCAAGAGTCATGTTTAAGCTCGAAATATAAGCAATAGAAATCTCATAAGAATTACGGAACTTTATTTTTTGAATTTCACACATTTCAACAAAGACACAAAAACAACAAAACAACTACCTTATAGTTATTTTCTAAAACTGTAAGCCGTCACCAGGAGGCCGGCGGCGGCGGCGGCGGCGGCGGCGGCGGCAGGGCCGCAGGGGGCCCATTGCCACGTTGAATGGGAATGCTAATTCATTGACCGCAATACAAGATGCAATTAGTACTTTAGCGCCGCCCGTTGAAAACCAGCGCTGCATTGCCACAATGAAGCATTCAATGCTGAGCCCGTAGCCTATTTGTGTTATAATTATAACATCTTTGTATTACTTACCTAGTTCATAATTTGTATTATTTTATATTTTGGAACGCAAATAAATATTTGCCTTTGTATTCTAAGATCCGATCACCTGTGGGTGTGGACTCACGAGAACTCTGGTAAGATCTGTATATGATGTGTGTGTGCATGGGATGCCTTACGTTAACGTTTGTGCACAGCACACATGTGCACAAGGCATACACAGTACACTTCCGTCTGCCCGTCCGTAGTAATCGGACTATCTCGTATTATCTTATACTAAATGTCAATATTTTCGTTATGAGTTTAACAATGTCTAGGAATAGGCGGCTAGGACATTCCGGAGAGTTCAATAGCAACTAGCAAGGCAGGTTGGGTTGGGCATCCACCCGCCGAACATCCACATACCTATAGGTACCTACTCGTACTTACCTAACCTACTCATATTATAGAGCGAAAGTTACTGTCTACTGGGACGAGTAAACATTCATGAATCATGATCATAAAATGAATTTTTACTCGTCCCTGTCTGCCTGTTACTTGTTCACACCTAAGCTGATCTTAATGTAGATTATGGCTAGATATTTTAAATGAAATGAATTTATTTGTTATAAGACTTACACAGAACATAATAAACTTAAACTTTAAAGTAATGTTGTTTTAATGATGGTATCGATAGGAGGTAGACGACGACGTCTCGCTGTAGGCCAGCGGCTGCTTTTTATCCCGGAGAAGCGCGTACGTAGCCGCAGGCTGAAGCTAGTTGTGAAGCACTTTGTCCGATATACACCTGAATGTACCTTAACATGGCGAATAGTTGTGCAGACTCGACTGCGGTCACCAATGGTTTCAAGCCCGGCTCGTTTCCGTAAAGCAAGGCAAGGTAGTGGTCACAGCGGCGGGCGGCCCGGCCGGCGGCGGCGGCGGCGGCGGCGCGGCGCGGGCGGCACAACCTTCAGAGGTGTTCCATCGCTGCGAGCGGCCGATGAACTTCAATGACCCGTGATACTACTAATGTTTCTGAATTAATCAGCCGCTACTAATACATACAGCGTGGATATTTTGACGGGGCTGAAAAGGTGATGCCTAACTTAACCGGTTTAGCTTCAGGTAGGTAAATGGTATTTGGAGACTATCCACATTTTTTATATAAATTTTCATCAGATTTGCAATAATCAATTACAGAAGCAAAAAAATGGGCATTTTACACAAAACCTTGTTTGATGTTAATCGGATCCTGGTTCCTCGGTAGGTATCCTCGGCAAATTTTAAAGACCTTTTTTGTGAATTTTAGATATTTAGTGTTAACTACTTTATTTGTAGAAAATAACATGGCTTACATATTTTTTTATTAAATCTGGCACTTACTAATTAAACCAATATTTACGTGAGATCTAGATCTAGGTAAATAAAGTCTCGACAAGTTAAAATAACTAACCTAACCTAACCTAACTGAGCGATGAACTTTGGATTGAATGTAATAAAAACGTGAATAAAGAGTATGCGTGTCTCTGATCTTCCAATACACTGAAATCTTTCTTCTCTTTCTTTACGGGCACTCCAACGGGATGCCACATGTCTCAAACCACATAAAAAACATGCATGATGCACATGTACATATATTAAAATTAAGGTCTATTCAAAAAATCTGCCAAGCGTCTCACTCGTGATTTTGGACAGTTTTTAATAAAAAAGTATCAATAATTGATAATTTGAGACGAACTGCGTTTGAGTATTCAGTCGAGCGCGAGGCCTTTATACAGGCATTGGCCTATACATATAGAGGCCTATCATTGATATCAAACATTTTATGTACTGACATGTTAGTAAAATGTTGACTCTACTAGTACTGCCAAGCGGTAGTGCCTAAGAAAAGAAAGGAAAAAATCCACGTAATAAAATTCAATGAAAGTCTACCGGGCACCCTAATTAGGGGTAAAATGGCACCATATGCACTAATTGCACTTGGTTCTACTTACCCCCCTTACAATAATAACTTACCCTTTGGCAAAAAATTATATGAGCAAAACATGCTTCCAACTTTCTTGACTCGTCATCTCCTATGTTAAGGTACTGCCAGACATAGACCTCCCCCAATGATCCATCTCCTAGGAGATAAGAAGTCCAAATGTTCAGTGTAGTCTTATACCTACCTATCTGCGTAGCGTGCGAGTATTCGGGCGTTAGGTAGGTACGCCTAGGCCCTATAGGTATGCATGCATCAGTCTCTTGTCTTCTTTACCTCTTTAGTCTAATTGCAAATCATAAATTATAATAATAATCAAAGAATAGTTAACCACGTGTCTTGCGAGTACCCAGGTAACTAAAACTCTCTCTTCTGAACGCTGCCGATAATATTCTCTGCGCCACACACCCGGAAACTTAACATGGTACCTACATTTACAAAAACGTTAAGACTAGGTACGGTTTATCGAAATAGAGTAGGAGTCTTTTACTGTTCATAAACTTGAGATAGATATAATACAGTAGGTATTTCATCTAGCGCTTCCCCGCATTTGTGCCTGTTAAGTAAGTATTCTCATGCAGCCTCCAATTTTAAAGTTACATAACTTAAACCTAGTGGCGACAGACAAAATGATTTCCGATTTATATTCCACCTCTTCAGGCCCCTCATAAATATTATACAACATTCACGAGAACGACAAGCAGCGCCCCGCGCGCGGCAAGGAGACATCGATCAAAACATCACGCAGAGGAGACCCGGTATACATACTTACACACAGCTTCGCAGCCAGCCGCGTTACAAGTCAAACTACCAACTATATAATACCGCTGCGTAGGTACCTACTCATTAGACGATTCATTGATTGATCACACGATAATTGGGCGCCAAAATTCCACGCAAAAAACTGCTAAAACGCCGGCGACCGACCGTGACTCCTATTTTGATTTATGTATGGACATTCAAATAACATACTTAAAAGTAATTGAATAGATATTAATAAACTAGAATTAAGATCAAAAACGCGTGACGCAGTGCCGCCGTAGTCGAGGTACTATTGAACCCGTGGACTCACGAGTACTAACGTAATGCCACCGCCACACCGCGCGTGGTCGTGTTGGCAGCAAACTGTTATATTTTCTCTTCTAAAGTAGGGCGGCAAGGAGTAGCATTTTTTATCGCACTTTTGCTATTATGACAAACTTTGTAGCGCTGGTGCAGTGGCGCGGGGGGCGGCATCGTACCTCGCGAAGTCGCGACGCCCGATGTGTGGGTGGATAGCCTACCACAGCATTGAACACGATTGCCTTTCAGTAAAGAAGATCGTAGATCGCGACAAGGTCTTCAATAAAATTACCGTAGGTGATTGATTTTTATTCAAGCTTACTATTATTTGTAGTAATATTTTTGATTAGAAACTTGTCATGTACTGTATACTCTATAGGCACCGGGTGGCTTTCGAGATGGAAGTGGATGGCCTAACCAGCAACCATGGAGAGCTACAGACAGGAGGTGGAACGAGTCATGAGTTCAGTTTATGATATCATACTAATATTATAAATGGGAAAATTTGTAACCTCTTCACGCCTAAACTACTGAACGAATTATTATTTATTATTACTATTAAAAAATACATTTAATATATATATTTTTTATTATAGATAGAAAACGACCGACCGAACGACCGAGACAAATATCTGCAGATTGTACAAACAGTTGTCCCGTGGCAGGAATCGGGCCCGACCTCTTGCGTCGCAGGCGGACCTACGCCCCTGCGCTAGAGGTCGTCGAGTTAAAACATCACAATCTTAATTTTTTAGTAAGCATCAATCCTAGGACTAACAAACTTTTTGTCTCCCGTCAGTTGGCCACTTGCAATCTGTCGGAGTCTTTCCTTTCTCAAAGCCTACAAATAATAAATACATACATTAATGTCACAGTTGTTCACTCCTGCCAGCACTGCCAGCATGTATGACAAGGTGAGGAGAGGCAAGGTATCCTTGCCTGTTGGATGTCATAGCAATCCTCTTTGGTTGACTATAAATTTGAAGATTACAGAGCCTAGTGGTTCTATAATAGCAAGTTCTTTTGACTATCTACAAGCTCTTCATCAGGCACTTACAAGCTTTCAAGCAGTTTCTTAGCAACATTTAACATGATGAATACTTACTAAAAATCTTTTAAACTGCAGTGTTAGCTTGTGGCACTCGTCAAAATCTCTAATCAAACATTCACACTTTCTTTTCCCCCGGTCAAGCCCGTAGGCCTCCATACAGTCCATCATGGCCATCTCCTGTTCAGCACACCTGCCGAGCATCTGGTATGATATCATCCCACCAGTGATATCCGTGAAGGGGGACCGGAAGAAAGGTGACAATGACATTGTTATCCCTCAACTTGGTACTTGAATCAAAAATTAGAGATGTTGGTTCTAGGGTAGAAAATGTTTTACAGATATTTTGTCATTATTGTATATTTATCAGTTGACAGATGGAATTTGTTGATTTTGGCATAAGCTGACATATTTTATGTTTTTGTAGGTGATATGCTTCATGTGAAAAGGTTTCATTTGTAAGTTAAACAGGTTTTTTATAATTTATGTTTTATACAGCTATGATAACAGAGAATAATATGAACAATTTGCACTAACCACTGGTATCAGTATGCATCTATCCTTGGGCTCACATATTTCTTATCACCGGTAAGTTTTCCTTCAGCTATCTGCTTCTCCCTCTCGTTCCTCATAGCCTGGAAACATACACATCAAAGTCTGTAAATCCCTGTATCAAAATCAAGAGTAGGTAGGTAGCTTGTATGTATCTTAGACAGTTAATACCTCTCACAGAGTAAAAGCAAATTAACTTCCAGTTTTCTACTAAGTACCTACTATGTTTATCATATCATAATATTGTAATGTTGCAATTATTCCAATCCTATCCAGGTAGGTACCCTACCTATCGTTTGAATTTGTACCTGCTTACGCGTGAACCGAATGATGCACTGGTCGCGGCAGGGCGTGACGTCGCCGTGGAGGGTGGGGCGAGCGCATTCGAGAGCCGGCCACCGGGCAGACACCCTAAGAGCTTGAAGACGAATCTACGTTCCTTCTATCAATATTTTAATATTGAAATTAATAACCTCAAGAGTACTAAAACTCTCACCTAGTTAAACCTAGATATATCTAAAGTATAATAAAGTCAGTGTCTGTAGTGTTCCCAGAATTGGGTTAGCATGTGCATTATTATTTTATTCGTAACGGCTAGTTTTTAAATCTTTTCTTTCAGAAGCGTCCATCTATCTTTTTTTATAAATTTTATCTTGTATTTGTAAATGCCGCCTCTTATTTCTTTTTGCCTTGGGGAAGCTTCTAGTCTTTTCGAGATACTATACAACCCTCACCGTAGCTGGAGCTACCCATTCCTGCCACCTTCTACCAGGACGCTCAATGCTTGGGGGTGGCCTATTCCTGACGCTGATTCCCGGAGTGGGAGGAAGAGAGGGACTGGCGCTAAGGCAGACGGGATTGCCCTGGAGGAGAGTGCTGTTTATCGAATAGAAATCGTGAACCCGTCCTACCCACGAACCCTTTCTCTAAATTTCAATAAATACTTATTTCTTTGTAGTTCTCACCTTTATTTTTATTGCTCACCCCCTAGGCTTCTCTGCTAGGTGACAATATAGCATACCTAATTAGACAAAACTAGCATTCACTTGTTGTAGACAACTTACCACGAATCTTTTGAACTGCAATACTGTAGTCTGGCACTCTTTGAAGTCAGCAAGAAGATGGTGGCACTTCCTCAGTCCGCGGTCAAACCCGTAGGCCTCCAAGCAGTCCATGTAGTGTGCTTCCTCGCGCTGGCATCGCCCCAACAACTGGTGAGATATCATACCACCGGTGATATCCGTGAATGGAGAGCGGAAGAACGGAGAAATGGACATTGTTTATCCTGAAAATACAATTGAGGTTACATTACGTAAACCAATAATTATGTTCTGATTAACGCAGTTGTTAAGTGACATATTTTTGTAAGAGCATGTGATTAATAAAAACACAAAGCAATGAGAATTTACCGCAGTATTAATTTTTTTTGAAATTAGAACTAAACCAACACGAACGACGAATTAAAACCAAAACAATCACAATTTCAAATTTTCAATGTCAACTTCTTGTTCTTTCCTATTTCACACCTCGCTTAGCTGTGCTGTGCTGCCACAACTTTGCCAATGTCCATGTCTAAACAATTTCAAAGGGGTCATGATAGAAGATTATTGTACTGTAGTATTTAATTGACATGCCAATATGAGTGATATGATAATGTAATGGTGAATAAATTGAATTTACTGAAATAACGCAAAATCAGATTTTGATGGCACATAAAAATCTAAGAAGACAACAAATTTTTCGCGATTAACTAGTTCCACAAACTAATAACAATTGTTTCTTCTGGCTATAGAAAAAAGCGAAAAGCTTTACAAAATAACACTAAATCCTAACGGAAACCACAAAACATTTTAAAAATTTCGGCGGCTCGTTCCGCTCGCCGTTATATATTTCTTTTATATCGCCTAAATAATCTCAAAAATGCTGCGGTTATCTCCGTCGTTCCACCACCGTTGTAGTTTTCTCCTCTTTCTTGCTTAACCGACCTCACCAAAGTCCAAAATTAACGCGGCTCGCCCGCCGCTTAATCTACCCATTATCTATCAATACCAAGTCGTTACATCCTACATTTTCGGGATTCCCGTCCCTGACCAAGTGATCCCCCCAAAGACTTGGGCTGGGACTGCGCCTGAAAACACCTATTTTTCGAATATATTTTGATGAGGATCAAAAGTTTAGGATATATATAAGATATAAGTTAGTAAGTTATAGGAGTCGAAACACGATTGACTAAACTTGACTCGATAGAAAAAAATGGCAAAGTTTTCTCTAAATCTTCATTTTTATAGAAATATGTCTACAGAAAAACCAGTTTTATTTGCTAGTTATTTAATATTATTGTAATGAAATTTCTTCTACGTGTTCCCTAATAATACTTTAGATGATTATGGATTATGGTTTTCGTTTTTTGAGAAACAGTATTATTTTAGAGCAAAAACAAACTTAAAAATAAAAACCAGTGAAATTGGGCGCGGGCCCGTCATTCTGCCGCTCTTGCCTCTCTTTCTACCCTACACCGCGCGGCGTTCGTTCGTTCTTGTCTCGTAAAAGCGAACTCATTTCGCCTTAATTAATATTCATTCATTATTAAATGCTTGCCTATGATTAGTTACTTTGGATGAGTTCTTATAATAGCTGTCCAGGATGAAAGTAAACTAGCTTGAAGATGAAGAAGTTGAAGAGTACTGCGTAGAAAGAAACTTGAAAAAAGAAAAGTTATGACTGTGGTAATGTGGTTATGATAAGTTTTATTAAGCAAACTGCATTTTCCTCAGTGGCAGGCGAGGTGAGAGTTTAGTTCAGTACTCAGAGAACGAGCGAGAGGCGACGACAACAGCTGTAAAATAAAAACCGTAGTTTCGTGAAAATAACACTGGTATTTAGGGTATTTATTTGTAATGGAGCTGTGGATTCAAGAGGGTCTGTCAAGAATTCTGAATTTCGAAGTCCCAGATGACCTGATACAGTAAGTACTAAAAAATAAATGTAATAGTAGTTTTAACCTTCAGTTGAAAATTAGTATAGTTTGACCAAAAGTTTCACCATAAGACTATATCTTCCATATCTTTAAGCCATAGCATTGCTAAAAGATATTCTCAATGTGAATATAATCCACAGGTATATTATGTCGATGGACAATGAACCAGCTCTCAGTGAGTACATGAACACATTGCTGGATTTTGATAACAACCAACACAAAAACTTCTTCTCGGAACTTTCAAAACGAAAGTTTCCCAACAAAGGTATGTATAGAATAGAACACACATTCATTTTATAAAGTCAAATAGTATTTTATCAGTAAGTACATGTTATACTTACCTACCACATTTCTCAGCTATTGCACAATATTACTTGTCTAGTCAATCTGATAGAGAATAACAATAACAATTTCAGGTAGTTCCTTGCCAAAACAGCAGAAGAAAAAAATATCAAAAAATAAACAACAAGAGCAGAATATAAGCTCCCAGCCCGAGCCTCCGCGCACGGACCCCAGTCATGATGCAGAGGCCAGGAATAAAAAGAAAACTAAATATGTCAACTTGTACTCGCACGAAGGGAAGAATGTACAAGTAGTGCTGTTGAAAGGTAGGCAGTACATATCCAGCTAGCCCAGAGCTCAGCTGAGCAGGTATTCAATCACTGATATACCTACACAAGTAGTGCTGTTGAAAGGTAGGCAGTACACATCCAGCTAGCCCAGAGCTCAGCTGAGCAGGTATTCAATCACTGATATACTTACACAAGTAGTGCTGTTGAAAGGTAGGCAGTACACATCCAGCTAGCCCAGAGCTCAGCTGAGCAGGTATTCAATCACTGATATACCTACACAAGTAGTGCTGTTGAAAGGTAGGCAGTACACATCCAGCTAGCCCAGAGCTCAGCTGAGCAGGTATTCAATCACTGATATACCTACACAAGTAGTGCTGTTGAAAGGTAGGCAGTACACATCCAGCTAGCCCAGAGCTCAGCTGAGCAGGTATTCAATCACTGATATACCTACACAAGTAGTGCTGTTGAAAGGTAGGCAGTACACATCCAGCTAGCCCAGAGCTCAGCTGAGCAGGTATTCAATCACTGATATACCTACACAAGTAGTGCTGTTGAAAGGTAGGCAGTACACATCCAGCTAGCCCAGAGCTCAGCTGAGCAGGTATTCAATCACTGATATACCTACACAAGTAGTGCTGTTGAAAGGTAGGCAGTACACATCCAGCTAGCCCAGAGCTCAGCTGAGCAGGTATTCAATCACTGATATACCTACACAAGTAGTGCTGTTGAAAGGTAGGCAGTACACATCCAGCTAGCCCAGAGCTCAGCTGATCAGGTATTCAATCACTGATATACCTACACAAGTAGTGCTGTTGAAAGGTAGGCAGTACACATCCAGCTAGCCCAGAGCTCAGCTGAGCAGGTATTCAATCACTGATATACCTACACAAGTAGTGCTGTTGAAAGGTAGGCAGTACATATCCAGCTAGCCCAGAGCTCAGCTGAGCAGGTATTCAATCACTGATATACTTACACAAGTAGTGCTGTTGAAAGGTAGGCAGTACACATCCAGCTAGCCCAGAGCTCAGCTGAGCAGGTATTCAATCACTGATATACCTACACAAGTAGTGCTGTTGAAAGGTAGGCAGTACACATCCAGCTAGCCCAGAGCTCAGCTGAGCAGGTATTCAATCACTGATATACCTACACAAGTAGTGCTGTTGAAAGGTAGGCAGTACATATCCAGCTAGCCCAGAGCTCAGCTGAGCAGGTATTCAATCACTGATATACTTACACAAGTAGTGCTGTTGAAAGGTAGGCAGTACACATCCAGCTAGCCCAGAGCTCAGCTGAGCAGGTATTCAATCACTGATATACCTACACAAGTAGTGCTGTTGAAAGGTAGGCAGTACATATCCAGCTAGCCCAGAGCTCAGCTGAGCAGGTATTCAATCACTGATATACTTACACAAGTACACAAACAAATAAAATTTTGGTGTATGCCTATGCCATGCCCTCTTAATCAAAATGTAATATGCAGGAAGGCACCGCTGTGAATGCCAAGCCTCCAAGCACGAGCTGGTGAACAACTGCGTGCAGTGCGGCCGCATCGTCTGTGGCCAGGAGGGCTCGGGGCCCTGCCTCTTCTGCGGCAATCTGGTAACACTTGCACTCCTTATTCATTACATTATTCCCACATATAAAGTAGAGAATGTATGTATTTTTTTGATTTTGAGATATCATAAAAATAGTTTTTTAGTACACAGTCAGCTTTGAGACTAAATAGTGCTGAGGGACTCCTTCCTGAATTAATAACCTATTTGTTGTTAACCCTCTCATGGCATAAGGGTATAAACAGATAAACATTTTATTCATAATTTGTCAAATTATATGTCTCACTTTATAAATCAATCATATCTAATATAAAATTATAATATCTAATTATAGTAAAATTTCAAAAAAGAGATTATTCTATATTAATCATAGTTTAAAAACTCGTCGTAGGTATAGAACGCCTTCTCTATGAGCCAGTTTTTTAGTTTTAATAGAAGCGTTTTACCTGAAATAAAACGCATATTAAAATACTTACCTCACTGGAAGCTTTTATAATGAGAGAGCACACCCGTTTCCGTCGAATTTGACTACTTTTTACCAGTACCATTGGTAGTACATCCGGTCTGAAGGGCGACACCTAGCGTCCGCGCGCCATTTTTTAGTTTACGTAAAATGGACAGCGCCATATTTTCTTATTGGCTAAGTTTCACCAGGCAGAATTAAAAGCAAAGCTTCCAGTGAGGTAAGTATTTTAATATGCGTTTTATTTCAGGTAAAACGCTTCTATTAAATTACTAGACCGTCACTGGAAGCTTTTATAATGAGATCTGTTTGTTTTCGCCTGGTGTCGCCACTTGTATAGTTTGAGGGAATAGCGCCAATGTGATAAGATAATACATTATCAAACAACAGAATGTCAAACAAATAAGTGTTTAGAAAAAGCACTTTATGTTCTCTAACTTTTGTTGAACTATTAGTATGACACTCTTTATGTAAACAAGAATCGTTTTGTTCAAACTTTATAAAAATATATTTAATATAATTATGACTTTTAAGCTCTGAACAGCTTAAATAGACATAAATTAATATTTCAGCGGACATAAATTTAGTGTTTAACATTTATTATTTCTCGCTATAAAATTGACGGCCCGTCAATCCCTCATCCTAAGATATCACTCCTGATACCAGCTTATTTAAAAATAGGATTTTGAACCACCCTGCAACGACAGTAGGTACATGAAGTTGGCTTTGCCGTTCTTAGGCTAAGTATTTCTGACACAGCTATATACATAATTAATTCATAACACTTTATTCCATTTAACCTCTGTCATAATTGGAACCAAGTCCAAGAACCAAGGTATGCTCTTACCCGAACAGAGCAAGAGAAATATCACTGTATAACGAGATATTTAAAAAAATATATATATATATTGTACAAAATATTTGTATTATATAGATTATATTTGGTTTTCTCGCATCTCAAAGACGAGGTTTAAATTATCTATAGGTTTTTCAAAGCAAGTGCTTCAGAAAATGATTAAGTAAAACAAGAGCACTCTAATAGCTAGATGTGTACATTACATAACGTTAAAAACAGATGTTTGTACTGCATGTTTATTTATGCTTCAAATATAAATCTGATTAAGACAGGGCCAATGATGCACCTGCACGGTTTTTGTATCGACATCATTAGCATTAGACCAAGAAGTCGAACGTTTACAAGCTAACTCATTACTCACATAATAATTTTATAGCAAGTATAAGACGACAAATTGTCAAGTGTTCCATATTATACTTGTTAGTTTTAAAATACTTGTTACAGTTTTTCAGCGCTAATGGAGCCGCTAGCACTCTGGCTTCGAGGTCCGCGCGTCAATACTTTTTTCCTGTCGAGGAAATACTCATCAAGTACTTATTATATTCCTTGATTCAGATAATTCGATAATATAGGGATAAGAAATGGTAGTAGAAATACCTATGCTATTGGGCGATTCCAAGAACACTGAATGCGTTGTAATACTTAATTTTTCAGATCTCCCGCGGTCTTCGAGAAAAATAGATGAATTACATCAGAGTATAAGAGCTCCCTGCTTTGCAAAGTTTACAAACGTTGACAGTAGATGCCACTGGGAGTAAAAGATAATGAGACAAGGTTTTATTTATTTATTTATTTATTTATTTAACAAAATCCACAGCCCTTAATTAATATAACAAACATGCTTAAAATCTAAACTTATGGCCAAAAACGGACTTACTTTTTATAAGATATTTTCTATTAGCTAGACAGTCAGGTATAACATATGTTGTACACTTATAATAAATAGTTCTCAGAATATAAACTTATTTCCTATACTTACATAACAAAAAATATAATAATATTAATATAATATAAAAAATAATTACCTACATATTAAGTTAAAACTAAGTACTAAATTAATATTAAATTATGTAACTATGTGTTTAACTGTATAGGTACACTAGCATCCTCCTCCATTATTTTAATTACTTCATTTCTAAACATTCTCTTGTCGCTGTGAAAAATATCTGCTTTGTTGAACTCTTTGTTATAATTATTCTGTAACCTATTCACTATAGAATACTGTGCATAGTTCGTAGATGATTGTGAGACAGCAAACAATTTAGCATCAGTATGCCTGGTGCGAAACTTTGGAGTACAAAAACGCAATACTCTACTGGTAAGTTCTGGACAGTCAAAATTCCCTTTGCACAGACCATGGAGAAATATCATATCTAACAAAGATCGTCGTTTTTGGAGGCTCATTAGATTGTGATATGTACAGGACTCAATATAGTCTTCAGAGTAATAGTGTTGTTTAAAATTAATGTATTTAATAAATTTACTTTGTATTTTTTCTAAATCGTGTATGTATGTTAAATAATGCGGGTTCCAAACAGTACTACTGTATTCCAAAATACTTCTTACAAAACAAAAATAAAGTTGTTTAATACACTTTGTATCAGAAAATGGTTTAGTAACGCGCCTGATAAAACCAAGAGTTTTATAAGATTTATTTATAATACTTTCGATATGTTCCGAAAATGATAACTTAACATCAAGTAGGATACCTAAATCACGTACTAAATTCACCTTATCAATGTTTATGTCACCTACTTGATATTGAAACTTAATAGGTTTTCTTTTTCGTGTAAATGATACTGTGCTACACTTGCTTGCGTTAATATCTATTCGATTTCTTTTATAATATTCTCCAAGTTCATCCAGGTCAGCCTGAAGTTTAATACAGTCGGAGATGTTATTAATTTTCATAAATACTTTAGTGTCATCCGCATACATAAGAAATCTAGAGTATTTGAAACATTTACCGACATCATAAAGGTAACAAGCATACAAGAGTGGCCCCAGAATAGATCCCTGTGGAACGCCAGATGTAATTTCAATATAGTCAGAGCAAAAGCCACCTACGACAACTGCCTGAGATCTTCTCAATAAATACGACTCTACCCATCTTAACAAATTACCCTGAATGCCCAGCTCATACAGTTTACGCAACAATATCATATGATCCACCCGATCGAAGGCCTTCTCAAAGTCATTATACACCACATCCACCTGGGAACCTCCATCCATGTTGGTTGCAACATAGTCAATAAAAACACCTAAATTGGTCGTGGTAGAGCGTCCCTTCATAAAACCATGCTGTTCAGATGGAATTGAGGATGATACAACGGGATATATATGTGTGTGGACTGTCCTTTCTATTAACTTGCTAAGCACATTAAGGTTGCTTACTCTTTTGCAGAGGAACTAATACCGTATGATTGTCACACTGAGCTGTGAGCGGCGCGTGTTGTATTTCTATGCCTGGCTTAGAAGTATATATAATATTTTATTCTTAATTACAGCGGAGGAGTAACTTTTATCGTGAGCACGATAAAAGTCTTGTAAAAGTATTTCTTTAGGCTTACAAAATAAGCACTTAGACAAGTACTTAGACTTGCCTTGTACTCCTTATAAACATGATGTATGAAGCATCTATTACCACAATTTGTTTAAAGTGCATTATGCTTATCAAACTGTTTATTTTGTAAATTAAGTTTAAAGTAGGTAGGTCTACCAAAAACTTTTCAGCGACGAATTGTCAACTGTCGATGTTTAAGCCTGTGACAGCAGCCAGCAACGACAAACCATGTGAATTTTAGAAGGCCACTATTTTTTCCAATTTTTAGTTAGATTTGTAGAAAACCAAATTAAAAACGTCTGAGCGAATAAGATTTATTTTCTGACGATAATAATAGTATAAAACTATGGCATGGATTTTGACTGCCCCAGGGCTTCCACAACAAAACAACCTAAATTATCTCTTTCTGCAGTTTGGGAACCGGATTCTCGAGATTTAACTTCCCACTTAGGTACGTAAGTATTTATATCTAATAACCATGATAGTCAAAAGTTTTAACGTAGGTGTTTGGATCAAGATTGTGCTCGCGAAGCACTACATCAGGGAATAAATCGAGATTGCTAGGATTCTCATATTCCAGTTTTGAGCAGTATTTGGGCCACCCTATTCCTTTTGATAAAAAAAGGATTTTGCTGTTGGGTATGAATACTATAAAGTTATTCTGAACTGTAGCCTAATGAAAATTCTAACAACTCTAGGCGCAGAAAGCGGCCTTCATAATTACTGGTGTAGAATAAGGCTGCGAAAGGACTTGCATAACCAGACTTGTGGTTGCAGAAAGTTTAGGAAGCATCAAGTGAAAAGGTTTAGTCATAAATAACATACTCGTTTCAATACTATAATATATACTCCTTGGTTAAAAATGGGATGGATGGACCGATCCGTCAGATTATGGAACTAAAACCTGATATAAGATATAAAACTCTGGTAGCTGGAGCTACTTAAACTTTTCAATGATATCGCAAGGGTTTGCGAACGAACAAATGTGCTAGACTCATTGATTAGTGTCTACTAGGAGCATTAGAGCGTCCTATACTATTGTTAAGTGTTTACTAGGAACATTGAATCGTCCTGTACGATTGTTTAGTGTCTACTAGGAGCATTGGAGCGTCCTGTACTATTATTAAGTGTTTACTAGGAACATTGGAGCGTCCTGTACCATTGTTTAGTGTCTAATAGGAGCACTGGAGCGTTCTGTAACATTGTTTACTGTCTACTAGGAGCATTGGAGCGTACTGTACCATTTTTTAGTGTCTACTAGGAGCATTGGAGCGTCCTGTATCACGTCTTTGGCCGAGCTACGAGCCTCGGCCATGAAAGAAACCTCGCGAGTTCGCTGGTTCTTATTTTCGCTACTCCTAAGCTAACCTTAGTGGAGGTTATTATGGTTCCACCCCGCGAGGGTGTTATTGTTGGCATTGAAAGGAACCTTGAGGTCATATTTGTGTGCCATAGCTCTGCCCCCGCGAGGGGCGGCTAAAACCGTGATTAGGTTTTCTGACCTTTATTTTATTAATAGGTATTTGTAACGAAATAGCAAATGAATGAATATCTTAGGCATACATATTTAGCCTTGATTCCGGAAGGGGGCCTCGAGCTCCACGCGATGGACCTACTGGTGTGTGCAAGCTCTACCCTGCGAGAAGCCGTAAGAACCTTGATTAGGTTTTACCTATTTACAAAATTTATTGAATTTATTATAAAACAGCAAAGTGTTTATTGATTTTTCAAAACGGGCCGTGAATAGCCGAGATTGAAACAAATAAATAATTTAATATTAGGGGGTATGCTATTAAGTGAAGTTTTGAAAGTGTCGTGCTTGTTTAGTTATTATTTCTCAGCTCATTTATTACTTTGTACAATAATTTCGTCTCAATGGCCACACACTAATGTAAAAGGTCTGAAGAGACTTATTGAAGGTCATCTAAGGCCATCAAGTTATTAAAATTAACGCTCAGGTCTTTTTAACTCTGGAAAGAAGGTCACGAAATCAAAATGTTAATAATGGCATTATAGGATTTATCTGCGTGAGCCAAATTACGTAACGTAAGGTGTCATACATTTTCACCTCTTCGTTTGAACTAAAGTCTATGAAATCTGGAGTGTAGTTGAAGGTATCTTATCTATGACCTAGGGGTGCTACCTAAGAACTGAATCTCACCCAGCTATCTCGTAAAGCTATCTCTTGTTCATGGTACCAGTGGGTCCTTCAGCTTTGTTTCGAGGTTGAAAGTAAATTCAGATTACTGACCTTGTCAAGACATCGGTCAGTGACGTCATTCTGTTCGTATAAGCGCTACAAACGTCAGAACAGGTAGATAGGTACCTTAGCATCATAGCAAGCAGTTTTAAAATGACCCGATCGGGCAATGAGTTATAAAACTTTGGAGCTTACCTATATCCTCAACGAATTTGCTAACTGTGGGATCAGGACGCAGAGTGCGTTTTGCACTGAGGCGGCTGTTTTGGTGGTGGCGCAGGGCGCTCAGTCCATTCACAGCATTTGTATTTCATTTAAATTATAAACTAATTTTAGAAGGTAGACAGAAAAATATATTTTACCAAATCATTTTTTAATTTCTTTCAAAGTACTGAAAATACCGGACCTGAACCGATAGATATAAATGTACTAATTTTAAAATACGATATTCAAACTGTAACCGAACTCGGCGGGAACATTTGAATTTGAACTGAAAAACTAAATAAACCGAATATAAAACGGTTAACTATAAAAGTAAATGATCAGGTATTTTGTAAAATACGAGATCCGAGCTGGAAAGAACCGAAATTACCGAATACGAAACGGTTCACTATTAAAATAAATTATCAGGTATTTACTTTTAACATAAAAGATCCAAAACCGATTAGAAAACGGTCAATTATAAAAATAAATGATCAGGTATTTTCTTTTAACATACGAGATCCGAAATGGAAATAACCGAATATACGAACCACAAACCGGTAATATATAAAATAAATGATCAGGTATTTTAAAATACGAGATCCGAACGGAAAAATCCGTTAAATTTTTACCCGTTACGATTAAGATTAAAAATTTTGACCACGTGCTTTCTTAAAAACCACGTGCGTTGGTCTTTGCCCTGCAGAGGGACAATTATTGTTTAAATAAAAATAAAAACGGGTCCTTATGTTTTATCTAAAATAAAAAGATAATTTACGAACACGGTCGATAAAAAATTCAAATAAAAAATCTTACGATATTTCATGTGCAAGAAAACAAGTATGTTCAAAAACTTACAGTTTTTTCTGCGATCCACTATTCACTTTAGGGTATACCTTTAGTATAATTATTAATGCAAGTGTAGCGCAACTGTAAAAGAGCCAGAGCTGCTGCGGACCAGTTGCTTCGACGGAGAACGAAACGCCAATGAGAAAATATGGCGCTGTCCATTTTACGTAAACTAAAAAATGGCGCGCGGACGCTAGGTGTCGCCCTTCAGACCGGATGTACTACCAATGGTACTGGTAAAAAGTAGTCAAATTCGACGGAAACGGGTGTGCTCTCTCATTATAAAAGCTTCCAGTGACGGTCTAGTAATTTAATTTGAAATTATCTAAACTCGGTGCGTCCCTAACCTTGTCTGGGAGCTTATTGTAGGTAGCTGGTCCCATTACGTCCGTCAACGTGTCCGATTCGGCCAGTCGTCTTGTCGCAGGCACCAGCCAGCCGACCGCGGCATTGCGAGTGTTGTAGCAGTGCATCTCCGCTTGTTTCGAAAACGAAGAGATGTTTTGACGGACATGCACTGCCACCTGGTAAATGACCATCGATGGGAAGGTCATGATGTGTAGCTGAGTAAAGTATGGTCTCACAGATGCTCTCTGCGACACACGTACTATAGTCCGTACGGCTCTTTTTTGCATTCTGAAGATGCATTCCCTTTCGGCAGCGCGTCCGAAGAGCTCACATGCGGACCATATCAGCGGGCACCAGACGAGCCAGCCTGCCCAGCGCGTAGCACGCACTGCCAAGCCGCTTGCACAGCTTATCCACGTGCGCCGCCCACGTCAGACCGCGATCCAGCTCGAACCCGAGGAATGTTGTCGACAGCACTTCGTGTATCGAAGTGCGACCTACACACACTGACATGTCCCTGGATGACCGGCCGGAGATTGAAAAGTGAATGAAGTGCGTTTTAGTGATGTTTAGCACGAGGCCATTGCATTGGAACCAAAGTGCCAGTTCTTGTGCTGCGTCATTCAATTTCTTTTCAAGTTCGTCCACAGTCTCCGCTGTGACGATCGCTGCTACGTCATCTGCGTACATAAATATGTCGCACAGGAAGGTCGTTGAGCAGCAGCGAGTACAGCAAATTCGAGACGGACGATCCCTCTGCCACGCCCATCACGGTCGTCAGTGGATCGGACTTAACATCTCCGCCGTCGCCCACTACGACCTGCGATCTGTTGCGCAGCAGATCGGTCAGGAGAGCATGTGCAGGTCCATCTATACCGTAGTGGTGGAGCTTGGCAGCGAGTACGCCATGGTCTGCAACATCAAATGCTTTTGATAAGTCACAGCACAGAACTGCTACTCGCTGCCGGCGCGGCGCTCGCAGCCGCCAACTATAAGACGAACCACTTCTCGAGCGAGGGATGTAGTGGAGCGGCCCGCGCGGTACGCGTACTGGCGCTCAGACAACGCTTCAGTGTCCGTGAGGTACTCTGTTAGTCGAGTACTTACTCCATTCTCGAACACCTTGGCTAGCGCTGGAATAATGGACACCGGTCTGTAGCCGTCTATGCTGTCGCGCTTACCTTTCCCCTTGAATAGTGGTGATACCTTACTAGACTTGAAAATCAGTGGGTAGGTACCAGCGTCTAAACAGCAGTTAAATAAATGTGCCAGGCACGGCGCGAGCGGCATCGCTGCGATGCGTAACGTTTCCATTGAAATCGTATATAAGTCTTTCGTAGGCTTACTTGGGATGCGTGTCATTATAATTTGATACACTTCTGCAGGTGAGAAACGCACAAACTTCTTGCAAGAATCTTGCATTCATGGAGTCCGCGGCCGCCTTTTTAGAAAAAAAAATCGTTCCAGAGCTAGGGTCTTTGACGACGTCCATGAAGTTAATAGAGGGCGATGCGTGTGTTCCTCTCTCATCATTTCCTACTTTCCACATAGCTCTCTGAGTATTAGAATTTGCCATTATTGTCTTCATGTAATGATTTGATTTGGAACAATTAATTAGGTTGTCATATTGATGAAATCTTCTAAATAACTAAATTGAGGATATTTTTTTGTATAAAAACTAGTAACGTCAAAAAGAAGGGCATTTAAATTTTTAATTTCTGTGTTAATCCATGAATTAGATCGTATATTTTTACGTTTGAGAGGAAAACAGATGTCAATCTTATTGGCTAATATGTTTATTATGGATGTCGCTAGTGAGTCCGGAGAAGTACTTTTGTATTGTACCTCGCGCCAGTCTATGCTCGAAATAGCCGCAAAAAAATTCATACGACTCACGGAATAATCCCTGATAAGCCGAGGCTGTATATGTCGCATCGGTACCGCAAGGACGGCTCGGACGGCGCGATGGTCACTCAGATGGGTATCCACTGGCGTCGCCGCCACCATCCCTGCTCCCATGTTACAGTAAACGTGATCCAAACAGGTCGAGGACGCACCGACTACACGAGTTGGGAAGTCCACTTCATTACTGAAGTTGTACACTGATAACAAATCACTAAGTTGTTTACGATCGGAACATTGTTCATTTAACCAATTTATATTGAAATCGCCTACTATGAGACATTGTTTACCAATGTCGCAGGCTCGTTCAAGAAGACGCTCCATGTACATTAAGAACAATGACGAGCTTATCCAGTTTGTTCCATACACACATATAATCACAACATTACAATCTATCAACTCGATAGCAGAAACTTCACAAAACTGTTCTTCCGCAAGTTCAGTTCAGTGAACTCAACACATTCTGTCGCTTTTATTCCGTTTTTAACAAATAAACATGATCCCCCGTGGGCTCGTTGTTTTCTACAAAAATAAGAAACTAGAACGTAGCCGTCCCCATACGAGTAGACACATTTTAGATTATCCTCACTAAGCCAATGCTCCGTTATAGCAATAACATCACATATATTAACATTGCCAATGTAACAGGCTAATTTCTTCCTTATCAGCTATCAATAGAGCTAGTATCAGAAATCTAGCAACCAAGCTCTGCTTAACTTGAGGGTAGATCTCCCCACTACATGACCTTTTGTATACAGTTCATGTTTGTAAGCTGGTACTGATTGTTGGCAGGTGTGCACGCCGCAAGAGCAGCGGGAGCTGAACGCGAAGACCAAGGCCAGCGGCAAGCTGATGCAGGCCTTGATGGAGCGCAGCCGGCCCGCTGCAGGGCCCGCCGCCGCCGCCGGCTGCGAGCAGGCCGCGCTGCTGCATCGGAACAGGCTGCTGGAGTATGACAGGACCAGGTAACAGACCTACTTCACATGAACTTACCGTCATATTGCACACTTGTTTACTTCTCTACGTAACGGATTTGTCGTGAGTCTTCGTAATTATCATAATGCCAAAGTATAAATGGATGGATGTCTGTTACTTCTTCACGTCGATACTACTGAACTGATATTTTGCATAGATGTAGACTTACTAAATCAAACATAGACTTTTAATCCCAAAAACAGTTTCCATGGGATATGGGATATAGAATTCCCATATTCCATGGAACAACGCGTGCGAAGCCGCGGGCAACCACTGGAGAATAAGCCATAACCTGATGATTTCCTTGAGTGTTGTCTATCAGCACAGACACAACACACATCCAGGAAGGAGTCTGGCCACTGCGGTCTAGTTCTCTGTATCTTATATATTTACTTTGCTTTTTTCTTGCTTTACCCGCATCTCCAAGCCTTCTTCTTGCCGTTCGAGCACTAATAGGGTATCCACTTTCTTCGGATAGGGCGGCAGCGAGCTCAGAAGAAGTTTTTTTGCGGTCCTTCAGAGACTCGCGGATGAGTTTTCTGTCCTGGCGCTCAGTAGTCACGCGTTTTCTGCCACTCCGTCTTTTATTTGCGTGGAAACCAGTCTCCGCAAACCGCTTAGTAGCAGATTGCACTGCGTACCGCGAACATTTCACGAGTTTGGCAATCTCTACTTGGGTCTTTCCTTGTTCATGTAACAACTGAATTTGAATACGTTTTGCGTAGCACAGTTCACTTGTTTTCGGCATTTTCGAAAAAAAAAGGAATGTCAATTTCATAATTAAATCACACACGGAAGCTTCCTTACGCTTTGAATATCAAATGAAGACTGATTAGTATTTTTGAATTTTTTGTGTAAAATACCCGTAATTTGGGTTTAGCTCACCAGATGTTTTATGGCCCATAGAAAAAGGTTATCTATTGTTTTAATAATCGTTTGAGGGCACGCACCGGCTTGCCCTTTGTTCAAAACATTTGCTATTTTTTAAAATCTGTTTAGAGATATGTATGTTTTAGAGGGGTGCTTTATACTTTCGGCCAAGGCTGTACATAGGGATAGACCGACCGCGGGAAGCGCCTTTGTTTTATATGAAAATATAAATATATACATAATATATACATAAATATATACTATGTAGTGATGTTGTAATGAGTTGTACTTGTGATAGTGAGCGTCGCACGCGCGTGACGGACGACGACAGCGACTACTTCAACGCGAACAGCGTGTGGGTGCGCGCGGGCGAGCGCGACCAGCTGGACCGGTACCAGAGCGCGCTGCACGACGCCAAGCACCAGTCCAGGCTCCACAAGAAGATGACATTCGACTTTGCCGGTAATTATCATTAGCATGGAACATTCATAAAGGTACCTTGCTGCGTGGGATTCCAAATTTTATATTCACGTTTATTTTATTTAGTCATGCAAATGACTGTTTTTTTATTTTTAAGACATGGTCGGTAAAACAGACGTGTCTGGTTTGCTTTCACTACACCTAACTACCGGCACGGAGTGGATCGATTTGCGCACCTGCGTCTGTTCCCGGCGGACCGCTCGAGAGCGCGCTCCGTCCCTATGCATATGCACATGGGTGGGGTGATGGTGAACGTTGACAGCCACCGAAACGAGACCTGCTCCCTCCAGCACCACTCCGGTTGGTGGACCTGCTAGACACGACCAGCAATGGGAACATTCATCACAGCACCAACCTAGCTTTTTCTAATAAAGGAAAATAAAAGGTTGTATTGTATAAACATTTATAAAATGCATGCCATAGCCGTGCGTGAGTAGGTACTGACCACAATAATGTTATCAACACGATATATTTGGAAGCCGTGCTTGATTCCAGGTCGTCAGATACTCGAGGACAATACAATAGACTACGAAGTAGACCAGGATAAGATCGTTGAGCTGACCGCGGGCCCGGGAGGCCGGTCCGGGGGCGCGGGCGTGGCGGGGGCGCCCGGGATGGCGGCCGGGGGCGCGGGCCCTGCGGGGGCGCCCGCGGACAGGGACGTGGCGCCGGGGGTCAACGCTCCGCTACTGCAGGTAACCTATGTCGGAGCATCACCTGCCGCGGTTACGCTTCTCGTGGTATGTGCTATCCTCCACAGGCTGCTGCTAACGGCATCCTCACTATTTCAATACTCAATACTCAATATATTTATTGTTGTCATCACATTGTCTTAATTAGTAGGTTCTTATGTATATATTAGTATCACAATGTGAACCCTATTGGGCGTAAACAACAAGTGGAAGGCAGACCGAGGTTGTTTTAGTAAAATATATAATATAAATATGTAGGTACTATGGTAAGTAGTACCTACTTGTCTAGTAATTTTAGTAATGGTTATATTTTATTTGCCTATTCATAATGTCAGTTTTTTATTTATTCTTATCAAAAAGTCAATTTGTCATTTAAAAATTCATTTATATCATAATAGCATTTGTCAATTAATAATTTCTTTAGTATTTTTATGAATAAGGTATCAGATTCTATGTCTTTTATTGCGTTTGGTAGTTTGTTGTACATTTTAATGGTCATTTTATATGGGCCGGTACTGTGCATACACAGGTTTGATGATGGTTGTATGATTTTATTTCTCCCTGGTCTAAGTGGATATTTTCTTGGAAGTTCGTCTAGTGTTGTGTATAAGGCAGGGTATTTTCGGACAAACTTACAAAGTTCTAATACGTAGATAGATGGCAAGGTTAGAATTTTAAACTTCTTGAAAAAAGGTTTGCAGCTGTCTGTTCTTTTTATATTTGCTAGGATACGCACACATTTCTTCTGCATAATGAACAAATCTTGTACATCTGTGCTATTCCCCCATAAAATCACACTGCGAGTTAGGTGACCGTGTGTATTTGCGTAATAAGCATTTAGCGCTGTCGGAAGGTCAGTTGTCTTGATTAGCTCCCGTAACGCGTACGTAAAACTAGATAATTTTGATTTGGTTTTTTTAATATGTTCTTTGAAGTTCAAGTGAGTGTCTATAGTAATGCCAAGTAGTGAAAAACTGTTTACGCATTCTAAAAATGTATTGTTAAATTTGAATCTTATATCGAGAGATTTTTTTTGAAAAGGTCTAAATTCCATAACTTTTGTTTTGTCATAATTGATTATTAAGCCGTTGTCCGCCATCCAAGTGGCTACTTCAGTGAGAGCATGTCGCGCGACATTAATAACATTTTCGCTACTAGTGCATGGCATTATTAAGGAAATATCATCTGCAAATAGAACACAAGGTGTATTTATGTGTTTGGGCAGGTCGTTTATAAAAATCAAAAACAACAAACATCCTAAAACACTGCCCTGTGGGATCGAGCTTGTGACGTGATGTGCCTTGGATCTTACATTCATAATAGTTCCTGCGTCGGGGTCAAAATGTTCGATTTCCACGTACTGTAGCCGATTATCCAGGTAAGACTTAAACCAATCGTGGACCGTTCCTCTTATACCTATTGAATATAGTTTGCGTAGCAACAAGTCGAACTGGACTTTGTCATAGGCTTTTGACATGTCCAGTAACAGACCTATTGCATATTGTTTACTATCCAGGATACCTAAATTTTTTTCTATATATTTATAAACCGCTAGGGTAGTCGAGTGATTTTTTCTAAATCCGCATTGTGCTTCGTGAAATAAGTTAAATTTCTCACAATAAGAATAAATACGGTTACACATAACTTTCTCAAATATTTTTGAAGAAGTGGGCAGTAGCGATATGGGCCGGTAGTTATTGGGGTCATTTGTTGAGTTTTTTTTATGGATAGGTTTTATGAGAGATATTTTTAGCAAGTCAGGGAAAGCACCTTCTATGAATGATTGGTTTGTCAGTAAAAAATAGGGCAAGGTCAGTTCGTCAGCGCATGATTTTATAAGCTTTGGTGGTATTTCGTCTATTCCGCAGCTTAATTTGTTTTTTAACTTACGTATTATTATATTTATTTCCTTTGGCGTCACGGGGGTTAAGAGCATACTTTTTTCACACTGGGTAGGAACAATAAAGTGGCTCTGTGAGTGTGATGACGAAGCTTGGCCTACGGACGCAAAGTAATCATTAAAACTGTTTGCGATTTTTTTCGGATCACTAATCGTTTCGGAATTTATAATTAATTTAATATTTTTCTTTTCCTTGATGGTATTTTTATTTGTTTTTTCTCTAATAATTTTCCACATGCTTCGAATAATATTATCTGATTTCTTCATTCTTTCTATGTAATGTAATTTTTTTGCTCGGTTTACTGCGTGTTTTAGTGTTTTTTTATACCGTTTATAGTATTTGTTTAGGACTGCACTGTTTGAATGTTTAGTATGTATGTTAATTAAACGTTTGTTTTTACAAGATATTGTTAGGCCTGGAGTTAACCATTGCTTATTTACTTTTGGTTTTAAAATTATTGTTTTTTTGGGAATGCATGTGTTTAAGTATTTTTTTAGAACTTCGTCAAATGATTTGTAGTTAG
The DNA here is from genome assembly GCA_947044415.1 of Eupithecia dodoneata. Lineage (NCBI taxonomy): Eukaryota > Metazoa > Arthropoda > Insecta > Lepidoptera > Geometridae > Eupithecia > Eupithecia dodoneata. The sequence goes on along the minus strand of OX345674.1, from coordinate 11,418,514 downwards.
TATTTATGTTATTGTCCTTATCTATAATCCGTCTCCAATCTATATTTTTTAGCTCTGTCTTAAATTTTTTTATATTTTCTTCACTAAATAAGCGCTTTTCCACCTTCCATTGTATACCAGTTTTATTTGGAGTTATGCCCACTAGATCCAATGTTATGGCTTTGTGGTCAGAGAAACCTAGGTTTCGTACTTCTGCCTGTATATTTCCCTCGGAGAAATTCACAAATATCAGGTCTAAGCATGTTGATGTTGTTTTTGTTTCGCGAGTGGGTGTTTTTATCAGTTGGGTAAAATTATACTCTGACATAAGATCAAGCAAATAATTAGTTTGTTTAGTTTGCTCTAATATGTTAACGTTAAAATCGCCTCCAATAATGATCTTTGATTTTTTAAATCTAGTTGTTATAAAATCCAGTATTAGTTCCAACTGTTTATAAAAAACATCGGCCTCTCTTCCATTCCAATAAGTGGTTAAAATAATAAAGTTATAATTAACTAAATTGATTGCACAAACTTCTATAACATATTCAATTGACATAGCTTTGATTTCTTTAATTTCTTCAAAGGGACAGCTGTTATGGTTTATAATACATACTCCTCCGCCTTGGCGGGATTTTCTACAAAAAAAGGTACTAATTTTATAATCATTGAAATGTACTAGATTACATTTAACTTCAGTGAACCAAGTTTCTGAGATACATATAATGCTGTATTTGTTTAATTCTGTATCTAAAAAAGCTTCTAGTAAATGCGTTTTATTGTAAAGGCTTTGCATATTTTGGAATAAGATTCTAATATTTTTACTTTGTTTGATAGTTTTAGAAACGAAAAGTACCGTTATTTGGTTGCGAATGGCCTGGTTGGAATTGTCGGTCGTTATTTCTTCTTTTTTGAGTAGTTTCTTGTGTACTTTGCTGCGTTGCTGGTGGGGGGCTACTTGGTGTGATGTTATGGTTTTGTTGTAGGTTATTGGTAGTTGAATGTCTATTGGTAGTTGAATGTCTAGGCGCATGAATCCCGCTTCGTCGTGTTGTGTTTTGGTTCACATTTTTATTCCTCCTTTCTTGTAGGGCCGCCCTATTTAGGTATTCCGAGACGAAGACGCCTGTCGATTTCAGTTGTCTTGAGTTGTATATTATATATCTAGTGATTCTTTTACTCAGTAGTTCCACCTTTATTGGTCGTCGGTAGCCGTGTTTACCCATTCTGTCTATTCTTTCTACATAGCCGGTAATATCCACATTCAATGTGTCTAGAAATAGATGGGTTAGTCTTCTTTCAATGTCATGTTCTGTCTCATTATTGTATTCGTTTAGTCCATAGATGACTATTGTCTTTTTTTCGTCTATTTCTTGTGTAGGGTGCATTTGTTTAGAATGTTGTTGCCATTCTTTCAGTTCTGTTTGTAGTAAATTTTTTTCCTGTTCTAGTTTTTCAATTTTTGCGTTTAGGTTCTTTAAGTCTTCTTTAATGTTGATTTGTTCGAATTTTAGGGCATCTGTATTTACCGTTATTTCTTGTTTTAGTTGGTTTATTGCCGTTTTTATTTCATCGTGTACAGTATTTTTCATTTGTTGAATTATTTGGTCTTTTTGTCTGTCTAAGAGTCGGCTAATATTTTCAAGAGAAATATGGTCCGGTTGTCCGGCCATAGATAGCTGTGTTATTTGTGTCTGGGCTTGGGAAAAGTTCCGCTCGTGTCGTACACTTTGGTTGCTTTGGTCTTCTGCTTGTGCGTCGTCAACTGACATAGTGGTATCATTTAGAGTTGTGGGTGTATTGTCATTTTGTTGTCTTATAGTAACGTTTGTGCAGTTTTGGCAGAGCCAAGATCTCATCAGTGTGTTTCTATGTTCTTCGTAGTGTAGTGAAGGCATATTGACACATGCGTAATGGTATGTCTCTTTGCATGAATAGCATGGTAGGAGGTCACCTCTTGCTATTTGACGGTGGCAAGCGATGCAATTCATTTTTAAGTTGTCTGTAGATAGGTTTTATTAAAAATAAAGTGTATTAACGTCGAAAATCGTGACTTGTTTAGGTCAGCTGTTGGGACAATCGGGTGAGTCACCGCCGCCGCTTGCGACGCACGTCGCGGTCCGTCGTCGGCCGTTTGGATATTTCACTTGAGTTCAAAAAGTTTTTGCTCGTATTTCACCTCACGTTTACTGATTTACACTTCATATACTATTGTTAGAATGGTTTTTTCACGGGGTTTATTTTAGTGCTAAATAATTGGAGTATTTTTTAGTTTTACTCACTTTTACACGTAAAAAACCGCGGAGCGTAAAAACAAAGCGACTGTTGTAAACAAGGCGCGATCTACCCTCCCCTATTTTGTTCATGTAAGTGGAATTACATCGGTATGCATGGGCATGCATTGCATACGCTATCATGAAAATCCTCTAAAATAATAATTCATAAACTCATTAATTGCGACATATGTATTTGCAGTCGTCATTTTATAATTATTATATAGTTGTTGACCTTCACTGTTTTGACCACAGTTCGACCCGTCCGTAGAAAAGCAACAGATGCCCGGTGGGAGACCAGTAGAGCTGCTGCACTACCCTCGCGTGCAGGACGCGGAGCTCCAGGAGATGAGCGACGCGGGCCGCTGCCTCTCCCTGCACCAGCCCTGGGCCTCGCTGCTGGTCGAGGGCATCAAGATGTGAGTCACCATTTTTAGAACTATTTGTTTTCCTGTGTACTGTATAATTGTTGTGTTCTGTATGTGTGTGTCTGACTTATGGTTTGAATTCATTTCACAGGATTATTTACTTTGAAATCATATTCAAAGTAAATCAATTCAATTCATAAGTCGCGTCTAATTCACAAGAAATATCTGAATTTAATGTAACAGCAATCGTAAGACAGTCAATAGGTTTCTTGAATCCAAATAGAATAGAGGACTAAGTAAAGAGCAGTTAGTATATGTTGGTCACGCTGCAGGCACGAGGGCCGCACGTGGTACACGAGCCACCGCGGGCGGCTGTGGGTCGCCTCCACCGTGAAGCCACCGGAGCCGCAGCTCGTGCGGGCGCTGGAGGACCACTACCGAGCGCTCTACCCGGGTGAATACACTTACTTATTTACTTTTCACCACTCCCGGTCAGAAACGGTCACTTTGCTGCTAAACTTTGATCATGGCGCATGAAACTATGCCGAAATATTGGGAAACTGAAAAATCAAATCATGGTACGAGTAAATATCCCGTTTTAAATGACTTAATGTGATAAACTAGTCAAAACTTCAGCTTTTAATTGTAACTTTCTTTGATAATAAAGTACCTAGTTATTGCGGATTATGAACTCGAAACCTATTTTATTGAATTTAACAACAGTCATTACACATTTTACATTATTATGATTAAGATATGTAATAATTAAAATTTGACTACCACTTACACAAAGTGTGGATTTTTTTTCGACGAATAATTCAAATAATATGTTTAAAATCATAGTTAGGTTGTGTTTCTGATGTCGTTCACGATCAATTGTGAATTCTTCACCCTTGATAGTATCTTACTAACATTTAAGAATGACGACCCCTATCTAGGACTCCTCTACATAACTACATGTAAGTAAGGCAGTTTTCTGTTTTTTATTTTAAGCATTGTCTCCCAAAATCTTAGGGTAGCGCTACAAAAGGAGTTGTTGATGTCTAGTTTAGAGTATTTTGTAATTTGCTCTCCTAAGCAAAGAGTCTTATGCTAACCTCAGTTGGTAGCTGAACAAAATGTCCCGTATTATATGAAAATCAGCTACAACATGAGGAAATTCTTAGAACAATGGCGTATGTGTTTTAGGAATTACTTTATAATCGTTATCTTTTCCAAAGAAACAAAGGATGCGAAGCCACGGGCAGAAAGTAGTAGGATATACGAAAACTATAATAAATAATTATTGTTTTTCTTCAGAAAAGAACTTGAAATTCCCGACGTTCTATCCAACGGGCTGTCTGCTGGGCTGCGTCAACGTGGACGAATGCCTTCCTCAAGAGGAGTATGAGAAAAAGTAAATACATTTATTATTATTATATTAGCCCGAAGTGTCCCACTGCAGAACAAAGGCCTCCCCTGTGGAAGAAGGGAAATATAATATTTTATTAAATACATTAATTAATAAATTAACTGCACAGCGTACATTAATAATGCTGGATAATTCACACAGTTAATCTAGCCCCAAGCAAAGCAGAGCTTGTGTTATGGGACCAGAACACCCGCACCAAATATCTGCAGATCGTACAAATATTTGTTCCGAGACGTGAATCGAACTCGCAACCTTCTATGTAGTAGGCGGACCTTCGTCCACCGCGCAAATAATTTTATTGTTGAACTTACTCCGTGGCTTGCGATCCAAAGTATCTTGGCCTCCGACTAGCTAGTCTTGGCTCTGTGCTACTAAGGCGCGGACAGTGGTTACTCCCTGATGCGCCGCTATCATCACTACATAGAATAAAACTAAGTTGCTTCCCACGGTCTGTCTGTCCCTATGTATGCTTAGATCTTTAAAACTACGCAAGGGATTTTGATGCGGTTTTTTTAATAGATAGAGTAATTCAAGAGAAAAATTTATAAACCATTTGACACATACATAGATTCCAACGCGGGCGGGGCGCAGCTAGTAGAATATAATACATGTCCTCGTGTGGCCTCAGGTACCGCGGCGCGCGCGGAGGAGAGAGCGACAGTCCGTACGTGTTCATCTGCTCCAACCCCGTCAGTTTGCGGCTCAGGTTCCCAATCAGAGGAGAACACAAAATATGTAAGTATATACTAATTGTATTATTATGTATTATATATTGTGTATTAATTGTTGTATTATGGGCATCAACCCCCCCATGGATCGATACGCTAACAGAATGTGGCCCCGGCCGCCTCGCTATTCCTGGCCATGGTAGCGGCCACGGTAACGGCGGGGCAAGGAGTGCTAGGAATCCCCGGGCTATATTAGGCTACCACACCCTCTCTAAATTGACCCTGGATACGTTTAACGGACGCACTCTGAGGCTTGACCATCATCTAGCGCAGTTGGAAGTGGAGTTAGAGACCATTAAATGGCATGTTCTGGGGTTATGTGAAGTCCGTAGAGGGGGAGGACACCGTAACCCTAGGCTCGGGCCATCTTCTCTACTTCACGAGGGTGATAATACATCCCAGGGTGGCGTAGGCTTCTTCGTCAATAAGGACCTCTCTAACAACGTCCAAGAAATCTCCAGAGTGTCGACCAGGGTAGCGTACCTGATCCTTCGGCTGTCCAAGCGGTACAGCATGAAGGTCATCCAGGTCTACGCACCGACCTCGGCACACTCGGATGATGAAGTGGAGGATATGTACGAAGACATATCCAAAGCCTTACACAACACCACTAAGGCCCACTTCAACGTTGTTATGGGGGACTTTAACGGCAAGGTGGGAATCCAGACTGGCAACGAATCCCGAACAGGCTTGCATGGTTATGGAGTTAGGACTCACAGGGGGCAAATGCTTGTAAATTTCCTTAAGAAGGAGGGGCTGTTCCTTATGAACTCCTTTAAGAAACAGCCTCAAAGGAAGTGGACATGGCAAAGCCCCAACACTGTGGCTAAAAATGAGATCAACTTCATCATGACGGATAGCAAGCACATATTCAGAGATGTCTCAGTGATCAACAGTTTTAAACCGGATCTGATCACCGACTCCTTCGAGGCTCTCTGAATATCAACATTAACCTTGAAAGAAACGGTCTGATGAAGTCCACGCTCCGACCTGACCTAATCCAAATCATGGCGGGCACCGAGAAGTTTCAGCAGCTTCTCGGGGATCGATTTGTTGCCTTGAAACCAACTGATGACGCTGACGAGACCCTACACAATCTGGTTGAAACATTGAGGGACGAGGGCATCAAATCCTGTCGAAAGCAGCGTACTGGAAAGAAGTCCAAACTCTCGGATGAGACTCTTAGGCTAATGGCAAAAAGATGGGAAACCACCTAAGCGACTTTGTCAGAGAGGTCAGACCTTAACAAGCGAATTGCGAAGATGGTACGACACGACCTCCGGAGCTCCAACACGCGCCTCATTGAAGAGGCGATAGAGCGAAACCGGGGGTCCAAAGTATTCAGTCAGCAGCTTGGCAGGAGCCACCTGACAAAGCTTAAGACGCACGACGAAAAGACCGTATTGTCGAAGCCGGAGATCTCAGCCGAGATAGAGGATTTTTATGGCCATCTAAACGCTGCTCATGCCCCTCGTTCCCGACGAGACAACCATGATTCCAGAGCCACCCTGACACGCCACTACACTGACGAACTACCTGACATCAGTCAAGTCGAGATCGTGTTAGCTCTAAGGCAGCTTAAAAATGGAAAAGCCCCCGGTGAAGACGGTATAACATCCAAGCTCTTGAAAGCTGGAGGAGCTCCTGTTATACAAGAGCTACAGAACCTCTTCAACGCCGTCCTTCACAGTGGGAGAACTCCAAAGGCGTGGAGCGGGAGTTTGGTGGTGCTCTTTTTTAAGAAGGGCGATAAAACCCTTCTTAAAAATAACAGACCCATTTCACTCTTGAGCCACGTCTATAAGCTGTTCTCACGAGTAGTCACGAATCGTCTCGCTAGGAGACTCGACGAGTTTCAGCCACCAGAACAGGCCAGATTTCGCGGAGGATATGGCACCATAGACCACATACACACAGTGAGGCAGATTATGCAGAAGTCCGAAGAGTATAATCAGTCCCTGTGTCTGGCTTTTGTGGACTATGAGAAGGCCTTTGACTCTGTCGAGACCTGGGCTGTTCTGGAATCCTTACAGCGATGCCAAGTGGACTATCGTTATATCGAGGTGCTGAGATGTCTCTACGAAGCCGCTACTATGAGTGTCCAAGTACAGGGCCAGCAGTCTAAACCTATCCAATTGCGCAGAGTGAGAGTGAACAGTTTCGGGGATATGACATACCCCTGGATGTCATATCCCCGAAACTGTTCACAAGCGCGTTGGAAGATTTGTTTAAGACGCTGGACTGGAAAGGTAAGGGCATAAACATAAACGGCAACTACATCTCACACCTACGATTAGCTGATGACATAGTCATATTGGCGGAGTCGCTAGAGGAGCTGAACGAGATGCTGGACGGCCTAGCTTCAGCCTCCCGATGAATCGGTCTTGGCATGAATTTGGATAAAACCAAAGTCATGATCAATGGACACGGATTGATCCAGGGCCGGTGGTCGTACATGGTCACAAATCGTTTCCGAATACACATACCTCGGGCAGATTCTGCAGTTAGGTAAAAATAATTTCGAGAAGGAAGCCAAAAGAAGGATCCTGCTGGGCTGGGCAGCGTTTGGGAAACTACGTCGAGTCTTCTCTTCATCCATACCGCAATTACTCTGTCTGGTACAATACATTCACTAATATTGTACCAGACCAATGTTATTTAAGGTTTAAATAAAGAATTTTTGAAATTGAAATGCTGGAAACGAATGTTTTCAACCAGTGCCTCCTACCCGTTATGACCTACGGAGCTGAGACGTGGACACTCACGATAGGGCTGGTCCACCAGTTCAAAGTCGCTCAGCGAGCTATGCTCGGAGTTTCTCTGAAGTATAGGAATTGCAACGAATACATCCGACAAAGAACCAAAGTTATCGACATAGCTCAGAGAATTAGCAAGCTGAAGTGGTAGTGGGCCGGCCATATCTCGCGAAGAACCGACGGCCGCTGCGGCAAACGTGTTCTTGAGTGGAGACCACGACTCTGTAAACGTAGTGTAGGACGCCCTCCGACCAGTTGGGATGACGACCTGCGAAAGACTGCAGGTAGATGCTGGATGCGGCAAGCTAAAGACAGGGCGCTATGGCACTCATTGGGGGAGGCCTATGTCCAGCCGTGGACTAATATAGGCTGATGATGATGATGATGATACTAATTGTACCTATGTACTGTACATACAAAGAAAACATAGTTTCCAAGTACTATCGTGGGTTAAAAGCAAAAATAAGATGTAATTTTAATTTACCTTTCAGTCACGGCGGAAGATAGCATTTTAATATTATAGAATATAGACTGTGTTTATGTGCATTCACTTCTCTAACGTTGGGCATGCAAACAGTTTTGGCGATACCTTGTGATACGACACTCGTCTTCACAATCGTTCGACTTTACAATATTAATACTAAATGAAACCCTTTTCAGATGGATTGGACAAAACTATCCACTTTGCCGCACAAAAGTCTATCCTGAAAATGGCGAAAATGCAAGCTCAACAGGCAAATGCGGCATAACGTTCATTATCATGTTGTCTGTATATTTATATTTTAGGTTTATAATAAACAACCGATTTATTTAAGAAATTCTTTATTTACATAACTATACACTAACATATAAATAAGTACAATATATTTTTCTTTCATACATTTCATCTTTGCTCACTCTCACACAAGTTTTACAAAATGTTAGGTTCAGATTATCCTTAAATCTAAATGAGCACCGATATTATAAAGAACAGTCGCAAATGCCACTAAGTGGTAATATGCAAAATATTAACATTTAGCAACAACACAGGATGCAGACAGTACCTCAGGTGTAACAGGTAGTTATTGAGATATACAAATCTCTAGCATAGTTTTTACCAAAGTATTATAGATACTAAAGTTACTCTCATTGGTTTTTACACTTAACAATATTCACACACAATATGTTTAACAGACCACAAAGAGACCAACACATTTACGACGTTTCATAACGTAACGTCTTGGAGAAAAAGTCCTAAACTATAAATACTTAAGCTATATCTTATATGAAAGATTGAGGAGCACTAGAGTGCTGTAGTGCTGCTCTGGACACTGACTGCGAGCTGAGGCTTTGTTAGCGATCACGTGACATCAGGTGAGCCTTTTAGCAGTGCTCCGCTGATGTTCATTCAATATTTAAAAGAAGAGTAATACTTGACATTTTACAAATAATCGTTCACTCCACGAAACCACAAAATGCATTGAAATTACTTTTTTACTTTTTCCATTTAATGTTCTATAATATGAAAATATTTCGGATATTTTCATATTGTGAATCAATAATAAGTTTCCTAAGAATTTAATTACCCTCAAAATACAAAATTTTAAGCTGTGCGCTATTTTGATATTCAAGAAATCGCAATGGAAAAACATTAATTGTTCCGCCAATCTGTATTGCTAGTATCTGGCACCCAGAGCCTTTAAGTATCATGAAACTAGAGAAGTTGCTTTGGTGTATCAGTAGGAAAGATTTGATGTAGTTTTAAAGGTGAAGACTACGTCTCTTTCTTCTGGTTCAGCTGAGGGAAGAACGCTTCGATGGGAAGAATGGGATCATCCGTCGCTATCGTAAAATAATTAGGTATTCTTCTACTGTGGTTGGGCACGGATTTGAACATCCCCGGTTTGTTGTAATCTTTACTAGCGGCTAGGGTTAAGTCTGATACTCTCTTTGAATGTTCAAATAAATGTTCCAAATGATCGTGATGTTTCTTATCGGCTATTTTCATGATGGCGCTCTCTGATCGGGTCCTCTCTGACGTCATGTCCTTCGGATCGTAGAACACAGTTTCTGTAACAGCGTCTTGAACGGATTCGCCCACCTCAGAGTCTTTTATTTTTTTCCTCAAAGGTCGTTTCTGAACAGTTGTTGGCATAGCCTCTGTTGTTTCGTCCACGGGTTTTGTAGTTCGCCTGTTGCCGTTTCGTATGCGAGCTGATACTTTTGTAGTGCTCTCTACTTCCACAGTGGTCTGTCTTTGTCTGACGGTTGGTCTCACGTAATGTTCCTTATCACTCTCGGTTGTTTCTGTTTTGTATCGAGGATCTTTCGGCATAAACTTTCTTCGTTCTGTCGTCGTTTCACTGTCGCTCTCTGTGTACGGTTTTCTTTGAGGGAATCTGAGTTTTGGTGTGTTTTCTACTGGCTTCTCTGTTGTTGTGGTTGAGCCCAGTCTGTTTTTATAGTCCTTAACGCTGAATTTTGGTCTGTTGTATTTGTTACGTAGCCGCGGTCTAGGAACCCTACCGGGGCTCGAGGTGGTTTCGAGATGGGGAGCATAGGACGTGACTTCATTACCTGCATCGGTGTATGTGTATGTAGTTGTTTCTCTGTAATAGTTGGTAACTGGTTCCAACTTAGCTTCAATGGGTTTCACATCTTTATGGAAAGCAAATTCTAGATCCAAGTCGGTCCCTGAAGTGGTTTTCACACCTTCGTTTAAGCTGACAGCTACGTCACTTGTCGGTGTATCCTTCTCGTCTTGTTTGTAAGTGTAGTCAGGAGTGTCGTACGAAGGCGAAGTTGACTTGTACTGTTGTTTGTTAGCAATCTTCATAATTTGTGATTCCTTGCTTGCTTCGTATATTTTGAATGTGGGGGCTGTAGTTGTTTCGAATCTGTCTGATGGAGTTGTAGTGATTAGACGGCGATGAGCTAGTTTCTTTTTTATGATTGTTGGTGAAGTAGGCGTTGCTGGAGGCAAAGCGCTGGTGATGGGGTCCGTAGCGGCACCAACTGTGGTGGCAGCTGTCTGGAGTTTACTGGTTGGTCTAACTCTTGGTTTGATGGTGTGAATTTCTTCGTCTATTGGAGCCTCTGTAGTCTGAGTGGAGTAATGAGTGCGAGTGCTCGTTTCTTCTTTGTAGCGGTTTGTCTGAGCGAGAGTCGGTCGACGCCTGCGCAGTTTGGTTCTCTTGCGGATCCTGTCCTTTTCGGAAGTGGTAGGCTCGGGTGTGCTCGGCCGTTTAAAATGTCTGCTCGGTGGTAGAGTGGGCAGAGGCTCGACGGCTTGTTCCTCGCTGGCCACCGTGCTGGCCGTCGTCGTCTCCTGAGTGCTGAGGCTGGAGCTCTCCGTGGTCGTCTTCTTCGTTCGTCTCGGTATGTGGATATCGTCGTACGACGGAGTCGACACTTTGTACGTGTAGTAGTCTTTGAGCTTCTGCTTGCCGATCGGTTCGAATTCATCGCCGAGGGGCCGCCTGCTTTGTGATTCGACATGTCCGTCGTAGCTCAAAGAGTTATCGTATCCCTTCTCGGCTTCTGTAACGATGGCGTATTCCTCGGGGAGCGCCGGCAGCGGCGTGGGGCGCTGCAGTCCGTACTCGGGGTACTCCTGCTTCTGCGGCGCGTCTTCGGTGGCCCTTGGGTTGTCGTTCGGTTGCGAGGTCAAAGACCACGGCGCTGCTGACGAGTGGGTGTACACGTCGGAGTCGGTGGCTTCGGTAACTTCATAAGTGGCTCGTATGCTGGGATTCGACTCGGGTCGGCTCGGTGGATTCGCGTATTGTTTGTTTATCTGTTGATTACCGCCGGCCGGTACGCTGTCTTGGATTTTCTGTTTTTTATCGAAATTGTAGTTAATGTTCGGCTGATTATAATAGTTCTGGTTTTGTGCGTTTTGTGCTTGGAAGCTGTATTCGTAAACGTTATTCGCTGTCGTCTGAAGCGGGTTGTAGGTGGTTGCGACGATCTTATTAAAGCCGTTACTGTGGTACTTCGAGAATGGGTCTTGTGGGCTCGGTTTGAAAGAGTCTTTGGCTCCTGCGTTGGGGTCAATTTTAGGTGGTATCGAGACTTTGGTGTTAGGAACCGGTGTGATCTTGAAGTCGCCCAGCGTAGAAGAGAACTGGAACGGGCTGGCCGATGTAGGGAGCCGTGGAGTAGTGGAGCTGAAGACGAAAGGAGTAGTCTTGTAGCTGAATGAGTTGAAGATGGTTTGCCTCGAGGGTTGCGGGAAGAACGTGGGCTTCGTTGAAGGGAACTGGAATTGATTGTTGCCTTTCACTGTTTGTAGTCCGATGTTTCCGAATGACCCTGAAACATATAACAAAATTAAGAAACCGTTAAACAAATGAATGGTAAAAATTGAATCTTAACAATCAGATGAAAATAGTTCCTACCTAAAAGACTTGGCGGTAACGCAGCGTTCTGGAAAGAATACTGCCCGTAAGGATTGTATATCTGGTTCTGTAGCCCCAAGTTCTGTTGCACTCCCACATTCTGTTGTTGAGCGGTCTTCACCTGCTGGCTCACAGATTGTGACGCGGTGTCGCTATCAGGCAGCTTGTATATTTCCTGCTTGTATATCTCAGTGCCGCCTTGTCCTTTACTCTGGTCCTTGTTCTCCGTAGGCCTCGCGTAACTCTCTACAGGTTTACTGAAGATATCTATTGGCTTGCTGGTCTGATACTGCGCGAATTGTAACGGTTGAATGCTTGTTAATTGCTGCAGTACGTTGCTCTGTAGCTGTTGCTGCTTGAACTTCTGCGGATACTTCTGGAAGACAGGTCTGGCTGCGTACGGGTTATGAGGGTTCCTGATGAGCACGCTGTCCATGGGGTAGCTCTGGAAGTGCTTGTAGTAGTTCAGTCCATTCTGTAGATTGATGCCGTGGTTGTTGTTTTGAATTGCGAACGGGTTGTGGTAGGAGCTGATTGGTTGATGCGCTTGGGTTTGCGAGTTTGAAACTGTCCTTGTAGTGGTGGGTCGGTAGGATTGTGCGATGGAGGTCAGTTTGCCTGCGTCTCTCGAGGAGAGCGGACGTGCGGAGGAGGGATACATGTCGAGTACCGGTACAGGGATTTTGTATTGGGAGGACTGGAGCGGCGAGGCGCCAAACGAGCCGTAGAGAAGACCTCCTGAGCCGATCACCGGGCGCCAGCCGCCTTTTGATGGCATTGTCTGGAAAAAATTAGAAAATGTTATAACAAGATTTAATGGTTCGAAACGATAAAACTTTCTCTAAAAAGTAAAAATCCATACACCTGGGTATAAATTAGAGCTCCCTACCTGCCTGTACCTACATATATATAAAAGTGAGTATTGGACAGTTTGCAACGGATATGGATCTTCACGATAAAACCACTGAACGATGATTTGTTGTTGAAACTACGTTTACACAGATGTAGCTCTAAGCCTGAAATCAAACATAGGCTACTTTTTATCTCATAAAACAGTTCCCTGTGATACCCAACGGTTCCATAGACAGAAACACAACGCGCACCAGACCGCGACCAGAAACTAGTAGGTATTCTACTTTTGTTTATTTGTATCAAATATTTTTCACTTTGTTGTCACCGAATTGTCGTCCGTGACTTCAACTAGTAATTAAGGTCTTTGGCTGAAAAACAGCGCTGAATATAATAATGTTCAGCACACGCTGAGCCAACCCCTATTTCGGCGCAGGGTCATGGAGGTAGTCTTATTTTATTCTTAATATCACCTATTTGTGTCGTTTACCCCCATGATAAACTTCTTTGTTTGTTTATTCTATGCCTGTTTTTTGTACCTGTGTCTAAATAAATGTTTTTTCTATTCTATTCTATTATATCTATAAACACGGTGTAACATGAGGGGTAGATCATCGGCAAATGGGGGGTGGGGGACCTCAGTACCTATCGATTTAACCCCCCTGTATGTTCAGCGTAATTGTTGATATTTGCTACTTTCCCTGTGGAAAGTAGCAAATATCAACAATTACGCAATCTTCGTTCGAAAAATTCAAATTTAAAAATACTACCTATACAGCCAGTCACAGCAATGCAAGATAACGCAGTCTTCATTCCAAAATTCGAATTCAGAATAAAAAATAGCATACTACCTAATCAGCCAATCACAGCGGTGTAAGAGCAAGACATAATGCTTTTATTTAGCTATCCTTTCCTTGACATGATCCAGTAGTTTTTTGTTAACAAATCACGGATTTTTGGCACTTACACTATTTTAAACATGATTCCTTCGTACTAGCCAAATGAAATTTTCAGGGTTTATTTTTCATGAAAGCCAGATGTTTTTAAGATAGGTTGCAGAAAAAAATAATACACGAAATATTTTTTGTAGAACCATTTCAAGTTAACGTAAATATTAGATTTTTCAAAGAAATTTTGCTATAATTTTCATATTTAGTTTTTTATAAATCTAAGAGTCAAATTGGTATAGGGGCACTAAAGGCCCACTATTCATCTTGTTTCAAAAAAAAAGACAGGGTCGCAGACCCAATATTTTGCCTGCAATTGCGAAATTAAGGATGAATTCTGATTTTAACAATTTTTTTTTTTTTTTTTTTTTTTTTTTTTATTGTTTCAACAAAATCAACAGTCCTTAATCTAAATAATTTAAACCTTAATAATCTAACTTACGGCCAATAAGAGATTTATATTATATAAAATAAACTAACAATATACCAACAGTCTAACATTAACAAATAAAAAAACAAACAAACAAAATACAACTTACAGAGATTATAAAACAGGTACAGTTAATTAGAAAAAAGATTATTTATATGAGAAAAATAAGATACAATTAAAACACATAAAGAAAAAAAGAATTACTAAAACTATTATTTATACAGAGTCCTCCTGCAGAACTTTCAAAACATCTCTTTTAAATCCTACTTTACTGGCATGAAATATGTCAGTAGTGTGAAATTGCAAATTATAGAGTCTTTGTAGCCTGTTAACAATAGAGTAATGTGCATAGTTAGTCGAATACGTTGTAGTGGCAAAGAGTTTTGTATTGGTATGTCTTGTGCGTCGTTTTGGGGCCCATATACGCAGAGTCCTAGCAGTAAGTTCAGGGCAGTCTATGTACCCGTTACATAGACCATGTAGGAATGACATGTCCATCAAAGTGCGTCTATCTTGAAGGCTTATAAGGGAATGAAAATTGCATGAATCTTTATAGCTTACAGGGTAATAGTATTTTCTATAATTAATATGTTTTATAAATTTATGTTAAATTCTTTCAAGGTCGTTAATATAAGTTAAGTAATGAGGATTCCAGATACAACTACAGTATTCAACGATACTTCGAACATAAGAGTAATATAGTAACTTTATACATCCAATATCAGAAAAAGGTTTACAGACTCGTATAATAAAACCCAAGCTTTTAAAAGATTTCTTAACAATAGACTCTACATGTTCAGAAAAAGACAACTTACTATCTAATAGAACACCTAAGTCACGAACTAGTTCAGATTGAGTTATATTTCTTTGACACAACTGATAATTAAATTGAATAGCATTCCTCCGACGTGTAAATGAAACAACATTACACTTATTTATGTTGACATCAATGCGATTTAGCGTATAATACTCCCCAAGCCTATCCAGATCACCTTGAAGTTTTATATTGTCATCATTATCTTTTATTTGCATGAAGTCAAAGTCAAAGTCAAAGTCAAAGTATATTTATTGCAATTACATGTGAAAAAGATCATACATAAAAAAGCGTAACAATGTAATTTGCCCATTATGGGCATGCAATTATTTCTGGTTACATGCAATATATTAATGAGAAAAAAAATACTTAAAATCAGTTAATGTTAATAAACAGCAACACAAAATTAAATAACACATTAATTAAATAATAAAAAATACATAAGTGGGTAATTATTTGTCAAAATTCTTATCGTTCATAAATTCATTAACTGTATAATAGTGTTTATCAGCTAGTATTGTCTTCAGCTTTCTCTGAAACATCGCAGTAGGCAATTCTCTTATGGAGAGCGGGATTTTATTATAAATTAATGGTGCCATTGCAAAGTAACTTATGCGCAGCAACCTTTTTTTACAGTCAAGAGTGCATATTTTTAATGGATCTCGTCTATTACGTTTTACTGCGTCAGATTGCAGACAAAACAAATCTGGATTGAGTCTGACAAACATAACTGTTTCTAAAACATACAGCGAAGGGAGAGTCAATATGTTGTACTTTTTGAAAAGGGGTTTACAAGAATCCGTCACTTTCATATGAAACATAGCTCTGATACATCTTTTTTGGAATTTGAATACTTTATCGACGTCAGTGGAGTTCCCCCAAAATATTAAACCGTACCTGATATTTGAGGCAATCAGCCCGTGATACGCAATAAGCAGGGTTTCTTCGTTAACTACTGGGGATAATTTATGTAGCACGTAAACGAGACTATTAAGTTTTTTGCAGACATTTTCTACATGCGGTTTCCAATTCAACTTTCGGTCTATGTGGATTCCTAAGAATTTCGTGGTCGTAACTTCCTCAATCGTGTAGTTATTGTATTGTATGTCAAAATTTGGAAAAGCAGCATTATCGCGTTGTCTGAAATGAATTATTTTAGTTTTATTAATGTTAATTTTTAAATTATTATTATCTAACCATTCTATTATTGATGTCATAGCATAATTAATGTCATTTTGATAGGTATTAATATTTTTACATGTTATGGTTACAGTACTATCATCAGCAAAGAGAGATAAAGGTTGCGCAGTGGCTTTAGGTAGATCATTAATGTAAGCAAGGAAGAGCAGTGGACCCAGTACGCTACCTTGAGGAACGCCATAATTCATAATGCGTTCCTTCGATATAAACACTTCTTCTTCTTTTGTTTTATAATTTATTTTTGTTATGTGTGTTATCTGTTTTCTGTTTTCTAAATAAGATTTAATTAATTGTAGAGCGTTACCTCTTATGCCATATGTGTCGAGTTTTCTAAGAAGGATGCTGTGCTGGACGTAGTCAAAAGCTTGGGTCATATCGCAAAAAATTGAGCAAACTGGAATGTTTTTGTCGACACTACTTGTCACACGAAAAATAAAATCATAGAGGGCCATATTTATGGTCTTATTTTCTCTGAAGCCCTTCTGTTCATTACAGAATATCTTGTTTGATTCGAAATAATCATTAATTAATCGATTTATGTACTTTTCAAATATTTTAGATATTACAGGAATAAGAGATATCGGTCTGTAATTTTCTATTTTCTTTTTGCTTTCTTTTTTATGTAAAGGTTTTATTATAGAGACCTTTAATGCATCGGGAAAAATACCAGTGCCAAGAGACAAGTTTACGATATGGCTGATAGGAGCGCTTACACAGTGAGCTACACCCTTAAGTATTTTGGTTGAAATTCCATCGTATCCAACGCTACTTGTATTGTTCAGGGAGTATATTATTCTGAGGATATCTGTCGGTATACAAGGTTTAAGAAATATTGAATTTTTTGAGCTTTCGATACATTTCGTAACTTTGTTTCCGGCTTTGTCGATAGGAGTTATTTTATCAATAAAAAAATTATTAAATGTATTAGAAATGTCATAAGGATCCGTTATTGATTTATTGTCAACTATTATTTCGTCAATCGAGTCTTTTGGTAGGCTTCGTTTTGTATTATTAATTATACCCCACGTAGTTTTACTTTTATTTTTTGATAATTTGATTTTGTGATTATTTTGAGCTTTTTGTGTAAGTTTAACAATTCTTTTGAGGGTTTTTGAATATTTTTTGTATAAATGTATGTTTATTTCAGAGGGTGTTTTCCTAAGTTTCCAAAGAAGTTTCCTTTTTTTCTTGCTACAGATTTTTATACCATGCGATATCCAATGTACTGGTTTTGTTATTTTTACAGTTATAATTTTGTTAGGGAAACAAAGATCATAAAATAGAAGAAAACTGTCAATAAATAAATTGTAAGAAATATTAGGATCCGTTTCGCTGTATATTTCAGAAAAGGTTAGGTTTTCTAGAGTCTTATTAAACTTCTTTATATTTTCGGCTGAATAATCTCGTCTCTTAATACGCCAGAATTTCATTTGAGCTAGATTTCTAACTGGACATTTAAAAAGCTGCGACGTGTGATCGGATAGAGCTAGTTCGAGTACCTCGGTAATACATCGTTTTTTAAAATTGTGCGCAAAGTTATCTATACAAGTGTTACTGCTGAGCCTAGTTGGCTGCCTCAGAGCAAGCTTTAGATTAAAATTTAACAATAAACATTCGAAGTCAAGGGTGATATTATTTTTCTTTAAAATGTCAATATTAAAATCTCCAGCTAAAATTATGTTGTCATAACGTTTTTTTGATATTTCATGTAAAACTTTCCGTAAACAGTTCATAAAAAGGTCGAAGATCTTGGTATCATCAGCGACTCAGCGTACATCAAAAATCGGGCAAAGTTAAAACATTTATGGACATCATACAGATAGCAGGCATATAAGAGCGGGCCAAGAATTGATCCTTGGGGGACACCCGAGGTAATATCCACGAAATTAGACCGGAAGCCACCCATAACGACAGCCTGCGATCGTTTCCACAGATAAGATTCAAGCCATCTAAGTAGGTTGCCCCGGATACCTAATTACTAAAGCCCAAATAACTTTTGAACCAGTGAATATCGCTAAACATACAGGGGGGTTAAATCAATAGGTACTGAGGTCCCCCACCCCCCATTTACCGATGATCCACCCCTCATGTTACGCCGTGTATATAAAAATGAATAAATATTTCCCTTGGTCACGGCATCACGCGTGAACGGCTGGACCGATTTAGCTTATTCTTTTTTGTTGTGTTTGTTATTGTCAGGAGAAAGTTCTTATGAAGAAAAAAAATAAGAAAATTGCGCGGAAAATTTAAATTTAAAACTTAACCACCATTAAATAACTGATGATATTCGGCTGGGCATGGACAACCGGAAACTTACTGTTTTAACCTTACTGAATTTCAGCACCGTAGACTTTGACATACTTCTTGCATTCCTTCGCACTCTTAACATCTCTCAGGGGGTGGTTGACTGGTTTTCCAGTTACTTGCATGGACGTCGACAGCGAGTCCGCCTCGGTGAGTGTGTCTCGTCTTGGTGTGATACTTCTGTCGGTGTTCCACAAGGTAGTGTCCTATCTCCTCTTCTCTTTGCTATATTTATAAACTCTATTTCTGATAATTTAACTTCTTCCTATCACCTATATGCGGATGATCTACAGATCTATTCACAGGCGCAGCTGGATTGTATCGGCGATGCAGTTGCAATCACGAACTCTGATTTACACCGTATAGCCCAGTGGAGTCGAGCTCATGGTTTGAATATCAACCCCCTCAAAACACAATCTATAATTATTGGCAGCTCAAGATTGATTAACAGATTGGACTGGAATGTTGTACCTCAGGTTATATTCGATGGAACACCCATTCCTTACAGTGTGACTGTGAGGAATCTAGGGGTTACCTTCGACCGCAAATTTTCATGTTATCTCAGATTGAAGTTACCTGTAAGAAGCTATATGCTTCAGCAGGTTGTCTGAGAAAATTACGGTACTTTCTTCCGACCGCTACTAAAACCGCACTAGCCCAGTCCCTTCTTCTCCCCGTTCTGGACTATGCAGACGCCTGCTATTTGGACCTCGTTGAGGAACAGCTAGATAAAATTGAGCGCCTCCAAAATGTCTGCCTTCGGTTCATATTTGGTTTGCGCAAATACGATCATGTCTCTCCTTTTCGCACCATGCTCAAGTGGCTCCCTATTCGACTTCGCCGGGACATGCAATGTTCTTTCTCTTCTCTATTCCATTCTCTTTAATCCCTTTTCTCCTGCTTACCTTAAAGAAAGGTTTGAGTTCCTTCATTCTTCCAACTCCCACAATCTCAGGTCATCAGATAACTTATTACTCAAGTTTCCCTCTCATTCCCAAACATTCTACGGTAACTCTTTTAGTATTCAGGCTGTACGGCTCTGGAATAAACTGCCTGTTGATATTAGACTTGCACCTTCCATTAACTCCTTCAAATCTAAACTAAAGTCCCACTTTCTATCTTTAGCTATCTAAAATTTTCCTTCATTCTTCTCTCTTCTTCATTCAGTTACTGTCTCTTAAGATGTGTCTTGTAGCTCCAATGTATATAGTTTGTATACTTTTTTTATTTTTTATTTCTTGTTTTTGATACTTCTCCATCTGTTTGTTTGTGATGTACCAACTCTTAATTTGCTTATATCTTTTTCTCTATCCCTAGGTTGCCTGGGAGAAATCGCTGTCAGCGATAAGGCCGCCTATTGTACTTTTAATATGTAATGTTTAGATATAAGGTGTTATTTTATAGTTTTAAGTACAATAAAGAGTTCATTCATTCATTCATTAAATTATTTCAAATGTATTTACAATTCAAACTTTTTTGATGTAGGTAACCTTATGGTGTTTGACATAACATTGACAGAAAGCGTGCTGCAAATATCGTCAAAGAGGATGTAACCAATTCGAAATCAATATTCATAGTTAAGACAGGACAACGTCTGTCGGGTCCGCTTGTAATAATATAAATAAGAAGTTACATTTTCTATATATTTTTGCTAGAACTTTCTATCACATGAATAAGACCATTTGTAGAACTATTTAGTTATTTACCGCTTGTGTCGCCATGATGCGCCGACGCGCGCCGCACTCGACCGCCGCCAGCAGCGCCAGCAAGCACACGCACACTTGCGTTCCTGGAACCAACACACATGCACTTCAACAACAGATCACCCTAGAAAAGTTCTGGTCTATGGACCATGCTAGAATACGGGTTGCTTTCAATGCTATTGTACCATAACTCACATGTCGTTCACATGCAACGCTCAAGTAATAATGTCACTCTTAATTAACAATAAAGGTGCGTTCTGACAGGTATCCTCATTTGTAAAACAAAGTGTCGGCCGACTGCTGGTGCTGGTTAGAGCCAGTACTCGGCCGCGACTTGCTATGCTAGCTTCTCTTCCAAAACTATTTGACTAAATAACTAAATTAAATCCCTAAGCTATAACTTAAGTAAACCAACCTTTAAGAAAATTATTCATGAAACAGTTTAGAATTGGAAACTTTCTCACAATTTATGCAATGAAATAATTTAAACAAATATTTTGAGTCAAAGGTACAATATAATTCGTTTCTTTATTGATAATGAACATTTGCCCACGCTAGCCACCTCTAGGCTGTTGCTCGCTGCAGATCCGTTAATACAGACGTGTCCGTAGCGACCTCTATCCAGGTCAACGTTGACTGAACTACACATCAGCTCGGTTCAGAGGAGATCCTTCTCCCCCAAAACTCAAGTACTTATCTTCTTCATTCAAAACACGCGTGATAATCTCTCCGTTGGGTGAAGGCCCCAGTCGAGTCTAATATTGCTCTTTATAATAAGTGTATAAACAGATTGAGACCGCAAGCTGGACGCATCTTGTTATGCCCAGCAGCTGTTACTGAGTCGTCGATCACACACAGGGTATACCAGGTCGATGACTCAGTCAAATGACTAATTTCAAGCCTTATAAATTATCACTGAGTAACAGAATCCAACGAGGAATCAAAGTCATGTTATTCGCCTTTTCATTCTGCTGCACACGTGTCAGGTGGGGCAAGGGCAACAGATTCGGGAAGAGTTCGTCCAAATGCAAACAAGCCATTCGTTCAGACGACCTTAAGTAGACAAGAATCGTATTCGGCATACATAGCTAGTGCCATCATGCTTGTAACTTGGCGTTAAAAATAAAGAATTATATTGTATTGCATCTCCTCGTGAAACGTTCTGAAACATGTGCCGCAGATGAAAAAGACAACAGTTTTACTCGTAATTCCTATTTCGTTCACTGATGTAAATTAGACTTGGAATTCGTGTTTTCAGTGCACCAAAATAGCACACTTATGATTTATTCAAAAGCAGTGATTAGCGCGGAGATAGCTACTTTCTTAGAAAGGTTTCTTTCCACGCGGCAAGGCGAGCGCAAGTCACCGTAAATGTAATGCTCGTTAGTTTTATGCATGAATCACTTTGCTGCTTAGAATAACTACGAGATATTTTTACTTTTCATCCTACATAATATCTCACTTGTAACTAGGTAGGTAGGCTACTAATAACAGGAGTTGTAAGTTTGGTACCTAACTACTCATACATACATTATACAGCCCACACTACTTTAATGAGAACCCAATCAGATTTTCAAAAACGTTGTTTCTTTTGTTACAAAAAGTGAAATAATATTTTATACCATAAATTATTATGATGATTCGTATTCTAATCGTAGAATAGAATGAATCTTACCACGCCACGTAGTATGCTCGGAGATTGATGTTTTAGGTACTATTATTAATTACAAGGTAAAAGTAAAGGCTTTTAAGTTGGTTTTCTTGGTCATCTTATATAATGTTATAGTAAGAAAGTAATCAGAGATTGAAACCGCCGGCAAAATATATACTTAATAAAATAAATGGGCATTACAATCAATAGGAACCGACTCGAAAACAAATCGAATGGGCACTTACAAGTCTGTGTTGATCATGATGACACTCAAACCACTAATCGAACATTACAAATAATAACTCTATCTTATATTCAATAGAAATTGTCCGAAAACAATAGCAAGTACGTTCAAAAGGAATGACGGTCATTATACAGGGTCACTTTCTACAGGTCTTGCTATTATCGGCTCCATAGGTACATGAAAGCCTCCAAAATTGTCGTTTCATCGAGTCTATACTTACCTCGCCTATTACTGTATTTCTTTGAGAAAGTGTGTTGTAAGAGACATTATGCCTCTTCTTTACGACAGTACCTACATAGGGCTATTTTTGGGAAAATTGGTGTCATTCTTATAAAAATTAGGTAAATTCACTCTCTATGGCTTTTTAGTCGTTACTTTTATCCTAGAACGAAATTACATGAATTACGGATCTAACCGACATCTGGCAGGAAGGTGACGGACATACTCGTACATAGGCTTCTTGAACGGCGCGTACGAAGCTACGGACAACGCATAGTTTGCTATGAATCGTTGCTAAAACAAACTTCAAACTAATTGTAGTGTCCACTAGTGGAAGAAGTGAAAAAGAAACCACTAGTATGTTCATATAACACATACAACATACACTTGTGCGTCCTGCGCATATGGCTAGAGACTGTCCGCCGTGACCGACATTCTGCTAGGCGGAATAATGATGTGAGCGTTTCCTTTCCAGAATAATGGAGGTCCGAGTCTATTGACATTTCACAGATTACTCTCTCTTGTGTACCGCACAGACTTATAGAAAAAAATAGCATAATACCATCTTGACATAACTCCAAATAGCTAAGTAAAGAATATTATAGCGGTAATTGCTGAGCCTTTACAAGTCATTGGAACGTAACTGATCCGTGAAGAAAAGTTTTATTTGAACGCTCTATAAACCATTTAGATGAAAAGGCTATTTAAAACTCCAAATAAACTGACAAACTTCTCAACTTTTACGAGTTTCCTTTTGGAGAGTCGTAAAGTACGGACAGATCGTTACAGACGTCAAGTTTGTAGAGCAGAACCACAACCAGCGGGTCGGGGCGTTCCCACGCCTCTTGCACCTGTCTCACGTGTTACACCACTAACTACAACTGTCTGAATCAATAAACGAATTATCACCGCCAAGACAGGACATCTAACTAAAAAAACTAAACAAGTTGACGGATTTCGCCGGGTCCGGCAAACGAAGGACGGCGATCCGTTTATTCGGTGCCTACTATGAAAATGATTCTGACATTTATTACTTCTGTTAGCGATTTCAAACTCCCGACGCAGAGAGAGAGAGAGAGAGTCTCCTCATAAGCACTGCTGAATGAGCTCGCATTATATTGTTCAGTACAGGTCTTCGACTACTGAACCGTACTTACATGGAACACATCGAGGTCGTCCCTACACAGCAGGGAAATAATCATATAAACGGTCTACAATTTGCGAAATAACTAACACATACAACAAGTACAAAAAACCTGCGCTGCCTCCTTTTTTGAATTCGGTAATAAATTCAGACGTTTACATTAGAACAGCTTACATAATGAAGTGGAAATAGGAAATGCTTTTCTAAAATTATCATAATTAATACTGAAGCGCCCACGTAATGGTTAGCATTTGATAATTTGTTGAGTAACAAACATTAGTTGTGAGCGTCTGACCTTAGCACGAGTTAGCAGCACACCTCTCACTCTGCACACGACAGGAGACCCTGTCTGTCCTTTCCTATACACATGATCAATGAAATGAAATTTAAATTAACAATGTATGCATGCCCATCTCTAGCTCCCGGTAGTGGCAGCGCGGCGCATCGCTGTGAATGGGCAGTGAATGCGTTAACACAACCTTCGTAAAAGGCGTAGTACGCTATAGGAACATGTTTGTCCTGTGTGTGACGTATTCAGAGACAAATCGTCGTCGGCCGCTAGGAGCGCGTTGAGATCTTTCGTATGAAGCATAAAGTATACAAAGATATACTCGTAGCAAAGTATGGAGGTATTTTTCGTGTCCGTTATATTTATTTCGTTTTTAATAATTATAATCTTTGTTGTAATTCCTCATCATATGATTTTAAGTACTAGTTCCTGCCCGCGGCTTTGCATGCATCCTCAAGGTTGATCGTGAGATTCAAATTATAATGTGGTAACAAGGAATAAAACTTACGGAAAAGTATTTTATCTTTAAACCTATAATAAAATCAACTTCGATTCAATTCTATTTTGGAAGGATTTAGGAAAATAATTCTACCTTTTTAACCCAAAATCTCTTATATTCCCAAATGATCCAAAAATACCAGTAATTTTTTTTTTTTCATATGTAGTTATAGAAAATGGTTGACGATTTGCGACAAACTACCTCCTATACTGCTAGTTTTATTCATTGTAGAACGCCGAACAAAACTAAACCACAAAAACGCTCCAAAACAAAACATTCATCACCGTATTCAAAATCAACAACGATATTTTTTATTTATTTTGAAAGTTTGCATGGATCAATACATATATGGATAGTGATAGCCTGACTGAACTCCCTGCTCTTGGTGTCCCTGGCCTCCAGTTCCAGCGGCCGCCTCAAGGGTCCTGTGCTTGGTATCTCTTCTAATTATTGGATAGTGATAGCCTGACTGAACTCCCTGCTCTTGGTGTCCCTGGCCTCCAGTTCTAGCGGCCGCCTCAAGGGTCCTGTGCTTGGTATCTCTTCTAATTATTGGATAGTGATAGCCTGACTGAACTCCCTGCTCTTGGTGTCCCTGGCCTCCAGTTCTAGCGGCCGCCTCAAGGGTCCTGTGCTTGGTATCTCTTCTAATTATTGGATAGTGATAGCCTGACTGAACTCCCTGCTCTTGGTGTCCCTGGCCTCCAGTTCTAGCGGCCGCCTCAAGGGTCCTGTGCTTGGTATCTCTTCTAATTATTGGATAGTGATATCCTGACTGAACTCCCTGCTCTTGGTGTCCCTGGCCTCCAGTTCTAGCGGCCGCCTCAAGGGTCTTGTGCTTGGTATCTCTTCTAATTATTGCAGTAATTTCTTTGGAATCAGGATGTTTATTCTGAACTAACAATGTACCAGTAATTCTTGTAATGCGTTGCGTCAATTTGCCGCGGAAAATGGTAGAAACGCAGTGTAATTGTGCTGTATTAGTGTCCAGGGAGCGGTCGCGTGTGCACGTAATGCGCTGCAACGTAATTGACAATTTGTACGTTATGTTTTGACATTATGTACGCGAAAGTTGTTTCTTTTAGCCTTTTGGTTAAATGGCGCAACAAGAGAATTTATTTTATTTTAGGAAAACTAACGAGTAGAAAATTACAAAATGAAGAATATAAATTGAAATGTACAGTTACTAGCAATTAACAATTACAAGTATAATACCTACTGTTTTAATATCAATTTTTAATATAAAAACTCGTTCGAAGTTTTTTGTCCTTACTGAGCATCATGTATACGAGTTGACATCCCGTGGTACACCACGGAGGATGTGGTAGGTTGTAGGATGTCAAACCAGATGTTACTGGTCACGCGCTGGTCGGTCTAACCAGTGCAGTGATGCGAGTGGCCTATGGCAGGCCTATTTTACGATGATGGTTTCATCTCAGAGGAAACAGTTAACATTTTTGTTAAGTACCCAATAGTTTTAGGAACCTTATTTTCGCATGTATGTTATAATGTTATGATTTCTAAGAAAAGCTTTCATAGTTTGTCAAAAAAATTAAAGATAATTAGGTACGAACAAAAACTTCAATGGAGCTTACCTGGTGTTGCAGGTTATAAACCAGTGAAGCGAATTTGGATTACAATTGCAATGATGTCTTTTTACTCGATAAACATTATAATAATTCTGACGTCAGTAAAGTTCAAATTTATCTTATTGATTTCCGTCCAGGAAATAATCAATGTTTATAGTTATGTATGGGACACTTTGTATGGGCTCATAGTATGAAAGCGAAAGTCTATTAATTTCTAAGCTTATTACATTCATCATTTTGATTTAAACGAGTGACGAATCGATAATACTATAATGTTAAACGGCGGCCGTCTGATCGTGCACACATTTTATTACATCTTGTTTATTTGTGGGAATTAATGAAGTTCACTTTTGTTTAGATTGAGATAGATAAATCAATAATATTGAAATGCATAGCATCATCAGGTCGTAAAGTAAGAGTGCTGATGCTATGGGTACCAGACAGGGAGTGGTAGGTAAACAAATACACCGAGACCTGGAACATTATACCTGCAGATCAAACAAAGATTTGTCCCGCGGCGGGAACAGAATAATTTAATGACATTTTCGTCGACGACTGTACATGTTCTCAGAGGAGAATGGCTGACGATAACTAATCACGATGTGAGTACAAACTAACCAAACACCTGTTTGTGGCGCGGCGAGGTACCGGGATAAATATTAGATTAACGTGAGAGAGTAAAGGGAAAATGTTACGCATTTTCAGAACAGCGCGATAAATTACTTAGGAGATTCTTTATCACTTTACTCTTGGAATTTAATGTCGAGACTGAAGCGGGGCTCGAGTTGCGATTTTCAACTGTTTTCAGAATAAACTTTAATGGGCTTTAATTATGGGTGAAATTATAGGATAAGTTTTTTATATTTAGAAAAAAGTAAAAAAATCAGATCCTTTACACCTTCGGCACGCGAGTCACGCACTCGCCTTCGGCGGATCTTAATAAAAATAAAATAATGTAATATTTAAAATAGGAAATTTCCCTTCTGTATAGCATCACCGTGGCACATCCTGTATTTGATGTGGCGGTCATATCTTGGACCTGAATAGGATTTTATTCGCAGACACCGTGGGTACTACCACAACGGGCAAAGCCGGAAGACCTCTTTAGTTGGAAACAATCGGAGCACTTATGTCCAATTGACTCCATGATCCACGAGACATCGCTCGTATCTAATCGCGGTATTTTTGATGACACGCCATTCTTCAGTGACAATACCTCTCCGCGCAGATGCGATCGACCGATCGCTGCACAATGGGAATGACGTGCAGCATGCGTGACGTCACGGTGATGCGCAGCCTAATGCTGATACGCTAATGTCGGGTATCCTTTGCTTTTTGGATGATCACGAGATTGTGACATCAAGAGGGAACCTTCATGATGTGCCCACATCTAGAACCTTTACTGGTCTACTGTTGGACGGAGGCCGCCCCTTGATAACTGCCTCATTGGCTTTTATTACGAAGGGATGAGTGCCCATAATACCCACGCTGGGCAAGTGGGTTGGGGATCGCAGTTCGGTGTTGAATTGTTTTGCAGGAGGCGCTGCAGTCCCGGTGGATATCACATATCACCACGGGAAGCGTAACGAAGAGTTATGTTGTTCATGTCTGAACCTACGTCAATGAACCTGGGACTTAACGAACGTGGTATCCGTCTCCGGGCATTGTTTTCCGTCTGTTATCCGAGTCAGTAATGATATTTCGGTACATGTAAGTGCTATACAGAATTCCTTCCTCAATATTTGTCCACGTACTGGCATCGCATGCATTTCCATTAGTCTAGCGAACAGTTGAACGGTCTCGGGCTCCGTGCCGCGCCGTCGACCGTGGCACGTTTCACTACAGCTATTCGAGAAAACAACATATTTTTACATTTATCTCGCACGAGAAAACATACTTATAGCTGCAAGTCAATTCATACTCAACACGCCTGAAAATAAAAGTGGTTATCCGTCGG
Organism: Eupithecia dodoneata; assembly: GCA_947044415.1. Taxonomy (NCBI): domain Eukaryota; kingdom Metazoa; phylum Arthropoda; class Insecta; order Lepidoptera; family Geometridae; genus Eupithecia; species Eupithecia dodoneata. The sequence continues at coordinate 11,390,781 of OX345674.1, read as the reverse complement.
ATAATTGGCAGACTCGGCATGATGGAGTCCCGGTAGCTGCCTGTTCATTGAGCCGTTAGTTTTATTCATTTTAATGTGTTTTCAGTTCTTTCGCGGTAATTTGCTAGGGACAGCGCGTTCATGGCTCAGCGGCTCGAGGATCGCCCGCACGCGTCATTCAGCTTCAGGGAAGTTTCCTTTGTCCAATGATGCAATTGGACAAAGGATGCGCTAATTACTATCTATGTAGGTATTAGGAAAAAACATGTCATACAAATTTCTTTATTTGCAAAAATGTGGTTTAAAATGGTTCAATGTTATAAAGGTAATCAGCGTCAAAATTGAAGTATTTTCGTGAACCCGCGTATGATGGTTACTTTGAACGCGGCACGATTCACAACGAGCGTTGAATCAACTTTCTTCAGCGTTAGAAAATTATTATAATAAAATAGTGTTGTCATTATTCGAGGGAAGTAGCCGCTGACCGTCGACCATTAAATTGCCAATAAAATCTCGCACAGAAACGAAACTCTAGTACGAATAAAACGTGCTGGAAAACTTCCACAATTCTATTTCCGTGTATCCGATTTTCTCTTTTTAATGTTTTCTAGAGTTGATATAAATTGAAGGAATCCGGCTACCTACCTAGCAGGTACCGATGTAAGGAACTAACTAACATGTGTCAAACAAAATATTTATAAGAAGTCGTCGTCGTGTCGCACACAACGCTTATGATTTAACTAAAACTGATTTGTGTCGCGAGAAATAAATTAATATTACCGATTCCACCACGTGGTAACAACCAAACGTGTTGCCTCGTGAAATTTACACAAATTAAGGCATAAAAAGCCTTGGCTCTCAAAGTGTAACGTGTACTGGGTAGTTACCTCCTACGTCACCTGATACTTCAGCAGGAGTTTCACTTCCATTTGGTTTTGTTTGAGTGGAGTGACCGACGATCAGTTCCGGTGAGGTCTAATCTGAGTTTCTTTTCAAATAAAGTCATTTTGTCGGTATTTTCTTTCGATACCAGATAATATACTATATTTGTTTGCACAAATTATACGAAAATTATTCATACTTGCTATTGACATTGTTTTTAACATATTTCAATTCAGACAAGCAGCATCATCATCATCATCAGCCTATAGCAGTCCACTGCTGGACATAGGCCTCCCCCAATGAGCGCCATAGCGCCCTGTCTTCAGCTTGCCGCATCCAGCATCTACCTGCAGTCTTTCGCAGGTCGTCATCCCGCCTGGTCGGAGGGCGTCCTACACTACTACCGAGTCGTGGTCTCCACTCGAGAACACGTTTGCCACAGCGGCCGGCGGTTCTTCGCGAGATATGGCCCGCCCACTACCACTTCAGCTTGCTTTATTTTAATTCATTAATTCTTAGAGCTATGTCAATAATTTTGGTTCTCTGTCGAATGTATTCGTTACGGATCCTATCCTTCAGAGAAACTCCGAGCATAGCTCTTTCCATAGCTCGCTGAGCGACTTTGAACTGGTGGACCAGCCCTATCGTAAGTGTCCACGTCTCAGCTAGGTCATAACGGGACAGACAGACGGCGGTCAGACAAGCATAATAATGTGTTATTTGTTATGTTTTCATTCAATGTTTTTTATTCTAATTCGGTTCCTACTAACGAACTTATTGTGAAACATTTGTATGCATATAATAATCATAGGTAAAAACAAGCTTATGAGCTGGGCCGGCTCGTTGATGTCTTTTTTATGAAGTGAATTGAAATCAAGTTTGAGGTGAGGAAGACATGTTTTATTTATTCAGGTTGTAGGTACAGGCAGGTTGTTAGCGATGTAGTTACAACAATATATCTGGGTAATGTTCATTGACCACGAGATCGTTGTTTGGTTCCGGTTACATTAGTTACAATACAACGACGCGGCAGCAACACGACTACTGCAACTGCACTAGAAACCTGGATTACTGATCAATGACTTATTGGTACACCTAGAAATATTGATAAATAACTGAAAGATCACGCAGAACCCAAGGGAGAAAACACGTTTGTAGTGTACATAAGTTTGGTTCCAAACTAGTGGATACCTATAGTTAGTTAGTTGGTTGGAATTACGAACTCGTACATATATGTAGTTCCCTTAAATCTGAATGATGTCTACAGTTTGCTCAATCGTTTAAGTAGTAGGTAAATACATTATTATAATTCTAATTCGTTCTAGTCTTTAATTGTTTTTTGACAAAGAAATTAAAATGTTATTAATTATTTCTCTTTATAATAGATTTCTATTTTTCGATCGCACATAAGTATAAAAATAAAAGAACCCCATTGATAAAGTATTAGCTTCGTCACAACCCTCTCGACCGATCCCCCAAGTATCAAGATGGCGCCGGCGGAGCCCGCGGGTGCAACCGCCGCAATGACCCGGCGGCGCTCTCACATTATCACAATGATGAGTGATCGTGTAATCACTTTCATTACCTGATGATGGAAAAACAGATGGGAACCGCGGAGACAGTTCTTACCGTTGTTTGGTTCAACAGTGTCTATGCAACACCGCTGTGGAAACTAACTTGTAATGTTATTTGAGGAGACTAAGGTTAATAAATAAATTAGCTAAAAGTAACTAAAAATGGTACTTATAACTTTTTACTTATTTTCCCCCCTATTGAATATGTCGGAGACTACTGAAGCTTGAAATTTAAAACAACAATAAATATAATGCGCCTGTACATCTTGAAAAAAGTTTTTTTAAATTTTCACTAAAAATTGTAGAGACACACTTTTAAAAGAGACCTACAAAGTTAAGTGATTTATCAAATGAAAGGCATTGCTTTGAATAGCTTAATACAGTTTTTGAAACTTTGCTAGGATTTCATAACGTTACAAAATGTTTAAAAAACAATTAAAATGTTCCGTTCAAAAACTTCGAGAATCGCTGCACAACGATTCATCTGAAATGTACGTACATACCTGTTACTTTTTGTTTATATTTTCAATTGCAATTACTAACTGGTACCTAATCAAAAGTTTTATTAGGTAGGTACTAGCTACTATACTGGCTCGTCCGGTGGCTTGGCTCACGCAGGTGGCTATATCGCTATATGGTTTAGGGTATTATCATCCATCAGAAAGAAACATGGACTCGCTATTCATTTTCGTGCTAGAAATCTCTATAACATATACATATCTTGACCCGACTCCGGATTAGAACCCAGAACCTCATCATCAGTTTGCTCTTGCGACCGCTAGACCAAGGAGGCAGTCAAGTGCCACAGTCAGTGGTACCTACCCATTCAGTACACTTGTCTGATTAACTAAGTCATAGGAACATCGACTCCATAATCATAATATCTAGATATCTACGCTCATGGGAACGATCTGCTTCCATTACATGTTCTGTTCTGCCACGTAACTACGTTACATCGTCTCATTACACGTGATGCATTCATTGCTTTTTGTGATGTACCTGTTGTTGATTCAACTGAACATCTGTAAGAAATGGGAACAAAGACATTCCTCATCAGCCGACCGTCTCTAGAGAAGTCTTGCACTATTCGAAATGTAGTGGTCGTTTGTCGAGTAGAGTAGCAGGGTGCGGGTTCGAGTCGAGTCCCATCAGAAATATTGATGTTCACCCTACCACCTTAGTTTTGTCGGTAAGTATTATCATTTTAAGTAAGACGATTCGGCTCTTGGTTTGGAGCTACGAGTATGTTTGTAACTTGTGAAGCAATCTAGTTGGAACCGTGCATAAATAAAATAAATAAATAATGCTGGACAATTCACACAGCATCATCTAGCCCCAAGCTAAGCAGAGCTTGTGTTATGGGTACTAGATGACTGATATACATAATACAATACATTACATAGATAGATATTTTATTATATATAGAAAACGACTAGAACACCCGGAACAAATATCAGATCGTACACACAATTGTTCCGAGGCGGGAATCGAACCCGCAACCTCCATATATGCATAGATGTGAGAGATCTAAGCCTGGAGTACCAGAGAGGCTAGTCAGCTTACTCCTTATACTTTGCGTGTCAGATAGTGAACACTAGAGGTATAATAATCAAATCACACACAGAAGTAAAGTTACACGAACAAACTTTAATTCAAACTCTTTATTGACCAGGCCACAGTCAATAAATCAATAGAGTTAAGGCTTTAGAAATCCTAAAGCTTTAACAAATAGCTGTTCCAAGTGCTCTTCCAACCAGCAGTGCAGGCGCTCGGAGCCGTGCTGCACCCACTCGATATTCTTCGCTGGCCGTGACCTTCGGCGTCACTTTCCTCGCGTGCCCTGACTACACGGATGTTAGAGCACTTTCCTTTGTTGTCGATTGTATAGCAAGAGCCTTAACAATCAACTATGTATTATGGTTACTAAACTAACATTAGGGCTCGATTTACATAACGGCCACGGTAGCGTCGAGTCTTTTTTAAATCAAAACTTAAACTAACCTAAATTTATTTTAATAATAGCTTCTTTCCGGCGCCTAGTCTACGTCTACAAGCCTCTCTCTCTATACTCGGCTGCACATCACAAAAAATCGCGGTAAGAATCGAAGTATGTAGTATCCACACTCAATAAACACACAATACAATAAACAGACAGAATACGGAAACGAGAATACTTGAATTGGATCCACACTCATGGTTCGTGACTCTACGCATCTGCGCGCGAGTGCGGAGAAGCTTTACTAATTTATCAATCACGGAAGTGGGTTAGCTTCATCAGTAGGTGCTGGTGCTCGTGTAGCTGGCTAAGGTCTTTTGCTCCTACCTACTTTGGGGCTGTTTGATGTGCGAACGATTTATCAGTCAGAAGCGAGTGTACAATATGTAAGTGGCCCATAGACGTAATTTGTCTCGTGTGACCACCTCTTGCACAATTTTATTATACTTATTTAATGAGGCAGTTAGTTTCGTGTGACCAACTCCTGGTCAAAGTTACCCAAGTATACCTAATGCAAACAATACTCAAACCAGGTGCTATAAACCGTATACGGTCAGCCATAACTACTGCCTAGACATTATGTCACGTACCTACTGGTTCCCATACGGTCCACCATTCACGCCCGTTCCCATTAGTTACACCATCGTTACACAACGCTACGTGTGCGGTGGTCACTCGTACACTTACCAAACACTACCAAAATTAGCCCTATGCACTTTCTTTCTAGTGAAAGTATAAAGTAGTAGAAGAGATACTCCGTATAAAGGTACAGTCAGCCGAGGAGCCTTTGCTTTGCCCAACCGTGGGACAGAACAAACTCAAAAAAAGGGAAAAGGTTCTTTATTTAAAATATTGTTGACCTTTTGGGAATCAAAGTATCAACATTTTTTTAAACAATATGGCCCCCTTTACGCAGTCGGTAAAAAATACGAGTTAGTTAAGTAACAACGATTAAGCAAAGTGGTAACAAAATCTAAGAACATCTGAAAAGTAAATAGACCTATACCTACCGCCTTGTAGAAACAGAAGAGTTGAGTGTAGCTACCAGTAGGTACTCATCAAAGTGTATTTATTCATTACCTCGATGAACGTCTCTCATATAGAGTTAGTGGCCGGCACAGCACGGTATGTGTCGAGAGAGACGGGCCGATGATCTGGTGCGTGATACTAGACTATTTGTAACTAAAACTAACTATTTGCGTTGTTGGACGTAATGCTGGTAGACACTGTCGCTCGGCACTTAGCTATAATGCTGGTAGACACTGTCGCTCGGCACTTAGCTATAATTAAAAGCCTACAATTACGTCATTTCGGTGAATTTATTTCAGAAGTTTAGAGTTTCGAAAATTGAAATTGATTAGAATCTGATAGTAAGTTTAAGAAACTCATAGGGTAAATATCCCAAAGGATATTAAATTGCCAACTGATTCCAATTGACCACATCTCCCCGAAGAACACCGAGATTACCTACAAAAACGGCCTACGAATTTGAAACTCTAAAAATAAATTTCTTATAGGTAACATGAAACCGTGGTCGTCTGCCTGAACGCCATAAAATCTAAAAATACAGATCGGGCTTTCATATCTCACGATTGCACCAATAGCAGGTTCACGGAGTGATTCAACTCGTGAGGGAGTGGAGTGGGAGGCTGGTAGATGTCAGGAAAATGATGGCGACGCGGAAGACTGGAGTTATGGTGGCGAGAGGCAGTTATTCCTCTTAAAACAATCTATAAACTCAACCCCGTGCGAAACCGGGGTGGTTCACTAGTTGTTTATAAAACTGTTTTCATAATTAGTAAAGGAGAATTCACAGAATAAAAGTGAAACGTAGTACCTAATCGATCACGACACGACTAGCTTTCTATTTCCTGACAATTATGATGAAAAGGTTTCTGAAGTGATCGGGGAAGCCCATCGCTCAAACAAACAGTTATTATTTACCGAGATTCATAGGTAATGAAAAACGTGCTTTAAATATCTGCGTTTCTATTTAAAAACCAAAAGACAATCGTGCCAGCTTTCATAAAGATACGCTTTTCCTTTAACAAATGACATGAGTATTATTAGTAGTATTAACAAAAACGTTAATACACACGAAATTTTGAAAATATACTTTGATACTTAAGTACATACTTAATTATCAAGTGTTTAACGTTTAATACAATCATCATCAGCAACTAGACTGCACATACCTCTCCTGCGCCCGATGTTACTCGAATCATTAATGAAGACTCATATTATTAATTAACGTCATTCACTGCGTTACTATTTTCTTCATTAATTGACTGCATTCTAAATACATGCAAAAAGCCAAGCGGTGGCAAAATATGTATTTAGTGAATCATTATTATTATGTCAAAAATAAACTTGCAGTAATCGGCTCGTCGCAACCAAACCTAAGGTTGCGATGAGACACGTGAATTAAAGTTTAAAATAATTAAGTTTTCGTAAATTTGCAATGTTCAGATATAAGTAGGTATAATTGTCGGACTGTGGTTGACTGTCCCTCAGCCCACCGCTACTTGCTAATGCCGGTACACACGTCGCGTTAGATTTACCCAGCAGCGTGTGTAATAAGGTAATTACCATTGACAATTTACGATTAACAGTTTGCGAATCAATTGGTTCTCGCGTACGATTCTATAAATCAGTAGACCAGTTTCTAATTAAATGATAGCCGCTTTATGCCGACCGTTATTTGTTGGACTCTTTTATTGCCTAACTTGGTATGTACATATTGTTCAGGTGAGCGGTCTATGTACTTATTATATGAACACTCACAGATAATATTATCTCTTATTTTTTAAGATGCACTATATGGGAAAAGGAACCTACTAGTAAAGCAGCTGTCATCACTACATATGTCGTGATAGAACAAAGTTTGAGTATAAAACAAAGTAACTTTCCGCTGTCTGTCTCTCCCTGTGTATATCTTTAAAACTACGGAAAGGGTTTTGATGGTTTTTTTAAATAGATAGAGTGATTCAAGAGAGAAGTTTATAAACCATTTGACTCATAGATTCCACGCAGCTAGTAGTGTCGTATAAAGAAATAAAAGAGACCGCATTTGAAAGATAAAAGTTAAGGAAATTGCATCATTGCACCGACAAGAGCTAGGCTAAACCTTAGGAAACTAACTATCCTAGTTATTGACGGATTCATTGAATTTATTATAATAAGTATTGGTAAAAATTAATTTGATAATTTTCCTACTGACAATATTACGCCCTGACTATATCGGCTGCCGTTTTAGCAAGGACTCGGTGAAAACTTGAAAAGCCCTACTTTTTCTGCTCTCGTTCGAACAAACAAGTCGAACAACCCAGCTTCCGGAACGAAACTCCGCTAAATGGTACCTACCTACCTAGTTAGATAGCTACTTAGATACTCTATAGATGGTATTACATCTTATAAACATTATTATATTTTTATTATTAATTTCTCTTGTAGTTCATTTAGGAGATTATCTGGTTACTTATTTAGGGACTACTACTTGGTCAGTGTTTAATATCACTACCCGAAACATTTTCAAAACCGTTAACAAACATAGAGAATATATTTTTAATTAAAATGTTTGTTTCTTATAATAACACAATAGCGACATAATCGCGTGTGCGACAAAACCCTTGAAGCCCATGAAGAAATAAAAACAATTATAATGACATAAACAAACAATAACATGTTAATTGAATTTCGGCCAGCATTACTTCAATAATAAGTAATTTATGAACTCTGCGTAATTAACAGATGTTTATATCTGCTATGGCATGAACCTCACTAGAATCCATGTTCAAAACCTAAACTATTGAATTCAGTTATGAATCAAATGTCAAAATAGTCCTTACCGTTCATTCTAAGAGCACAAAATGTCCTGGAGATCATCACAGTTCACTGTCTCATCACTACACAGTACAATCAACTTGTTGCACAGTATGCCTGTCCGCACGCAAGTGTCGCTCGCAAGTCGCCGTTGGACTGCCGAGCGCGCGGCGGCGGCGGCGGCGGCGGCGGTAGCGCGGCCATCAGTGGTAAGGTGTCATAATCTGCCTATAGAGTACCTAATGCCAGCGAAAGTTTATCGTTATTTCAGTATAATTATGTACTTTGTACAATATGATCCAATCAATCTGAATATAGAATAGAAGAAAACTTTATTTAGCACACACAAAATATCCGAGGGAGAGTTCTACATCAAAAAAACTTACACTAAGCCACATTAAACACTGTGAAAAAACTCTACGTGTAGTCTCATGAACGAAATTGGCCTTTCCCTAGTGCGAGGCTAAACAGGACCAGCCAATAATACATCTAAGTAGGCAGGTGTGGGTATTTTGAAAAATCAAGATTACTAGAAGTTTGTAAGTCACATAAAATAAAAGTAAACTAGATACAAATACTCCGGGTTCAGAACTGCTTGTAAGCAAATTTCAATCCGATCCGTATTATTCGCGTCGTCTTGAGTCTTGTGACCACGCCACCAACACACGCGTTCACATCGCACAACCATTAGATATCTAGGGTAACTCTGTTTAAATATAGTGGGTGGAGTATATTCTAAGGCCGGAGGATCTCGAAGAAAACATAGGTAACCTTCAACTTCAACCAATCGGAGAGAGATGCTGCAATAAACCGGTCCATAATCATCTCAGGACATTGAACGGCCATGCCCTCAGGCGTTACGCAACTGTTCTTTAGGAACGGTCGTTGGCTTAGGCCCTTGGATTAATCTCTAATGATGCGGTCAGACAGATAGTTTGAACGGCTTTTTATAGAAATAGATCGAGTCTAGTCAAGGATGATAACGGTTTGGTGTATCTGTAGGCTACAAGCAAGAGGACGGTATGGTAATGATTGGTGTCGATACGAGATTCACTCTAGATACGAGTGGAATCTCTCCCCTCCCCTAAGTTTTATAGTTTAGAGATGCAGCTAGCCAGATAGTTATGAAAGTACGAAGATTCCATTATTCCTGTAGTAATCAAATCAGGTATCACCGATTACGGTTTTATACTTAATAATAACAATTCCGCAACCCAGGACTTGGACGTCTCGGGCCAAATCGTATTAAAACAATAAAAGCAGGCCATTGATTTGCAATAAATAACCATAGATAGGATAACAGAGAAACTGAAGAATTGAACGACTTCTCGGAATCCCATGAATGAATACCCTAAGCATTCGTAGCAAGCCCCAGCCCTACCAATATGCCTTAACGTAAAACTACACAGTCCCTGCAAGCATATAAATGAGTAGAGGCGATCGCATCAATAAATAAATGAATATGATAGTATACTTTCCTCGTCATTCGTATTCAAGACGCGGTCCTTATGGGCCTGGGATATCATTTCACTCGCAGGAAAGTATGGAAAGTAGTTCCGGAATATTTTTGGACAATCGATAAGGGAAAGTCAATTAAAGTTTTACATTTGTAATGCGCTGTTTTGTAATCAGTGGCGTCACAATAACGATGAGTTGTTCATAAACATTTCCAAAAATGAAAATTGGGAAAATTTAGGTTTGGTTTTAGCGCGTCGTAGTATTCTAAAACGAAATAAAATATCTAATAGTGGGCGGAGAGCATTCTTCTATCAAAATTTAATAATTTAGCGAGTTCTAAAAAACTATAAACCGACCTCAAATTCCTGATTAATGAAAATGAACACTTGATAGCGCGATGAAATATTTGAAGTGGCGGTGAGCGTTCGATGACTCGGATGAAACGACGAATGAAAGAAGACCTACTTTTGAACACGAAATACGAAGTTTCAGGCGACGGATCGCACGAACCGAAGAACGTTACTGTTTAACGTGTGTTGCTTCGGACGCCTCACAATGACACGTTTTGTTTCTTGAAGAGATAAAGTAGGTATCCTTATTGTACGAAATCAAACTATCGAGGGACGTAGGTACTGCTTTACTTTATTTACTTTTGCTGTAAAATTGTCTTCTCTAGCATTACGAAGGAATCCCTAACCCAGAATCACGTAAAATTTCCCTCACTGTAACCAAAATCTTCTCTCCTGTTTCTCTCTCATCTTCCATCGTTTCCACCTTCAATTCCTTCTTCAAGAGAAGCATCGTCTTTATCACCATGCTGTGTCTACTCATGCCGACTCTCCTCTGTTCTTGATTCCTAATCGTGGTCTTGAGGAGAGTCAGCCAGGAGTGTAGGAACGCCATGAAGTCTGGCGTTATGTCCTGCGTGAGTTGGAACTGGAGGAGCGTGTGCGTCCAGGGCTGCGAGGTAAGTGTGGCTGCAAGCTTAGTGTCGTTCTTGGAGTAAATCGCGTGTCTGAATATCGAGCTGAGGGTTTTCCAGCCAGCTGATGATTGGTTCTTGTTGTCTTGGACCTGTTGAAGGGAAACATTAAATGATAATTAAGTTGTATTAATTGGTGTGTAATTGGTAATGAAAGTGTTTGCAGAACGTGTCTATATGGCCTAAGATGGAGCACGCTCTCTCAGAAAGAATTTATTCACGCTGGATTTGCAGACTCTAAGATTGTACGCTAACGGCAGAACAGACGCAGGAATCTCATTTCACTCTACGCCCGTGCTTATTATTAAAGTAGTGTATTATAATATCTGTGGTAGAGCTGATATTTTTGGTTCCGTGGTATGTCAACCAGGTACGGGTGGTACTTTTGTGCATCTGTTGGTCCTGTGGTGGAAGGGAGAAGATTGGAGAAGATGAAATAAAGTCGTGCCTACCTCGTCATCGATTGTTTTGCATAAATATATGTTTCCAATCATTTTACCTAACCTTTGTTTTCCGTTTATTTATTCTATGCCTGTATTTTGTACATGTGTCCAAATAAATGTTTTTTTTCTATTCTATTATATTTCTACCTATCTCATATTTTCTCAGTCAGTAATTGAATGTAGTAATATCTTGTTTAGTTCTAATGTCCCCAGGAGAATGGATAGAGACTGGCCCTTACCCTGCAGCACAGCATCAGCTGGATCCTGAACATGAGCGCCCGCAGCGCGCCGCACTGGCTCTCGACCGGCGGGTCCGCCTCGCAGGCCAGCGCGAGCGGGGAGGCGGCACCGGCGCTCAGCACGATGTGCACCAGCTGCAGCAGCGCCGCGCCCGGCGAGCGGCGCCCCTCGCGACGGAGACTAGACACTATTCTCTGTGTTTGAAGCTGGAGGACTGATTTTGGCTGTGGATTTAAAGATTGCCATAGAAATTATCTATACAAACAAACCGCATCAAAATCGGTTGCGTAGTTTCAAAGATATAAACATACATAGGGACAGACAGACAGCAGGAAGGGACTTTATTTTATACTATATAGTGATAAATCATTGACCCTTCAAGTAAGGTTATGATTTATTTTCGTAACGCTTAATAGGACACTTGGACAATGCGAATATTGTTAAACTCACACGACCCGCGCTAGTTCTACCACCAAGCTTATTCCTACTGTTTAAGTGCACAATTATAGGGCTTCACATAACACACCTGTGCCTCATGTTTGACGAGCCATAGGCATCGTGTACCCTGCAAGGGCAGAACTGATAAGTTGTATGATGACCCTAGATGGGGCTAGAGGACCCTAGGCTGTGTCAATCCTCTGCTACGAGATCATTCCGCGGGACACTTGAATATAAAAAATGATAAATGTCCAGGTACCTGATATCCATATCTCGTGAAGTAGTGCACCACGTAAGACAGCAGCTGTAGCGCGGTACAGGCTACTTTTTCATGTGGACTGTTTGTTGCGGCCAACACGCTCTGCAGGAACTCGTGCCGGTTTATGTATGTCAGGAGAACTGAAATCATTTGCAAACCTGGTCAGTCAAGTGCCTGCTGCCTATCCTATCCCACCAGAAACATTCTGATACTTTAAGTTACCAGAGGAAAAACGCGTGCAAAGGTACGGGTTAGTAAAATCATAAATGTCAAAGTTTCAATGTATGGATGTTTGTATCATTCCCATTAGTGTCAGCGAAACAAATGAAAATAGAGCGGATTGATATCTCTCTGTAGATGTAGTTCTCTGGAATTGGCACCTACCATACTCAGGCTTATTTTGACAAGAAATAAGATTTTGATGTCAGATACTAACTTCGATTATCGTTCTGATTATTGGCCAGGCCCAGTAGGTACAGGCTCAGCTTGAGACATACGTAGTCCAGGTCCGAGCCGTGGTCTGACAGGTGGCTCTTGTCCTTGCCCAGGATGAAGGCCACGAAAAGAGCGGTCTTGGAGCAGACCTCGGGGTCCAGCTGCAGCGGGAGCAGCGTCGTCGCCAGCTCGAGGAAATTGCAGATGTTTGAACCTGGAAGGGCAACCACTCATATTTTTAACCTTCAAAGATAATACGGCGACATTCATTCAACGCAGTTCAACATTATGTAAGGCTTGATCCTAGATATGCAACATATGTATAATGAAGACCACTGAAAATAACTTAACTCTGTTTTAAAATACGGGACTGGCATAGTCATTAGGGCACGCGACAGCGTGTCCAAGCCAAATTCAAGCAAAGGAACGCGCCGAGTGTATCATTACATGAACCACTTGGTGCCACTTTTGACCCTTCTATAACTCAAAACCTCTTTAACGTAAACACATAAAACTACGTGTGTTTAATTATATCCATAAGGACATGTAGAAGCCCAAATTTTATGAAGCTAGCTCAAACGGTTATTAAGATATGAAGGTCAATAGTCGTAAAAATTCACACTGACTGACTGACATACATATAGTACCTAAATCTAACCTACTTCCAGATGACCTAGAAGGATGAAATTTGGAATCCAGCTCGGTAATTGTGTGTAAACGTAGGAAAAAATAAAAAAAGTCCATAAATAAGTGATGTTAGCGACGACGACATTATGTCAATGGAATAAGGTTTAAATTAAAATAGATCAGCATTGCATAGAATAAGCAATAGTACTACGTCTCCGATTGCTGTTAAGTCAAATCTAACCTACATAGATTTGACTTGGCACTCATTTATATCTCCATTCTTTTTGCCGCGAAGCCCACAGCCAATCATAATTTTTGTATTGAACTTGGCTCTTCTTTTTTACATTTATGTTTTTGGTGGGATTAAAATGACTCAAAGTCCCTAAAATATAATAAAGAACTAAAATAATAATAATAATAATGGGGCTCAAATAGAAAAATGTTATTTTTCGCTGAATGATGTTACCTACTTACAGATCATAAAGACCAATCTAAGACTGGTCTTTGTTCTAGACTATGGCCCTCAGATGGTTAGGAAATGTATTTTTCATTCTCTGGAGGAAGTCATTGATATCTCGTGATATATAACACACTTATATTTTTGTACACAGAACACTAAGGTCTGTATTATGAAGGCTTGCTCAGTCATCGATATACGCTGGAGTAACGATGTTTTATGGAGTAAGCGTTACTCAAGCATAAATCTATGACTGAGCAAGCTTTCATAATACGGGCGTCAGTGTTTACATAGCAACTTACCAATATGCGTGTCCTTATCATCCACGAGCGCCTGCGACAGCACCTCGGGCAGCTTGCCCCACACCGCGCTCGAGAACTGCTCCCTGACGTCATCCTCCACCTCCTCCAGGCTCCCCTGCAGAGCCTCCACACAATGCTCTACTACAGCCTCGTCTCTAGAATGTACTAGAATGTTCAGGAGTATCTCCCACACGGAAGCTTCGGAGATCAGCTCCGTTGGAAGACTATCTTCGAATCTCAACCATTGGGATATCTGGAAAGATCAATAAGTGATATTGCATTTAAACTGATAAATTTTATAAGTTTCATGTCCGTGGCTGTTCCAACTTCTCTGTTCTGTGGGATCAATCATAATGAATAATGTTTATTCGTTCACAATGCAGACCTCAAGGAGTAATAAACAATACAATTACAATAACATGTCATGCACAATCAATTATGATACTAACAAAAAATCATTCAACGAAACAAAATAAAAATTGGCATTAGATTATACAATGTGTATTGTCGAACCTTGATCAAACGAGATGTGCGAATACACGACATATATTTATCGATAAAAAATTAAAAATTATATGTTACCTACTAGATACTTTCTGTTTTGTACAAAGATCAACAGGAATATCAACTGATTTAATCTACATAAATTATAAAATAAAACGAGGCAAGATAGGAAGAAATGGAATGAGGTCTTTGCCCAGCAGTGGGATAGTAACGGCTGTTTAAGTCAAAGTTTTTGTTTTTTTTACTCTTGACGAGACAGAAAGTACCTATTTTAAATGGTGAATAACATGACAACAAAAAGAGATAGACCCATATTTTTTGGAGGATTTGTAGATTCAATTATGAAGTTTAATACAACATGCAAAAAAGTACACCTTAATAACCCAGTTTTAAAGTTGCAGATCAAAAATAAAATAAAATTTGTTTTTTTATGCAAATTTCTAAAATAATATTGATTTTACTAGGCTTATGTACCGAAATTGTAATGTTTTTCTTATTTTCTTAGCTAGGTAGACTATCTAGCTTTCAAATGAGGCTACTTTGAATAAAATACACCGTTTACTCAAAAATCAACGAAGAGAAAACCAGATGAAGTAGTTTTCATTCAAAAAATTATTAAATCGGCTTTATTTTTGAGATAGGTAACATATAATTTTTTATTTTTTGTTTTTTATCGATAAATATATGTCGTGTATTCGCACATCTCGTTTGATCAAGGTTCGACAATACACATTGTATATTGCCTGTTATGATGTCAAAACACAAAATGATTTAAGAAAAGAAACTTTGTAAGGTTTCGATAAGATTAAATGCACTGCTTACTCAGGGTATGCACTAGTATAGTAATATACTATCTGTGTCAACTTGAGGCAGGTCCTCCTATGATGAGCAGGACTTACGACATGTATCCTCACGTGTTCCGGGATCCTCAGCGAGGTGAAGGCCCACAGGAGGATGGCGGGGTGGTGCGAGTAGAAGGCCGAGGGGGCCGGCTGCAGCAGGCTGACCAGGCGGGCCGTCGCCTGCTCCAGGTGCACCCGCTCCTTGAGGGACTTGAGCGAGCTGTTTGATATCGTTGACATCTGGAAAGATTTCCTTAAAACTAACCTTGGTTTATAAGGTTAGCGTCAAGTGTGTATGGTCACCTGCGTACCAATTACGGAATTCATCAAAGCACAGTTGCTATCAGAATACCTGCATAGAGTGTTTCATACGAGAACGACTTACAGCAAACACAAGCCAAAGCGCCTTGATGATGTAGGGAGGCGGTAGGAAGGAGGTCGGCAGCCTCAGGAGGTGTTGCACCAGGGACGGGAGCAGAGCGCCCGTCACCTCCTTGGGACTGGAACACGAGTTGACTTGTAACTAGGGAGGTTGCTTTATTTTCATATAGTTGACTGTGAGATATTATAAGTGGTGGTTTTATAGTGTCGAGTTCAAGTGTGTTTTGTTTGTGGAAGTGTTCCTTGATTGTAACTATTAGCTATGAGTCTGACGAATACATTAACGATGCCGGGCTATCCACACGCCACTGACACCACCGCGTAGCGCGAGAGAGTCGTGACCTACATTACATCCTCTCTGGACAAGCTCGTAAGGAAACTGAGATCCATAACTCGCGTGTTTTAGTTTTGACCTGATTTGAATACTTTTATTCAGAAGTAGAAGTGGAAATGGTCTTCTGTTACAGTCAGTTGAATGAGAAATCCTCTAAGTGCCAGACATCCTTGTGGAATGACCTCAACTAAAGTGATCGATTTAAGAACTTTACATTTAAGCATATTCTTATACTTTGGCTATTGCTCCTCTACAGCACAATTGTATCGTGATTTGACGAGTCATAGCCTCATCATTTAATCAAAGTAACATTATTTTTTTTTTTTTTGTATGACGTATGACAATAAATGATCTAAATGTGAATCTGGTTTCAGTAGCACCCCATCCGTAGGCCCCAGGCAGCGATAGCACATTATGACAATGTGTTATGTAGGTGTGCGTGTGAAGTAGCGTTTAGGATATAGGTGGGTACTTCTCTGAAGACTGGCAGTAGAAGTATATGTAGATGAGCAGACTGTAGGGCTGGCCCTTCTGCAGCTGTGTCCCGATGGACTGCGGCTGCTCCATGCCGTACTGCAGCTCCACCAGACCCATCTAAAACAACATTATACAGGTGTTTGGTGGAGGGTTAGACAAACTCGGTGGATGTGTAGGTGCACCTATTTGTAAAATACAAATTGAAGTAAAAGACCCTAACTCTTTAAATTTTTTTTAATCCTGTTTTTTGTATTTTTAAATAATTTTCCGAAATTTTCACTCTTTCCCCCTACAATTGTTTTTGGAACATGTTTTCGATTGTTCTTTTTATTTGGTTTGTATCCTTCATCTATTGAAGGCATTATTCATTTAAAAAAACCAGTAAATAATTAGTTATACGCTCTCAAAGTTAAAAAAACTGAGTTAAGAATGTCATCTTTACATCGTTTTAAAAAAAAAACTAAAAGCGATCGAGTAGTTCAAATGCTTTTAAAAATGTATCTTATTGTCGCTTATTACAACGGTATACCACATGTAGCCGAAAAGTTTTAACTTTGAGAGCGTATAACTAATTATTTACTGGTTTTTTTAAATGAATAATGCCTTCAATAGATGAAAGATATATCTGGGACCAAAACCAAATAAAAAGAACAATCGAAAACATGCTCCAAAAAAATTGTAGGAGAAAAGAGTTAAAATTTCGGAAAATTATTTAAAAATACGAAAAACAGGATTAAAAAAAATTGGAATGAGTTAGGGTCTTCTACTTTAATTTGTATTTTACAAATAGGTCCACCTACACACCCACCGAGTTTGTCTAACCCTCCACCAAACATCCTGTATGTACATAAATAAATAAATAATTCTGAACAAACCACAGACTCCACTGGCAAGGACCAAAGCAGTCACCGAATGGTGGCCTAGGGATATGCGGCGGCGCCGAGAGAGACCATCTGCCCGATGGGCCTGCCCGTCGGGGTACAGAGATAAGGAAGAGGCCTATGCCCAGCAGTGGGTGTTACCGGCTGATTAGATAGATAGACAGATAGAACAATCCACATAGCATCATCTAGCCCCAAGCTAAGCAGAGCTTGTGTTATGGGTACTAGATGACTGATATACTTAATACAATAGATTACATAGAGGCTGACTCCCCTTTACTTGTAGTATTGTAGATACTCACGTGGATATGGTGTGCGCATGTGCCGCTGGAGTGGTCGTGCTCCACGCGGAGGTGCTTGGCCGCCAGCACCTTCAGCACCTCGCCCAGCACCAGCATGCTGGCCTTGCGGACCGACGGATCGTTTCTGGAAATTAACCAGGGTTCGAAAGGTTTTGTATTAAGGAAGAACTCTAGTATTAAGGAAGTCAGAGTCAGTAACCCTGGCGGTCGCGGCGCCAGATCCCCACCAACTCAGCCTGTGGGTGGATGTTGTAAGAGTCGTCCAAAGGAAAGACAGCGGCGTCTTTCTGTCAATATAGCAGTCTCTACTGCGATAGCAAAGCAAACTAATCTTTATGTATAAAAATCTATTGCCATTCGTTAGTCTCGCTAAAACGAGCTGATTTTGGTTTTGAAATGTTTGTCGTAGTACAGGGAAGGTTTAAACGGTGAGAAAACATGGTAAAATTGCGCAGAAATTTCCACGCGGGTAAAGCCGCGGGGCGCAGCTAGTTATTTATAATGAAAATGAAAAGTTTTTATTTCTTTAAGCTTACAAATAAGCACTTAGACACGTCATATTTTATAGTTCACTTCAATTTTTTGTCCACCAGTGGAAGAAGTGACAAGAAACCACTAGTATGTTCATAACTTTTGTGTCTAGAACATTTGATTTGCTTATCTGTAAGTTGGTAGATTTTGAGTTGGAGCAAAACTTGTTCCAAGCTTTTTTATCTTCTAAGTAATCTGATATTTTGTAATAAGCTTTTTTACAAAGAATATGTTTAAAATTTTTTTTTAAATTTATTTATTGATAATTTTTGCAACTCACTTGGAGTTTTGTTGTAGAAGCGTATACATTGCCCTTTAAAAGATACATTTATCTTGTGTAGCCTAGTTGTGGGCACAGCGAGTTTATTCTTATTTCTAGTATTTACATTATGTATATCACTTTTTTTAGTGAACCGATTGATATCTTTATGGGTGTCCAACAAGTTTTCATAAATATATTGACAAGGTACTGTCATTATGTTTATTTCTTTGAATTTTTCACGTAGGGATTCTCTGGGACCCATATTATAGATCGCACGAACAGCCCTTTTCTGCAACAAAAATACGGTGTTTATATCTGCAGCGTTCCCCCACAGTAGTATGCCATAAGACATAATACTATGGAAGTAGCTGAAATAGACTAGTCTAGAAGTATCAACGTCTGTAAGGTGACGGATTTTTTTAACTGCATATGCTGCAGAACTAAGTCTCTTCGATAGCTTATCTATGTGTGGGCCCCATTGAAGTTTACTATCTAAGGTTATTCCTAAGAATACGGTATTGTCTACAATTTCTAACGTTTCTCCTTTTACGTTTATATCAGCCTTAACTTGTTTTACATTACGTAGAATAAATCTTATACATTTTGTTTTGGTTTCATTAAGCAAAAGATTATTAATACTAAACCAATGGACTACCTTTGAGATTGAAGTATTTACATCGTCGAAATTTGGGTTTTGTCGTGTCATTTTAAAAAATAATGAAGTATCATCAGCAAACAATACAATCTCATGACATTCTTTACAAGATGAGGCAGGTCATTAATATAAACTAAAAATAGGAAAGGACCCAAGATAGAGCCCTGCGGTACACCCATTGTAACAAAAGACCCTTTAGATCGTTTCCCATTAATGTCAACTCTTTGTATCCTATCACTCAAGTAAGATGTAAGAAGATCCAAAGAGCTGTCCCTAATTCCATAATGATGTAGTTTCCTGATTAATGTTTCGTGATGAACGCAATCGAATGCTTTTGACAAGTCGCAAAAAACGCCTAAAGCATCTTGCGAATTCTCCCAAGCATCAAAAATATGCGATACCAACTCTACACCGGCATCAGTAGTTGACCTGCCACGAGTAAACCCAAATTGCTTACAATGTAGCAGGTCATTGCCATTAAAATGTCTAAGCAATTGGTGTAAAATAAGTTTTTCAAAAACTTTACAGAATGTAGGCAGTACTGATATTGGTCTAAAGTTAGTGGGGTGAGACCTACTACCCGATTTAAACAATGGGATTATTATACTATGTTTCATTAGATCAGGAAATACGCCCATATCAATGGATTCATTAAATATAAAAGCTAGATCTGGTGCAATGGTATTAATTAAAGGTTTAATAATTCTAACGGAAATGCCCCAGAGATCTGCAGTTTTTTTTATATTTAAAAGTTTAAAGGTTTTTTTTATATCGTGTTCATATCAGAACATTCTACAACTAAGTAGAAAACGCCTACACAAGAAAGTTATGAAAAGGTAACGATACGTTCCACAATGAAATAACAAGCTGAATCAACATACACCATAATTTTTTAAATAGAAGATAATTAAATAACAACAGATAATGATCTCAAAATTAAGGAATTTTCTGATAATTATGATACATAGTTTTGCAGACATTGTCCCTACCTCAGTATGTGCACTCGCGGCAGCATCTCCAGGTACCCCTGGCGCAGCAGCAGGTCGCAGAGGTCATGCAGGGCGTCGCCCTCACCATCGCCCGCGCCCTCGCCCTCGTCGCGTCCGGATAAGAACTTGAGCAGGAACTGCAGGAACACTCCGTACTCTTCCGTTGCTAGCTGAGATTGGTGCTCCTAGAAACAAAAATACATTTAATCATGTCTACGAACCAACAAAGAACAACATGCCAGTTCTACTTAAAGTTGTAGCGTAAAAAATTTAAGGCGCGTTGAAATCTTTTCTGAGTATGTTTTGCGTCTACCGTGCCACGACGCGGCGACGACTGCGCCCTACCGTCATCTACGGAAATGTGCCTTCACGAACATTATGTACCTAGTCTAGGTTCCTAAATACAAGATATTTTATGACAATGAAGACTTATTAATGATAACTTTAAAAATGTTTACTGATACAGATAAATCTAGGTAATAACAAAGTACAGGGAAAATACTGATAATAAAAAATATGCTCCGAAAAATCTGTTTTCGGAAGGACAACATGTGCGTCGCTCGCAATAACACTGAGATCATGTAATTTCGTTCGTTTGTGTATCTTGACCGCGGCCGACCCTGAACATTCCCTGTTCAGCTGCTGGTCCAGTGTTAGGGTCGACTGGACAGATAATTATAAGTATTAATACAACGGGTATTTATCGCGTTTATTTACCTATTTTTCCCGACGTTTCAACAGGTTTACACACTGTCGTGGTCACGGGATGACTACGATAGTATGTAAACCTGTTGAAGATCGCGCAAGTTTAAAAATATCGACTGGACAGCTCAGCAAGATGAGTCTCCGTGGGAAAATTATTAACAGTACAACTATTATTGAAAACATACATTAACAAATTTTAAACAAACTAAAAAAAGGAACGAAATGAATAAATTCAACACTGTGATATAGACGCATCAGCCAGCAGCTGCTTTTTTTCAATGGATTTAAATGGTGTTGATCGCAGATGGCCATGACAACGTTACCGGACTCTTGGCGGGCGCAGAAGGATCCTCGCCGGTAAAATGGTTGGTGTGCGGAAGCTGAGCTGTCGCCGTCACCTCCGGGCTAGCGTCAGTGAACGGAGTCACCATGAACGTGTCTCGGTCTACGGAGGAGAGGCCAGCAGCTGCTCGTCTATTAACAATAAATAAATAAATGTCCTTCACCTTGGTGAAGTCCACGAGGTCTGTGAGTAGCCGGCGCCCGGCGCGCACCAGCTCCCCGGCGCCGTGCTGCCGCGCCGAGACCTCCCGCTCCTCACACAGGATCCTGTGCACGAGCTCGCCGCGCTGCTCGCCGCCGCCGCACCATAGCAGCTTAGTTAGCCTGGCACAACATTTCATTACGCACTGTTAAATAACACACCTCGTAATAAGAAATATTAAAGTACACAAAATAAAAAACGAATCATAAAAATATAGGAAATATATTTTTTAATATAATACAGGTCAATTTAATAACAAAAGGAATACATATATTGTAAAGCAAGTACCCTGTATGTATACTACTATATAATTTATAACGATTGCAGGTGCGCCAGACTAGTCCGGGCATGCCTTTCCAAGTTATTAAAGTTTATCTAAAAATACATCAGTTTGAAAATTTTGCTTGAGGTCGGTCGTTAAGGTGTATTGATAGGTAATAGTGGTCAAGCAACTAACTTGAGAGCGTTCATCCCGAGCTGGCACAGCACGACGTAGAGCATGCCTGCGCGCGCGCCGTCCGCCGCCAGCGCGGCGTGCTGCAGCGCGCCCACGCCCAGCTCCAACCAGCTCCGCGCCACGGGCACCAGCGCGCCCGCAGTGCTGTCTGAGTACATTATACATCATGCTGGACCATCCACACACCATGTAACCCCAAGCTAAGCAGAGCTTGTGTTATGGGTAGGTACAACAGTCTATAATACAATGGGTATTGTCGAACCTTGATAAACGATATGTGCGGATACACAAAATAAATAGCTATCTGTTAAGCTTAATGCGTATTTCAGAAAATTGTGATTGTTCAGCAACCAGCAACTTAAGTCGTGGATATAATAATTAATTAATTAAACTACATTTTTATATAGCATAAGAACAATATGATGGTCTTGAATCTAGATACCAGAAGATAGTTAGTGAAGAAGTTCTTACCATTTATAATTAAGTTGTCCGGCTGGTACGAGATGAGCGCGTCCAGCACTAGAGCACTGGAGAGGATAATGTCTTGGTTGGTGTGGGCCTGCGCGGCCAGCGAGCTGAGGCAGGCCAGCAGCTGCGCCGCGCAGTACGGGCTCTGGTGGGACAGCGCCGGGGTCGTCCCGTGGACGCTTATCCTGGAAATGTGAATCATCATCAACCTATGTTAGTCCACTGCTGGACATAGACCTCCCCCAACGAAGGCCATAGCGCCCTGTCTTCAGCTTGACGCATCCAGCATCTACCTGCAGTCTTTCGCAGGTCATCGTCCCACGGTTGGAGCCTGGTTTTAAGCCTAAACAAATAAAAAAAATGATTTGTTTTTTGATTGCGTAAATTAATTACTGTAGGTACTAGCTCTATAAATAAACTAAATTATAAAAAAAAGCTAACCCATGCAAGAGATCGCAGAGGAAGTGCATGCAGGCGTGGACCGCGTGCTGGGGCCCGCTGTCCTTGTAGTGCGCCAACGCCCGCAGCGCCGCCCCAGCGGCCTGCGCCGCGTGCTCCTCCGCGAAGAACCGCCGCGCGCGCCACACCAGCCGCACGCACCGCGTCACACTCCTGACAACAATATACAAACATACACAATACTTTTATTGCACACTTCAAAATAAAACAAACAAGATTTCAAATATTATTACAAGATAATTATGTGACCATTAAACGGTCTTATCCCTCAAGAGATCTCAACCAGACAACCGTGGATGGATAGGATTGAAAAATGTGATCTGTGTGCGTTATGATATGATGGATATACCTAACAGGTACAAATAAAAGAAGAAAAGAACACTTGTACATACCTACTATATATACCTTCCTTTCTTTCAACCCGCCCCGGCTACGCACAGGTACAAATGCATGTATGTACCTATATGTAGCCGAATCATATTATATTTAGACTTACATATGCAAATAACCATGTATAAGTACAAAGATATATGAACAAACAAGTGGTTTCTTTTTCACTTCTTCCACTAGTGGACAAAAAATTGAAGTGAACAGTAAAATAATCTTATTTGATAATAATTTATAGTTATAAAGTATGACTTGTCTAAGTGCTTATTTTGTAAGCCTAAAGAAATAAAATATATTGAATTTCGATTTTTTTTAAATTTTTGTATTATACTTATTAAAAGGAAAACCAGAGGCTTATAAATAACACACTTACAAGTTCGTTAATACTAGAAAGCTTATTGAAGGTTTTCACGATCGATGAAGGAATGATACATACCTATAAACATTCCTCTTGAATCACTCTATCTATTTAAAAAACCGCAATGAAATCCGTCGCGTAGTTTTAAAGATCTAAGCATAGATACATAGGGACAGACAGACAGCAGCGGGAAGCGACTTTGTTTTATAGGTAATGTAATGATGCTAGGCTAACCAATCAAACCGGACATCGACATTCGACAGTCAGCTAGTAAAGTTAGGTACCTAGGTACTTACATTTATTTCTGTTCGATATACTAACTACTAGCCTATACCTATCTACCTATACAGTTATTATTTTTGTTTCTAAGTACCTAGGCTAGCTTTTCGAGATGGAATTGAAACCATGAGATGAGAGTTAGAGAAAGGTCGTCGTAATGACCTCGAAAACAACAACAGTGAGTTTTTTTAAGTGTATTACTTTAGAACTAATAAAACTGATAGATTTTTAAAAATATATTACACTCTGTTATTTTCACCTGCGAATTCGGTGGATCAATATTTGCGAAGATATGCATTGAATATTCGTATCCGAATAAGTAGGTATACATTTTTGTTTTCTCATCATTTATGGAATCAGTTAGGAAATTTTTGGATTTTTTGAGGGACAAATAGCGATCCCTCGCGAATAAATGTATGCGACTTTATTAAAACACCCCGGGATCGTTCATTGTCTTTACAAAAACAAAAGAATCATCATAATCGATCCACCATAAAAATTGGTGAATATATTAAATAAATAAATAAAATAAAATTCTTTTATTTCGGACTACTATAGATCCATAATTTGTTAGTAATTTGTAAGTATATTGTACCTACTTATAAAAAACATAGAAACTAATTTTTTCGATGTCGCGTAAAAATAATTAAACAATCTTAGTACAAACAATAGGTACGTCTATTGTTAGTACCTAATATTCTTATTTTTTACATTGGTAGTACTTAAACTTACCTAAAAAGAATAAAGTCCAAATTGGTAGTGGCTTCGCATAAAAACACTGTGATGTCGTTATCCAATAGATAGTCAATCATGCGCGCTCGTTCCTCGGAGTTGTTGCCGTAACGGCTGACCACTTCGATCAAATACCCACAAGCTTTACTTTGAGCAGCTACGTCTCGAGAAGTCAGCATTCTTTTTATGTCGGAGAGTGCATTTTGTCTTCCAATTGGATTATAAGTGCGATTAAAATTGGAATTCACTAAGTTGTACATTTTCATAAGTTTTGAAAATATCTTATTGCAAAATAACTTACAGAAAAATAAAACGTTAACTATTTTAAAATTCCCGCCAATAAAATAGGCACCCTCAACTTCAACTTCTTCCTAGACTGGATTAATGCAGAATGTCAGAGCTCTATGGCAATACCCAAGAACTCTTGCGTACCGTCAAGCGTCAGATTCTTGTTCTTGTGTATCAATCAAATCAAAGTCAAATGTCAACTGGTTGTTGCATTGCTGTTGCCACAGGCGATCTTTGTTCAAAATTTATTTTTGTACATTTTTCTCTTTACTGTTGTTTTTTAACCTATCCAATTAACTCACGCGGTTATTCAGCGCATTTAAAAAAAAATGGTATGTAAATTCAGGGCTTGAAGTGGTTGCTTATCACTAAACCAGTCAGGTCGAAAACATGGCCATAGAACCTGTGTCCTTCGTTGGATGAAGCTTTTTATTGACTTATCCGTTTTGTTGCAGTCGGTGGTAGAGTTTATGAAGGATCTGCCATCTTACGATGAGCACAATTTTACCCTGTTCAATACGGATCATGGGATTCGGAACTGTTCGAAAAGACCGTCAATATACCTTCCTACTGAGGATATACCTTCAGAACAGAGTAAGTACCTACCTATTTTGCACAACAGTATGGTACAGCTAACTTTAAAACAAAATTTCTGACTGTTCCTGTTGTTATATTTATAAATAAATTAATAATGCTGGACAATTCTCACAGCATCATCTAACCTCAAGCTAAGCAGAGCTTGTGTTATAGGTATTATTATTAATATACTTAATAGAATTCATTACATACATATATAATAATATTTTATTCAGTATCCATAGAAAAAAACTGGAACAAATATTTATTGAGCGGGAATCAAATCTGCAACCTCCTGCATCACTTTCCACTTTCACCCACTGTGCTACAAATCATCACATACAATTATTCATTCATCAACACTTATTGGTTCAAACGGTATGCAAACGTGAAGTGATTATAATATTCTTGTATGTTTAATCCCTGCTTGTTTCTTTTCAGTAATAGTCACAGAAAAAACCAACATATTACTAAGATATCTGCACCAACAGTGGGAGAAAAAGGTAAGGATAAGTAAGGATCCTGTCCTTGCTCTCTATTGTAGGACAGCTTGTATTTGTAGCTTGATCTGTGTATGTAAACCAAGTATGTATGTATACTCTACTCTACTATGATCTGTCTATGTCAACCTATAGTAAGTAAGTGTAGGTATAAGTGAGTTGAATTATTAAATAAGGTACTAATGTACTTTTTCCAAACCCTAAACAACTAATCCAATCTAAACAAACAGTCTTGAGTTCTGGCAAACATCAGCTAGCGCATGATAAGCACTGCATGTTTCATCAGATTTTTGTGTGAAAGTGCAACAAATGCAATACAAAAAGGACAAAATTAGATCTCTGAGCATATCAGTTAAATCAGTTGAAAAGGGTATTTCTTTGTGCTGCATGTTTAGGGTATTGCACAATCAAACACATTTCTGATCCCCATCCTCATATGGACATAGGTTGTATACCACAGTAGATAAATAAAAAGTAATACTAATACACACATTTATGTAAAGCTTTGGTATTGAATGATGGATTATTTTGTTCGCGGTAGTACCTAAATAAACTACTTGTATGATTCATGTTAATCATAAAGATTAAATGTTGGGACCACACCACAACATAGTTATTTATGTAACAACTACTACATAAAGCAATTATGTACTGTTGCCATAAATATTAAAGTTATGAATATACCTAAATAAATTCCCTTGTATGAATCAATCGCATAAGACTTGATGTTTGAACCATGCCACAACATGGTAATTTATTAAACAGCTGCTACAAACAGGAAGCAATCATGTAGTGTTGCCATTAATATTTTTTAAATATTAAAAAGACTAATGGGAACAATAAAAATTACTAATCATAAACACAACAATTGAAATTAGCTTTTATTTGAAAAATGTGTGACTTCCTAAAGATATGTAGTAAATAAATAAATAATGCTGGATAATCCACAGGGTATTGTTTTATAGACATCAATTGAGGTTTTCCTTGGCCCCTGAGGAACCCCCAGTGGATTTGACGAATACCTTGCTCGATCTTTAACAATGTTTTTGTAACATTTCAGAATAACTCTCCGAAGAAACGTGACCAGAGCCATTTAGAGCATAATGGAGACGAGCGACCCCGCAAACGACCTTGCATTATCCCCCAAATAAATTGATAGAATAACTTAAGTTATGAATGTGCTTTGATCATAGTCTGTAATCAAGATAATGGTATTATAGCTCTTAGAAATACAGTTTCTTAGGTTGCTGATTCACATTCTATTTTATCAATGTATGCAATTGAAGAGTGCTCCACATGGGAGAGGTACATTATTCTAATAAACCACTGACTTGGTTTAGTTTAACAGGGTTTTATCATTAAAACCATATCCGTTTAATATATATTCAATATGTAAAATATTGTGAATCAACAATTTCAGGAGAAGTGCCATTTCACAAAGATCTTAGAAACAAAATATTTGTAAAAGTTTTACAGTCATTTTTATTTAGATATCCAATGTTCATTCCACTGAATTTTTAAGTTTTTCTTGTACATTTTTGGTTTTTCTGCTGAATGACCGGCTAGGTAATCATTAAAAAGAGACACATTGCTTTTAAAATGTACCTTCTTTATCACTTTACTCAGCTTTACTGCCACAACATTTTCATTACCTACTTGTTAAAATGCAAACACTTTTTGTACATGACTGTGTATCTTCTATTTAATTAGGTATGTGGCCAGTTAGTGGTAACAAAGTGTTTTCAAACTGCTTTCATTAAATACCTGAACAATGTTAAAGCAGGATCCAATACCACCCTAAATAGTTACAATATTTATGCAAAATGTTAAAGTAAGTTTTATGTTATGTTTACAACACAATCACACACATTAACACAATCACACTTCATTGAGCATCCAATCCATTCGCTCGTTTTGTACAATGCATGTGTTCTGTTCTTCACATTGTTGGTTTGACTTCTTATTTAAATATGTATAATTATTTTAAAATGAAAATATTTTTAGTCAAAATTATAAGTTTGTTAGTCTCATGAAAATACCCATAATTTTGTATAATTTATGTTCTATTACCATAAACCTAAACTAGAATAATTTAGGTATTATTTTGTGGCTAAGGGCGCATTCACACAGCGGATCTGTTACGGATCGCTACTGGAAACAATAGTTTGTTTCCGGCATACTGTCCGGTATGTAAACTCGCTCCTACAACTACACACGCCAACATCATTATCATCCAAAACGAATGCTGTGCGAATTCGCCCTAGGAAGGTTTTATGAATGTTTAGTTGTGTATATTATATCTCAACAGTCAATGGGTGAATGAAATATATTTACAGTAAGAATATAAATTGTTTAATTTTTTAACGTTGACAAGACATTAGATTATTATTGATTAGTTATTCAGTGTATGAACAACCTAATGTTTTAGTTGGTTGGTACCTAAAAAGGTACAGTGCAATAGCTTCAGTAAGGTAGTACCAGAGGTAGATATAAATAATCATTTTTTGCAACTATAAAATCTGTATATATTTTTCACGATCTGAACACATTATTATTATTAGAACCATTTAACGCATTCACTGCCCAACTTTCGGGGTTCACCGCGCTGCCCCCCGCCGCGCCGCCGCCGCCTGTAGGACCACAGTATTGCGTCGTGGGTCATAATATGAAAGTGTTACTTTTAACCAAATCAAGTAGAACTTAAAAATGCAGGATATTAGCATTCTATTTACCTCTACAAAATATAAAATAAATACAAGAATTTAAAAACCCATAAGCATTTTAAAATTTCAATTTTCATGACTAAATAAAATAGTATGTCTTACAATTTACCTACTTATAATAAACAAAGACTGGGTATACTCATATGTATTAAGGTTTAAAGAAAGCTATGAAATAAAACACAAAAATATTGACTGAAAAATAACTTTATTCTAATATTTAATTATACTTAGTTCAGAATATGCAGAAAGTTTAAGCTGCAGGAAATGTTAGGCTCAGTACCTAATGGAATATGTTTTAGAAAGTTATTCTTAACTACACACTATTATAAACATCATGTCGCTAGATCCAATCACCTAGAAGCTTCCTTAAACAATAATAAAACCTTAGCTATTACATAGGTACTGGCACAGATACTGATTGCTGCTCTGCTCTTGTACTATGTACCATAAAGGTTTCAATTCAATACACAAAATGGATTTACAAAAACTTCCAACCAAGTACCTATACTTTACAATATTGCGATAGTAGAACATTTTAATTAAAACTTTAGTTGAAGACAAACTTGACAATGTTTGTAATGTCTCAGAAACTTAAACCAAATAAAATATTTCTAAGATTAATCCAGCTCAAATGTCAAATATAATTTTATATTTTTATTAAATGTCTGAAAACTTGAATAGTTTAATCCTTGGCAGGAACTTCAATAACTCGGGGCTTGTCAATAATGCGAGCAGTGCGGTTGCCCTTCTCAACGATTCCAATAATCCAGGCCTGGTAGCCTTCTTGCTTCTCAATGTCTTTGCAGTAAGCTGCAGCCTGTTCTCGGGGCAAGCAAATCAGCAGGCCTCCTGATGTCTCAGGAGCGTGGCCTTGAAGCAACTGGAACATGTTTCCGCAGGCCTTGGCTACAGCAGCCATTTTCGCAATAACTGGAAGATTGTGGATAACAAAGGAAACTTCATTTTTCTGGTGAGAAGCTAGATTCTGGGCATGTCCAAGAAGTCCAAACCCAGTAACATCGGTAGAGCCGTGAGCATTGTATTTGTGCATGAGGCGTGCAGCAATTCTGTTCAGTCTGCTCATTGAGTCCATTGCCCGATGATAAGCTTTACGGACATCTTCTTCAGATACCACAAGTTTGATACGGCTCCAGCGTTCAGGCTGGTCTAGCCATTGGTGAGCATTCACTGCCACTTGGGTGCCCAAAGGCTTTGTTAACACAAGCACATCACCCATCACAGCATTGTCCGGTACAATGTATTCATTGGGTTGGCAAATAGTAGTAGCGACCCCTCCAATAGTGCACCAGGGGTTGATTACGGTCTGTCCCCCAGTAACAGACGTACCGGCCTCCAGAGCAGAGTCTTTGAAACCTCTCATGATCAGAGGGATGACGACGTCGCGCTCTTTTTCAGTCATTTTAGTCGAGACGCCGAGTAGCATCAACATGTTGTCGCATTCAGTTACTCCCATGGCGTATAGGTCGCTTAGTACGTTGGCACAAGCTATCTTCCCCATCATATAAGGGTCATCTACGAGCGGGTAGAAAAAGTCCGTAGTTTGCACCAGACAGAGTCCTCCGTGGCGGAGCGGCGTCACCGAGCAATCCAAGCCGATACCAATGCGCGGGATAGCAACATGCATGAACTGATCATCTTGCTGGGAGTAGTCCTGTTGCAAGGACTCGACAAGCTTGCCAAGGACATCTTGAGGTACTTTACAGCTCCTTCCTTTGAGATCGGCAAAGCGAGTCAAACGAAAGCTTGCTTCTAAGTCGTGGGCCACCGGATCGAAAGGCCGACGCAACGCTAAATTCGGGTTACCCGACATTTCCAGTTGAGCAGCGGCTAAAGAGTCCTGCGCTACACTAGACTGATACGACATAGTACACTAAAACAATACAATATCTTTGTTTTTGAATGTTTCTTGGGTGAAATTGTGTAAGCCGACACGCCGCCAAGTGACGCTTGCAAAATGGCGTCTCCTTTACAAAGAGAAAATGGCAGGAAAAAGAAACATTCAGACCACAGCTTCGGATTGGCCGATGGGGTTCATAGCTAAACTGCCCTAAGTTGTGATTGGTCGATAGAAAATGAATATTTGTTATAATGCTGTAACCAGAAACAGACTGTATTTGTTTGGATAATACCATCTATCTCTGAACGTAAAGAAAGCAGTCAAACAATTATTTTTTGTATGTACACTCGATATTTTGAGACTTAAAAGATTTCAATGTGCTAAATCAATTTTAAATAATTAAAACAGATGGTTTTGAAAAGAAAAAAATTATACAACTATTTGTTTTTTTTATCACGTATCCGATTTTATCCTAAATGTTCACATTGTTCTTGTTCGCCTCAAAACAAATATCGAACCAATAGCAAGCTTCTGTCGTCGATAAAAAACGTATCAACACCACATCAAAGACTTGAGGGAACTAAATTACCAATTAACTGCGTGCGATCTTAGAATCAACCAATCCTATCAATCGAGACTGTTCTAGTTTTCTATTGGTTTTGCGAGATTTTTTGAATTGAATTTTTACAGTGGCGGTTGCTGTTGTGTAGTGTAGGTATTGTTTCTTCTTTTTTCGGTATTGAATCTGAAGAAAATTTTATTTACGTGTGACTGAAATAATAAAGACTATGTTAAGTTATCCGATAAATAGTCATGGAATCGAATAAATGGAAGAAAATAGAGGATGAGGACGGGTACCCTTGCTACATCGAGTAAGATAAGAAACATGTTTACTTTAACTAAAGTTTGTACCTTTTTCGAACGATCTATAAAAATATAAGTTTTTCAACTATTTCCTTACAGTGAAACCACAGGAAAGCAGCAATATGACCATCCCGAGTTCCTCGAAATTTTAGAAAAATTAAAAGTGTACGACGGAATCAAATACGGTGCATACCGTATTGCTTTCAAAATTTACGAACTACAGAAACAACTAAAAGGTAACTAAGTTTAGACTATATTTCTAAGAAACTGAACCTATCGATCACAGCAAAACCTGGAGTGGTGCTTGTACCACTTCTTAGTTGTCTCACCTCCTCACCCCATAGTAGTTTGTACTTATAGAATTTATTGGAATTCATAAAATTCTTGGAAGTGTCTCAACATTTTTGTAGCAACTAACTGGCCCGTCCCGCTTGCGCTCACTTGGACCTGCACAAACAGTATCTATAAATAAATAAATAAATAATGCAGGACAATTCACACAGCATTATTTAGCCCTGTGGTAAGCAGAGGTTGTGTTATGGGAAGGATAATACAAGCATGTTATAGGGGATTAATTTATGTATGATAATATAAGTTATAAGTAAAAGAGCATAATGTGTCAGGGAAAATGTATTATAGGTCAGTATATCATATTAGTTATGATAGGTGCATGGAATATTGTATGGCGGGAGGTCTACAGATATTTTAACTAATAAAAGTATTTTCAAAATGAGACCAGGAGGTAGTTCATAAAAATTAATATATTTATATGTATATTTGATTGCAGTGCCAGCGCTGCGCATCAGCTCAGGTGTTTTCGCCCGGCACCAGCTCAGCCTGTCTGAGAGCAGCCTGTCCCTGGACACGGTGGAGCTGGAGGCTGTGCTGGCAGACATATACTTCGCTGCGGAGAAGGAGGGCCACTTCTCTGGCGATGTGGACCTGGCAGTCGATCTCATGATTAACTTACTGCTGAATGTCCATGATAAGTATGTTCCTATATACCGATGAATACCACCGTCTATAGTGTTCCTTCATGTCCAGCCCATCCTAAGAGGTTGGAGGACTTAACTAAAACTCTAACTTAAAGTTAACAATATAAATCTCAGTCTGATATGTACCAATATTAAAATTTCATTGTAGATGTACTTAGAATGATACTGAAGAAGATATTTGCATAGTTGATTGAGTCACACCACATTTAACCAACACAATCTGCTTTGGTTGGAAAAACCTTTCTCTGATAAGTTGACTATTCAATTTATTTCAGAGATAGAAAAGAGCCAATCAGAGTACTAGCAGCCAAAACCCTCCTCACCATCCTGAGTGAGGAGTCGGCGTCCGCCAAGTGGAGCGCGCTCGCCAACTGCGCCGCGGACCACAACGGGTGCGTCTCGCACAAGCGGCTGGCGGCGCTGCTGGCGCACGTCACGGCTCTGGCCACCTACCTCGGGAGCAGCTACACACAACTGCAGGAGGATGTCGACGCGTGCTTTAATAAGGTAATTAATTCTAGGTCACTATGCTTGTTAACGTTTTGAATGTGAGTGAAGGCACAATTCTCAATGCCGCGCCGCATCCGTCGTGCTTCCTAAACAACTGGAGGCGCTGTCCAATCCGGAATAGCGATCTTGATTGTTTGACGCTCATACGAGGTATATGATATAATGGAGCTTTTGCTGAAATGTTGATGTTTTGTTTCGTAATAAATCTGTTACATTAATACGTGACACTAAATCGAAATTTGTTAACACCTGGATTCATAGAAGAACTTAAAGATTGACAGGAAAAACTACATTTCCACATGAAGTCCTTGTAGAAAGCACAATATGTAAACAACCGGTAAAATATTATAATTTAGCGAATCTGTGCGAGATTCTATTTCGAAGACTGAAACTGAAGTTCTGAATAGTCCTGCTGAGCTGATCTGCAGCGTCGCGCGTCGGTGCGCTGCCGCTCGGCGCGCGGCGGTGGGCGGCCTGTCGCTACCTACAGATCTTTATTGTATAGACCATAATATGCCGTACAAATACACGCATAGAGAGCAGTCTTAACGTGTCTAGACGTGTCGTCTGCGGTGGCGAAATGTCGCGCAATTCGGAAGCGCACCTTTATTTAATTAAGTACTAGCTACTGCCCGCGGCTTCGCACGCGTACTTTCGGGATAAAAAGTAGCCTATAAGTCCGTGCGGGATAACTTCTACCTCCCAGCCAAATTTCATTATGATCCGTTCATCACTTTATGTATGACTAGCTGCGCCCCGCGGTTATAGATATTTTGGATAATATACAATTATAAATTGTAGTCTATGTGTTATTCTGATATGAAAGCTTTATTATTGTGAAGTTTCATCAAAATCCTTTCAGTGGTTACCCATTCGTCTTCGTCGGAATGCTCATGTTCTCAATCTTCTTTAGACTATCTTATCTAATCTTATCTTATCTAAAAGACCGTTTTGACTTTCTCCATATGTCCCACCCACGATCCCTTCGCTCGTCTGATACCCTTCTCTTAAAAATCCCATCACACACTTCCCAATTCTATGGTGATTCCTTCACGTTGCAGGCCGCCAAACTCTGGAACGCCCTTCCCGTTTCTATCCGTCAAGCGAAATCCCTTCCTATCTTCAAAAGTATGGTTCATCAACACTATCTGACCACTCTTGATAAGTTTTCTTGACTTTTATTTTTATTTTCTATGTTAATTGTTCCTGCTTTATGTATATTTGTGCTCTATTTGTATATATGTACGTTCTTAATAAATATTAATTATTTTATATATTATATAATTATAATTATCCTAAATAATTACGCCACCGTCAGCTTTAATACGTACCGATCCTATCCATTCAAAGGTTGCCTGGAAGAGATCGCTTTTAGCGATAAGGCCGCCAATTGTGCCACTAGATTTAGTTAGTATTAAGATCCTATTTTTATTATTTTCTTTATATTTGATGGTGCAATAAAGGTATATTGTATTGTATTGTTGTAGTTTTTCGTGAAAGAGTAACAAACATCCTCACAAACTTTCTCGTTTATTATATTAGTAATATTATCGCATTCCCTGCATAGTTCTGCAGAAGTACCCACGTCGTGGGCACTCAATGTGGTAGTTACAGCAGTCAGTTTCTGTACCAATGGTATTTCAGAATGCGGGCATGGTCGGTGTGTCGGCGCGCGCGGTGGGCGAGTGGGGCGCCAGCAGCGCTAGCACGCACTGGCTGCCCGTGGCGCAGCGCGTCGCGGCCAGCAGGCAGATGAGCACCGCTACTGTCGCCTGCTCCAACTGTGACAAACCTCTTATACAGGTGATTTACATCTTTAAACACTTATTCATCATCCAAGCCCGCAAACGGCCACTTCTGGACATAGGCCTTCATCACACGACGCCATCAGTACCTAGTGGTCCTGAGCCGCCTCCGTCCTGCGACTCTGCGACCGCTACAATGTCGTGGGTCCGCGTCCGAGTGATGTCTGTCTGTGAGCTATGTACTCTGTGGCCTGCCTACTGCCATTTCACTTTTAATTTGATGGTTCGGAGATGATGGTTTGAATCGTTTTAGAGACGATTCGTGACTATTTGCCCGCTGTAGTTCCTCACTCCGTAGCCATGCGAGCCTATTCGTGATTCGTCGATTCGTCCTATACAAGAGCATACAAATGATTAATTCTTGTGGTTATCTTTGGCGGAAGCCAGCCTATGACCAGCCGTGGACGTTACTCTGTGATATGATTGTATGAGGTATCTCCTAAACGGAATGTACAATGTTTGGTGGTTTCTCTGTATCTGAGTGTTAAAGTATGTTCGTGGGGGGTTTAGTATCTCTTTGTGTAAAGTATGTTCGTGGGGGGTTTAGTATCTCTTTGTGTAAATGTTGCGATTTTTCTCAGATGCTAAAATTCCAGTGCATGAAGTGCAACGAGGTGTACTTCTGTGAGAAGTGCTACCTGTACGAGCAGGGCTCCGCGGGCCGCGGGCACAAGAGCTCTCATTTAGTTCAAGAAGTCATCGACGGACAGGTACATGCGGACTTTGTTTTTGTTAATATGCAATGCTAGCTTTATCTCGACGCTGCGCGCGCGCGCGTTACGCACCACCTCTTGAGTAAGTAACGCGCGAGTAACTTAGTATATTAGTGACTCACTCCTGCTTTAAAACTACAACTTAGTACCTATGTAATGTTCTTTAGGTTCATGTTGAGCTCCATCCATCGATACAAACTTTATTCGCATTTATAATATCACCTCACGTCATCCCAACAGACACTGCTCGTTCGACTGCTGGACACAGGTTTCCCTCTGATAAGCTTTTATCTGATGACCCATACTGGGGGCCAAAATACCTACGCTAGGCATACGAGTTGGGAATCGCAGTTCGTTGGTTATGATTTTATTTCAGGGCAGGTCAATTTATGCGAGTATGGACGATACACGCCATTTGCATTTTGTTGGAAGGTTTCACGCGGAATTGTCCTAATATTTGCAATGGATTTCCGCAAAGTGCCGTCTGAACTTATTTTTTTAATGTGTGAATAATTTCTCCAGAGTAAACCCCCACAATGCCTAAGCTTCATGAAGCGGTTCATCATCTGCACCAAGACGAAGAAGCGCAAGAGTGTGAAGGCGGCCCGCGTGCACGCGCAGGCGCAGGCGCAGGCCGCGCAGTCGCTGCGGCGCAAAAGGGGTGCGCGGCCGGCCATCGCCACCTCCACC
Organism: Eupithecia dodoneata; assembly: GCA_947044415.1. Lineage (NCBI taxonomy): Eukaryota > Metazoa > Arthropoda > Insecta > Lepidoptera > Geometridae > Eupithecia > Eupithecia dodoneata. The sequence continues at coordinate 11,354,818 of OX345674.1, read as the reverse complement.
GTGGGCAAGGCGGGGGGGAACAAGGACACCGCTCCCACGGCCGTGCTGCACGACGTCATCAACCAGCTCGAAACACAGAACAAGTCAGTCACAATAGACTTGATTGGTCTCATAATGTTGTGAAGCATCTCAAGCATCCCGCACGCACACACATTTACACACACACCCTCACACACATTCAAATTGGTATCAGAGCTCGCTTTTAAAGGAAACCTGATTTGTATGTCTGTTGAGTATTTGCGTTTAACTAATATTAAAAATACTTCTGTTAAATCAATGCAAGATCTTTCATCCAAATACATATTATTTGTATGAAAGATCTAAACATCTCCTGGCATAATGATATTTTTATATGTACTGAATTTACTAAAAAGATGTCCTCTAACAACTGTTTAGCAAATAGAGTAACATATTTATTTACAAATAAACAGGTACTTAAACAATTATCCACCATCAGCTGGACAGCCATGTTGGTTCACTGCTGGCTCGATGAGATCACATAAATCTGAAATCCCCAACTTTCAAAATATTTTTTTGTTATGAAATAATATCCTCTTCTATTCTGAGATAAAATCATAATAACCTTCACGTGTTTACAGAGCCCTGCAAGAGCTGTCTGAACAACTGAAAAAGAAGGCCTCAGACGACGGAAACCTTACAGTTAAGGTGGACGACCACTGCACTCATATCTTCGCGCAAATCAACCGGCTGAAAGCTTTGAGAGTATGTACATACTGACCGAACACATGCTACCTAACAATAATGTTAATAGATTTTTAATTTGTTCACAATGCATCTCTGGCATAGTAAATGAATAGATGATAAAATAGGGTGCATCTTCGATTCCCACAACGGGATAATTAAAAAACTTTTTTTTTTTTTTTAAATTAATAGAATGACGTTTCTGTCATGAAATATTACTGAATAATGTTGTCTGTGAGTCAGATCACATTGAGCACATGAGAACATTACCTACACAATAACTTACTCAAGTTCTGTCAGTTAGTGGCTTCACCTTTAAAAGATCTCAAATCTTAAAGATAGATACCAAGTTCCATAACAGTTCCTAAGTATCTTCATTTGTTATGTACAGTCTTTAATTATTTTATAGTCTTCATCAGCATCAGCTACTTTAATAGACCTGTTATTTTCTTTCAGGACAACCTATCAAGCCAAACCATCCTTCCCAGAGAATCAAATGCCGGTATACCCGACCGCCCGCAAGCCTTCGACCTATTCAGCCCTATCCCAGTCGTCACAAAGCAGTCCAGAATCGCCGACAAGCAGCCCAAAGTCGCCGACAAGCAGTCCAAAGTCGCCGACAAGCAGTCCAAAGTCGCCGATAAGCTCTCTAACCAGCCGCGAGTGCTGAGCCTGGACTCGGGCAACTTCTCCGTGGTGTCGAAGAGTGGCAGCCAGCACCTGCTGACGATGTCGGGGGACGCGCTGCGGCCCGTCCTGCAGACCTCTGACTCTATATCCACGGTCTCTATGAACGATATCAGCAGCTGGTATAACGGTAAGAAAAATGTACAATGTACCGTCAACAACAGCGATCATAGTTTCGCAAAATTTGTATCATTATTCTTGAAAATGTCCTGTCACTGCGACCAGGTGACCACGCTAGGGTGTTTGTTAACAACCCCCTGGATATAACTCACTTACTAATTTATCCGTCGTCTCATATAAAACATGCTCTGCTTACCTAAGCGTAAAGGTGCAATGTGAAAAGATCTAAATAATATTTAATTCAATATCTTTTAAATTCACAGAACAAGAATCAGCAGCATCCGACAGAAGACTACGTCAGCCATCATCCCTCAAGCCAGCCATAACCCTTCCAGCCAACCCTGCGCTCACAACAGGTCCCACAGACTGCGTGCCAGCTATCCCGTCAGGTCCCGCAGACCGCACCGCAGCGTTAACGACGGGTCCCACAGACTGCATGGCCGCCTTCAGTACGGGTCCCACAGACCACATGGCCGCCTGCGAGGCCGACATCCGCAGCGTGGAGCACCGCACCGACCGCATGAAGGAGCTGAACGCGGACCTGGACTCGGTGCTGGACCGGCTGCACCAGATCCTGGCCAATAACTTTGCTATGGACGGTGAGTTGTGTTGTCTCTGACCATATTGACAAGAATTCGGTTTATTTCGTTTTGATAACCGACTTTCAGAACCGTCGGATTATTTTTCTGTATTTTTAGACATTCCTTGATTGCTTGTCAAGTTCGTTCAACTTAACTTCAACCTGCATCATGCATCCCTCTCTCTGTCTATGAAATCTATCTGCGGAGATGTCTATAATATTGTTAGTAATTCCAATAATTAGTAATCCGGCATAACGCTTCAATTAGAAAATCATTTCATAAGGAGCCGGACTAAGATAACCTACCGGATGAGGGCCAACATCTTCCTTTGAGTATTTGCTCACCACTGCAATCATCAATGATGGCAAGCGGTTATGACACACCCACTGGTTTGGTGGAGGAATCTTCATCGGTGGTCGTACGTAAGCTGAAGAGGATGTTTGTTTTGTTTCAGACTCATCGTTCGACAACACTCAGCTCCGCGAGACGGCCAGCGAGATGGAGGGTCTGCTGGGCACGCTGATCCGCGGCGTCGAGCAGCGCGCCACGCTCCACGCTACCAGGGGACTGCTCTAGTGACGAGCCACGCTCCACACCACCAGGGGACTGCTCTAGACTAGCTCTCCTGCTGTTGACCATCTCGCCGGGCCGGGGGCTACGGGGCGGGGGCTACTGTGGGAGTTTATATAACAAACTGTTGATAAGAAATGAGATGTTATACTCTATTTTCTAAATAATTTTATTTCTTATTCTGCTCTATTGACCTTTTATTTCTGTTTATTTCTAATTCTATTGTTATAATTGACTTTAAATCGGAACTGTTGTGACTTTTATAGTATTTAATAATATGTGGATTAAGATTGTATTGTATGCCGTCCAAGGGTGCTCAAATAAAGATCTGACTTAATAAAATAACTATTAGAAAAATAACATGCCATATATTTTATAAACATTTACACATTATAATAATAAGTGTGATTTTGTATGTTATTTAATTAATTATAAATTGCTAGAATTCATTCTGTGCGTCTATGTAACTGTAAGAAATACAAATCTATTTATAAGTACTTAAGCGTAATTATATTAAGTAAAATACATTTATAGACATCGCCATTAGACAGACGTGTCAAATTATAAATGTTACGGTTCTTATGATACATAATAATAATGTTGTGTGTGATTGCATTGATATTCCTGTCATTTGGCAGTGTAGCCGTTAAAAAAAGTTTAAAACTAATTATACAAATCTTATAAAGCAATTAGATTGCCTGCACAACCTTACAAGTACATTTAGCAAACTTATATCTAAATTGTTATCATATAATTGGAATTGATTTTAAATTATAAATAATTATTATGGTTCAACATTACAAAAATATAAACTGTATAAAAAAGAGATACATTATCTAGCTACAATAAAATAATATATTTTAGAATTGCATGGATTTTATTTATGTCTAGCTTAGATATACTTAGAGTTACTATACATTTGGGTGAAGTCGCCAAGACTGGCTCACAACAATATTACATTGTTATGAGATACACATAAACCACTATTAGAATGCCGTCAAGGAAGTTTTGAGATTCCAAGGGCTTTTTTCTATAACATTTTCGAACATAAATAAAACATAATCTTATATATAAAAATCAATTGCTGTTCGTTAGTCTCGCTAAAACTCGAGAACGGCTGGGCCGATTTAGATGATTTTGGTTTTGAAACGTTTGTCGTAGTCCAGGGAAGGTTTAAACGGAGATGAGAAAACATGGTAAAATTGCTTTCACGCGGGGCGCAGCTTATATAATATGTTTTTACTATATAAATTCTATTTCATGTGAAGCAACTATCATTGATTTTGTTTATTTTGATTCCATTGCCTTCTTCCATCCTTCTACCTAAAGTAAGTCTCGAAAGTCTCTGAAAAAGTCGAAATGAAGAGGACGGCGTTATTATTAGTATAGGTATGTAGTCAAGTTTAACCAAACTATATATTTACAAGTATTATGGTCTACTCCTAAAGTCAAATTCTGTTTGCTGCTATCAGCGGCTGCTATTTAGAAGATACATGCACGTGCGGTAGAATGAGCTTCTAAAATATCAACTTAATAATGTCTATTCAGATGTCGCCAAAACTAAAGTAAGCAAATTGGACAGCACTAAAAATCATGATATCCTTTTTATTAGGATCGTTATGAGAGGGACGGGAGCATTTCCCGTGCTGTCCAATTTGTTTTGTTTTGGATAAGTGCTCGCTGAGTTTTGGCGACATAGGAATTGAGACCAATGTCATTTAAATATAGACTTTATTCCTCAGCTGTAAGGTTTAGTTCCGTTTGCTGCTGTTGATAAGATATTTGCAGCAGTGCGTTAGAAGATGCTTCTCTTTCTCGGTGGATCCGTTCTGGTGGATGGCGGTAGGCCCCCCGCGCTCTCTCGTGTAGATGTCGAGACCGTATTGTCCTGGGAATAAAGGTGAAATTAGGCAAACTATGCTTAGGTATAAGCAAACCGTAGTTGGTGTGGTTGGGTATCATTAAAGTGTAGGTGTAGGTAGGTAGGTAAACGACAGCCGCCGCCGCCGCGCAGTAACAAACCTGCTTCACTACACTACTAGTACTAGGTCTATTGAATTACATTTCCTCGTTACCTGTACCACAGATAATATAATACATACTGTATCTACCTAACTTGAAAATGAACATTCAACAATCCTACTCTAAAAAGAAAATAAAAGTTTCTGATTCGTTTTCGTGGAAAATGAGCTGTTCAGTCGGTTGCATAAGATCAGCGTTTGCACAGGAATTTCGATTTTCTTTTACGAGTAGGCGTTCAAGTTCTATTTCCGTTTTCATGGAAAAATGCTATGGCATAATTTTTGCAAATATCTATTCAGGATCAAAACAAACTACAAAACTGTTCAAACACATTGTAGAAGGACAGAGCAAGTAAGTACATGCAAATTAATTGAAATTTTCTATAATTCTTTCATTTCATTTACTTGTGCTGCTACAAAAGTCTGACTTTTACTAGTGGTGACCTCTAGTTAAGATTCAGTGAACTAAAAATAAGCCTTGGGTACGGGGATGTTTGTTACAGACAGTAGGTACGACATTATCTTCTCTCAGATAGATCTAGTGTACATTAGTTACCTTCTTCCGGGAACGTGATGTAAAAGGAAACAATATCGTCTGTGACGTTTTGCTGCACGTATTTGGAGAGGCGCTTCTCGTCGACTCCGTTCTTGTGCAGCGTCGCCATGAAGTCCGCCAGGGGGCGCGACATGCGGAACTGGATCTCCAGCTCGCGGCCCGCGAACACGAGCGCTTCCTGACACGACAAATAAATGATTTGTAGAAATTTAAATTGTAAAAAAACAAAAAACAGGGCATTGATATTTAGTTCCTACATAGGTACATATAACTCGTGTGTGTGGAACAGGGCAGATTCAGAAAAGATTACTGTCGCGATCAACACCTACATTTTCCAGTTGACACAATGTTTATGCAATAAGACAAGACATGGTGTGGTTTATAGCGACTTGTGATTTCTAGTATCAAAAAAATGGTTTTGGTTTTAGGGCAAAGATGGCTCATAGAACACACAAAACCTCATTTCAAAGCTGTGCTAAGCATAAAAAACTAAACTGATCAAAATACTTACTATAGTTACTTATGATAAGAGTACATATTTATTTTGATGAACATTTAATCATTTTCACATTTCTCAATTTTGAGAAATCGCGTTACGCGGAGGCCCCCGCGCGCCTGCTACATAGGCACATAAGACACCAGGCCGCCAAGCGTCTTTTTTTTTCAATGTACCTACAACTGTCATGTACACTACCAATCTCTATAACTCAGCAACACTTGGTGCCGGGTAAGTGAATTAACCTGGTGTGTGATGGGCACGAGTCCGAAGAGCCTAGTGGCCTTGGTGGGCCCCCACTCGCCGCTCGCGCAGTCCGGCAGCGGCACCATCACCGTCTGCAGCTCCGCGCAGCAAATCTGTAGGTACCAGTCACGTTAGTAGGTATAGGCTGCTGTTTGACCTTCGCTATATAGATAAGTAGGTACATCGTCACTTTCCATCAGTTGAGATTATGGTCGTACAAGTAGAACACTTTAGTTAGTTTGATGGTGAATTGATTAGTTCATTATAATTATTAAGTAGGATCTATCATTTCAACTGCCAATCCTAAAAAGGGGTGTTTCCATCACTATCCTAAATTTATGAGTTGGCTGCGGTGTCTCTTCCTATATCTATTGACTTGAGTTGAGATGACCATTTTACTTAATAGCGATCAAACTTATCTTTATCACGGAGCTAGGTACCTATTAACAATAAATGTGTAAGTTTGGACATTTAAATGTTCAGATTTTTGTTCGGTACCTTCACACCAAAACTGTCCTGCGGTATTTACTAAAGGTATTGAGCTTTTTACCTTCCCGGGGAAAGGCGTGCGAAGCTACTTGCAGTAGCTATTGTTGTATATAACGATCTCTCACCTTGAACTTGCAGACGCTCTTGAACTTCATGGGCTCGCCCGTGAGGTACTCCCGCGGGGTGACCGCGTTCGCGAAGATATCCAGCAGGAAGGCCCCGCTGCACGGCGCGTGCACGCGGAACGACACCAGGTTGCCCACCACGGACTGCATCGGGACACAATGGAACACATTCATAAGCACATTAAAACACTCCAGAGCAGATGTTCCATTCTCCTTAGATACATTTTTAATTCAAACGAACTTATTTATTTGTAATTTGTACTTTATTTTAATTGACGAGAAACATATGTACTTTAGCTGAACATAGAGTTAACCATTGTTATGTATTTCATTTCCAATAAATAATTTCATTTCATTTTACAGTGATGGCACTAAACAAAAGCCAGTGCGCAGTAAGCGACTTTGCCGTAACCTAGCTACTCGTTGCTTTCCAATAAGCAAGGTGTAATGTAAACCACTTTTTTGCCTTGGCTTAGCAATGGGCCACACCACGTTTATTGTAATTTGTAAGGCGTAAACCAACGAGCTACGCAAACTTCAAGCGAGCGGCCCGCACGCTGCAGCCGTTGTTCTGTTGAATCTAGAAACAACTTGTCCAACTCTTTGATTCAAGTATACATGCATAATGCTGAGTCATGAATGAAATGCATGAGTCAAGACGTCCAATGAGTCACACGCACCTGCATCACAAATCTCTTGAGACTGACTCCGTCGAAGCCGTCTCCCTCGGTGTCGTAGAACTTGAGGTTGTAGTGGAAGATCAGGGAGCTCTGCATGTGTGCCGGCATGGCTATGCGCATAGTCGCCGCACCTGAGGAAATACGGACCTTGTTCATCTAGGGAACACTCATGGATCTACATCCAAGGGAAAAAGTTGTAAAGGCAGATAAAACAAACGACGGGAAGATGATATAGATCAAAAGGATGGCAAAGCCAGAATGGACGCGCAATGCAGAGGGCAGGCAACATGGAAGGCCTATGTCTAAGGAAGCTACAGAAAATAGGAAAAATAGAACAGGTACATAGAATAAACGATAGTTTAATTTTAATGCTATATCCTGAATAAAACATTAAAATGAAACTACCTACCTATTTAATTAAGGAATAAAGTCTGTGGTTTCTCATCGTTGTTCCAAACGAATGCATGATCAAATCAAAATCCTAAAAAGCATAAATGCCTCTCCATTTATGCTTTTTAGGATTTGGATTTGATGGATGGAAGGAATAATTGAATGAGCGGGGGACAGCTAAGGTACCAACAAATCGAACTTGTAAGGATTAAAAATTCGGTTTGTTGGGACCTTAGCAGATACCGCAATATTGCAATGATACCGCTTTACAACAATAATAATCATGCCCCTTCGCATTTACATAGATTTATAACAATAAACGTTATCATTAACAAAATAATGGTTCCAAAACTGACCAGTAGAATCCGTGAACATGACCGCCTTAGTGTTGGGATCGCTGAAGTAGAGTCCGTATCTGAAGAACAGCGAGCGCACGAAGGGCAGCTCCTCGAAGTCGTGCAGCGTGATGGGAGTCTTCAGGAGCTGCCAGTCCGCCGGCAGCGGGAAGAACTCGTAGATGAACTCGCGCGGGTCCGTCAGGAAGTAGTGGTCGTCGTACTCGTATCTACGGACCACAACATCAAATTCTATTACTATATTTTTTTTATTTCATTGCGTATGCCTGTTCGTGACGTCACCTGTACGGGCTCTAACGGAAGACCAGCGCTGGCTAAGGCTCTTACGGAGCTTAGCCAGCATTAGGTATGCTGAGTTAGAGCCTTTTTGTAACAACTCTGTAGGTACATCACAGTTGCACTGGACAATCCTGCGCAGCTGCATCTTTACATAAGACAACGTTCCAAGAGTTCCGAAATCTTTAATCTTCGAACTGATGTTAAGATCCATTTGTTTCTGGACCTCTTACTGTCGTACAAACTCACCTCAAACTATCACTCTTCCCTCTGTTCCCCGGCTTGGGCGCATCCTTAGCGTTGACCAGGTGTCGCGCGCCCCAGTTGCACTGCACGAACCTCCAGGCGCCCGCCACGTAGACCGCGTTCCAGGAGTTCCGGAACCGGTTGTCTTCGAACCGCACGCCGGGCTGGTAGCCGGCCGACTTGCTGTAGCCCTTGATCACTACGCAGTGGAGGCCAGCGTAACTGAAATACAAGTAGAAATTAAAAATTAGGTTTTTCAAGTATGAAAGGAAAGAAAGGTGTAAGTAAATAATTCGTAATAATAGGAAAGTAGCTTGGAAATGGATCAAGTTAATTGACAATGCCAAACGTAGTGGAATTAGCTCTTATTGAATTCGACCTGTTGTCGCCTCATACATAACCACCATCAGAAATCGATGCTGCTTTCGTAGCATTATTTCTATCATATCTGAATGAAATAATTTATTATACCTGTAGTTTCATCCCCACTAATTGATTACCTGTTGACAACTAAGTGGAGGCGGCGAGGCGCCACATTTATCCTGAGCCCATTGCCCGCTCTCACCAGCAAGGTTACCGCGCTGTTTAGCACATAACGTAATGCGTTATAAGCGTTTTTACGTAAATGTTAGCGTCAAAAACGCCTTTTCACGCGTTTTTAATAAATGCAAGTTTTCAAGCGTTATTCACGCTAAAATGATCATCAAACGCTGTCCCATGCACGTAATGTAATGAGGAGTTACCTGCACAGTCTCTTGAACAGCACGTGGTAACTCTCGGTGCCGTGCTTGATGCCTCTCAGCAGACCCAGAGGGGAGTCCCCGCGGAGGTCGTCGTCGAACTGTATGTTGTTGAGGTTCTTGACCGTGATCCACCGGAAGATGGTGCGCGCCTTCTCGACATCGGTCGCGCATCGCCCGACCAGCTGCCGGACGAGGTCTGTGAATGTTTTTTGGTCTTCTTGCGCTACCTGAAATTAAAAGGTTAGTATGTAAATCTTTTGGGTCTGGTGATTTCCATTTGTTTCACTTAAATAGACTAAGACATTTGTTGAAGTATTTCTAGATTTCTATGGTACTATGGTACCTAAACCTATGAGATACTTAAAAAACAAGCTTTACTCAAAGTAATAAAAAGTAATATTTTTCAGCTTGTCTTCAGCTTTTGGTTGATTTATCTTTTTTATCTTTAGCACAGATAAGACATACCTACTATAATTATGGTAGTTGCCTATTTAGTCATTTGCATTTTATTTGTGTGACCTTGACTCACAATGACAAACAAACTAAACTAGTCCGACTGACTGACAACTAACCGCTTCGTTAGGAACCTATAGTCTATCCATCCAGAATGTAGAATGTTTGTAAACAGAGCCACTGACAGTTCAATCAGCTGATGTAGGGGTGAAAATATTTTTTTTATTTAGGTCACATCTTGAGCTTTGATGGGGGTGCCTTACTGGGCTGGTGATATTTGATGTAAATAATGAAATGGCATATACAAAGCATCCCTGCGAAATCAGCCTACTTTTATCTTTACCTATCCTTATAGAATTTATTTATTTATTTATTTATTAGAATGGAATAAAAGCTAAAGGATTATGAAATAAGACTAAAAATCATTAGACTTTTTGTGCTCTCAAACGATTTTTCACCTGTGCCAACTCAATTAAATGTAATTGTGCCTGTTTAAAGTATTTTCCTTGAAGCACTAAACATTATTGATGAAATTGGAAGAATTCATAACTTTTGGACTGATTGTCGCTAAGCAAATATGCAGCGTGAAATTAAATGTTAAATAATCCGGCTAAATTAAAATAATACTCTCTGTCATAAATATGTATGGTCATAGTGCTATCCTTGATTCGAAATCGTAGTTAAAAAGTAACCAACTGTTTGCAACACGGGACGTCAAAACTGAGATTCGTTAGGGATGGCACTGTTACAAAGACAAAAAATCTCTAGTGATTTTAATCTTTGTTTTTGACCACATAATGTCGATTTGTAAATTGAAATAATTAGATTCTGCATAGAATTGACGTCAGGATTATAAAAAGTAATAAATCTAATAGAATGTACCTATATGTTAAATCATTAGAATTCTATTAGGCCTGCAACATTTCGTGGTGATAACCATAAAAATCAGCTGATTTCTTATGTTTACAAACATTCTACATTCTGGATGGATAGACTAGGGACCTTCATGATTTAGTCGGTCTAATTGTACTGGTTTGTCATTTTGTTTATTGTTGAAATGGAATGAAATGAATTTATTTGTTAAAATGTAATGAAATGAATGTTGTAAGGGTCTTTATGAACAAAGGTAAAAAGGTCTAATATAACCAAGGAGCTAAAACTGACCGAAATAGCAATCTTGTCAACATCCGTGAACTCTGCGGGGTCGGTGTAGATGTGGAACTTGGAGACGAGGGGGGGCTGCGGCGCGGGCGCGCGCGCGGGGTACGGCGGCGCGTCCTCCCCGTCCATGTAGAGCGAGGAGCCCACCATGTACTCCGAGCGCCGCTCCTGGATCAGCTCCATCATCTCGTGGCTCTGCTTCTCCACCAGCGCTGCGGTCGCGGCTCTGAAGGAATAGACATTACCTACTAATTGAGTTAAGCTACAAGAATGTTATCCATTCATGTCAAACAAAATCAAATACATAGTTTATTTCTGTAATACATTTCAGCGGTATGGAACCCTCTTTTAAGTAATTGTGCTGTGTAGATAGGCTCGCTCTGCAGCGCGGCTATCTAATGTGTTTCTGAAGACTCAAATAAAGAACTCTATAGACATGCACGTACTAAGTGAATCCCGTGAATCATGTTCGCCTATGTAGTTAACAAAATTTGGGCTTTGTTTGATTTGACAAAAAAAGTTGCTTTTTCGGAAGACTTGTGTTGTGTCGGTGGCTTCTGTCAAAATTTTAAATTAGGTGAGGGGTGAAATAGGTACCTCCCATTTAGGCCTCTTCATTGATATGAAACTCACACACCACGTTAGGCTTGATTGTTGATTTACATAAGTTTCTTATTCATAAGCAGTAAATTACCTATATTGGGGTAGCGTGGGCTGTGCATAGACTAGAGATACCAACACCTGCGTCCTTTACCTTTCGTGTTCCAACATCTTCCTCGTCAAGGTCTCCTTCTTCTTGTCCCTCCGCAGCGTCATGTTCCTCTCGAGGTCTGCGCGCTCCTGCTGGTGCCGCAGCGTCAGGGCGCCCAGCTCGGAGTCAGGCCGGCGCTTCTTCACCTGCATCTCTTGTTGGAACCGGCTCGTCAGTCGCTCCAGCTCGCGCTCCCATTCCTCCTGGAAAGTTTACAGTTAATGTATAGTGGGGGGTAGAGTACAGTTGTTCGATTCGCTAATTAAGAAAATTCGAAATTGGGAATTTAGGTTTTTTTTTAAATTAGGTGGGTAATTTAATTAATCAGTCTGTCCGTAATGAAACAGCCGATACTTGCTATAAATAAAAGTATTGGAATAAAAATAAACAAGACCACTTTATATAAAATTTGACAAGTTTCGGCTAAAATTTAAAATCCTAGATTTTTTTATGACAAAACGTAGCCACGTCCTAGTTATCTTCTACAGATTTTTTATAACTGGTATCCCTTTTATTATGGTTTTTGGCAGCGTTATACGAGACAGACTATAGGTAAGTTCTTCAAGTAAAGACACGGGCTTATGCTTTACTTACTTGTATTTCTTCTCGTATTCTTCTGTTCTCTTCTTCTCGATGTTTCGAGAATTTTCTGTACAAATCGTCTTCTTCTTGGCGATGTTTCATTTCTAAACTGGTTTGTTCATCTCGATCCTGAAACAATAAAAATCAATCTTATTAACAGATAAACTAGACATAACAGAATATACACTGTAATTACACATTATACACTAATACATTATATAAGAAGCTAACTATAGTTGTAGTAGCCCTATGGCTACATTATACCCACGCACACCCTACTAGGGCAACCCGATTACATTATTATTGTGCTAGAAGAAGTTATTTTAAGGAACATTTTATGTATAGCTTTATACCTAAAAGCTCATAAGCGCTGATGTGCAAACATACGTTCACCATTTGTAATGGTGTGTACTTGTGTCATGGGTGGCAGTCACCCGCGACGTCCCATTACCACGACCCATCAGATGAGCGCAGTGTCGCCACCTGTCTGTCGCGAGATGAAAGTGAAACGTGCGTTCAACCGGTCGGTAGCCTGCCGCGGTTTTTGCGCGGGCGAGATGTTGAGCTATTGTCTCACTAATGAGTTCTTGCGAGCTTGATTAGGTTTTAGTATGTAACTTTTATTGTAACAGGTAGGAGGAAAAGTTTGTTTGATTTCTGACAGTGCATTCAGACCAGTAGGTGGCGTATGCAATACCTCGATGGATACATTTGTGGAGTCGTCTAGCCGAGATGTCTTATCTTCAGTCTCGGTCGTATGAATAACTACCTACCTACTTAGGTAATAACCTTTTGTGCTCTCTCTTGACACACGAACCTGAATAGTTATAATTTTAGCACCTAAAGTAAAGGCATCTCATTAAACTTCTCAAGTTCTTTTAAAAGACGTATTATTAGACGATAAAATTCAAATTAGCATGCCATTTGTGGTGTCACTGGCAGCGGTAACTATGATTCCATTCTCGCAATGAATAATGAATGAGTCACGGAGTACCACAAGGGTCTCCCTCTAGCAGGTACGTAGGTATTATCCCGGAACATAAAACTGAATGGTCTCCAGCAGCGACGTAGCTGCTCAGAGTAATAAGACATAGAGTGATAATTTCACAAAACATTCCGCTCTAAGTTGAAGCCAAAAACCAAGCAATGTGTGCGTAAGCGGCACGTCATTACAAGAGCCGACACGCACACAAGTGCACAAATAATGTTGCAAGCTATTAACATTTTCCCCATAAGGTAGGGAAATTGTAACATTTTGTAAGGAGTAAATGATTATCATATTTATCACTTTTCTGTTAGATGATATTTCATTAACAGAAAACTTCCTGTAAATATTATATACTCTATGGGTGTTTACATACAGGGGAGTGTTGAGTTAGCGAATTAGTTAAATAGATAGAAATAAATATTATGGCCGAAACATTTTCATACCTTTGTTGGGATAGCACCCTCTCGTAATTTGCATAAACCACCTTTCGTGATATGCTTGTCATTTTCTTCAGAATGTATAGAACATAATCAGTGTAGTGTATTTCTTTTTAGTGTATAGTCTTAGTGTATTTAGTTGGCTTGCAAAACTTTTCTTTGCAACTCCGTCTAAGTTTTTCAACCAATCGGGAAGCAACAGTCTATTTTATTTTTCGTGTTATTTCGTTATATTTTTTTTTGTTACCCTACATATGTATGTATTATTTTGTTTGACATAATGTCAAAACAACATGAATATTCTTATTAATAAAGAACTGAACTGAAGTCGGATCAGAAATCTAAGAATGAATATAAAGACATTAATAAAACTAGGGTTCATCGTCTAATGAGACCAATGAAATTTTTATATTTAACGCTCCGACTACATCAACATCCGGACAGTCTGTAACAATCTATTTCCTTGCCCGTGAAAATAAAACAAAAGTTTTTGATTATTTATACCAAGCTTAATAGAACATAGGTACATATTTCACTTAAAAATCCGGGTAAGTTAGTAGGTAACCCTAATTATATCTGGCAAATAAAAGTCCTACAAGTGTAAAGTAGAAATAGATTAAACAAATAAGTACCTATGGGGGAAAATAATTTTTCTAATAGCTAGCAACATTTTTATGTAATGGCGTCTGTTATGTTTACGATTTATTTTTGTGCTTATACCAATGTTTTACTCAAGAATATAAGATGCCGGGTTGTATTTTTACCCGTGAAATGGAATCTTCTATTGTTTCTGATTGTAATGAGAAGAATTGTTACACCCTCTCACTGCACAATAAGTCATTATTATAAAAAAATTACGGAGCTCTTCCCAGTAGGTCTTGACCTTGAGCACTGACATGTCGAGCGATGTACGTAGCCTTTAAAGGCTAACTTGAAATTGCGTCACTTCGCGTGCGCCTACTGCGGTTCTAAGCCTAGTTATTCTAAGCGTAGCTGTATGTAAATATTATCTAAACTGTCGCCGAATAGGCAAGTACGTATTACAATAGCACTATATTATCTGCAGCGACTTTATGTATGTAATAGGTACCTACGAGTTTTTATCATTGTTAGGTCGACGGGCGAGGAATTTGTTTTGTATTAATCGTAAAGATAACGGTTTAACGTCAGTAGCGCGCCTGCGGCCCAACGACCGGTCGTGTATCGCTCCATAGTAACTATCGACATGCTGAAACTGGTGAGAGGCGCGCGCCGGCTGGCCCAGCGCCGGCACGGCAGCCACGCCGCGGTCATCGGCACGGAGATCAACAAAGCGGACCCTTACTTCCAGGAGAATAGGACCAAAATGGATGAGCTAGTCGAAGAACTCCGGCTAAAAACCAACGAAGCGATCAAAGGCGGGCCGGAGAGCTCCGTACAGAGGCACACTGCGAGAGGCAAGCTGCTCGTGAGGGACAGGATTAACCGGTTGGTTGACGAAGGCAGCGACGTTTTAGAACTGAGCACGTTAGCCGCCACCGAGCTGTACAAGGGGCAGGTCCCAGGCGCCGGCATCGTCACCGCCGTCGGGAAGGTGCACGGCCACGACTGCATGATCGTCGCCAACGACGCCACTGTCAAAGGCGGAACTTACTTCCCCGTCACCGTCAAGAAACATTTACGGGCGCAAGCTATTGCGCAGGAATGCAGGCTCCCGTGCATCTACCTCGTCGACTCCGGCGGCGCGCATCTACCCGACCAAGCCGATGTGTTCCCTGATAAGGACCACTTCGGGAGGATATTCTTCAACCAAGCTAACATGTCTGCTGAAGGAATACCTCAAATATCCGTCGTCATGGGATCCTGTACTGCTGGCGGAGCTTATATACCTAGCATGTCGGATGAGAGCATCATAATCAAGAATCAGGGAACTATTTTCCTAGCTGGTCCGCATCTCCTCAAAGCTGCTACCGGCGAAATAGTTTCCGCTGAAGAACTAGGCGGAGCTGACTTGCATTGCCGACAATCTGGAGTTTCTGATCATTATGCACAAGACGATGAACATGCGTTGCATTTAGCGAGAAATATCGTCGCTAATTTGAATTGGAATAATGATCAACAATCTAGTGTCGGTGGCGTGGTGAAAGTAGAAGAGCCTATTCACGATATTGACGATCTCCACGGCATAGTCGGAGCTAATCTTCAGAGGCCTTTTGATATCAGAGAAGTCGTCGCAAGAATTGTAGACGGAAGCAGATTCCACGAGTTCAAACAACTGTATGGAGAGTCCTTGGTATGTGGATTCGCCACCCTCTACGGACGCGCCGTCGGCATAATCGGTAATAACGGAGTGTTGCAATCAGAAGGTGCATTAAAAGGGGCTCATTTTATCCAACTCTGTGCCGCGAGAAAAATACCTCTTATTTTCTTACAAAATATTAGTGGATTCATGGTAGGGAAAGAAGCTGAGGCTGGGGGTATCGCTAAAAACGGAGCAAAGATGGTTACGGCTGTCAGTTGCTTCAAGGGCCCTAAGATCACTGTGCTAGTTGGAGGCAGCTTCGGTGCTGGCAACTATGGGATGTGCGGGCGTGCTTACTCCCCTAGCTTCTTATACATGTGGCCCAACTCTAGAATATCGGTCATGGGTGGTCCTCAAGCCGCGACAGTGCTGTCAATGGTAGCTCAAGGGAAAGCTAAGATAGAAGGAAAACCTTGGACAGCTGATGATGAGAAGAAAGTGAGAGCACCATTAGAGGAGCAGTTTGAGAGAGAAGGTCGGCCTTATTACAGTACGGCTAGACTTTGGGATGACGGAATAGTGGCTCCTAAAGATACAAGACGCGTTCTTGGACTTAGTTTATCAGCTGCTTTGAACGCCCCATTCAGAGACAGTAAATTCGGTGTGTTCAGAATGTAATGTGAACTGATAAGGTTGTTTACGAACTGTTATCGCGGTTGTTAATGTTGTGTTCAGATTTGTTAATTTATTTATCTTATCATTGAACGCTGTTGCCAATTTGACTTACGATTTTGATGATGAAATCGTGAATAGGCCCCTCAGTGAGTTCTTTGATAAGTGATAATATTAGATAAAGGATACGTGCTTATTTATAAAGATTTAAGATATTAATGTTGTTTCTAAGATATTTATGGCATTTACTAACTATACGGCTATCACAAGTAAAGTTAAATAACTGTGCACCTGATATCGTTTCTCCTCAAAATCCAACGAGGCAACGGTTTGGTGCTTCCATCATTTGAATTAGAACAATAGCTCCACATTACATGTTAGTCATTAATATGCAAGCGTCGAGTGAATACCTACGTTATATTGAACTGTGCCACAACTTATTGGTCAGGTTCAAGTTTATGATGCCACTCGCTGAGTAGTCTCGACTCGATCAAGGTGTCAAGGTCATGACATTCAGGTGTGCTAGGTACATAATCTAGGCTAGGATCTACTAATTGATCTAGGAAACTTGTTTTTAATTATGAGAAATTTTTGTTATCATCCGAATGTTATTTTAACTATTTTTTTTATTTCGTTAATAAAATCTTTTTCACGATTCCACTTTTTGTTATGCTTTAATGTAGTAGAGTTGCGGTCCCAAATATCGCAAGTCATGATTTTATGGCGAATCAACTCATTGAATGTACTTCATTGTTTTGCTAGAAATGAGACGATAATAGCATGTAAAGCTAACCATCATCTATTAGCTCTTTACTAGATATTATATACATCATACGGTCTTCATTTATCACACTATTATTATAAATGCTAAAGTTTGAATGTTTGTTACTTATTCACGCAAAACTATTGAAAAGATCGATCTGTTTTTTTTTAAATTAGTATACTGGCAGTTCTAATCCTGGAATAAAACATAGGTTACTTTTTATCCCATTAATCAGTTCCCATGGGATAGAAAGAACTAAACGTTTCAAAAGAAACAACGCGGGCGAAGCCGCGGGCAGAAACCAGGGGAAATAAAATATAAAAAGCGAAGCAGCAACAACATGGCTCTTTCGTGTAAAACTTAATTTCTAATAGGTGGCTTCGAATAGATACACATGTTTAGGCCCCAGATTGTCCAGAAAGTGATACAAGTGTTACATAAGTAATGCCACGCCGAGCAAGCAGGCAGCATCAGTATAATGGCCATTGTGTGGTAGATTAGATGCCTTGGAGTACGTTCGCTAGAGAAAGTTGAGATATCAAACATTTTGTATAGAACAGATAGGCGAGATGTTTTTATGATAGGTAGGATTGGTATGCTCTCGGATATGACGAAACTTCTGTCCTAAATCGAAATTATCTTTATATATGAAAATCTACTGCTGTTCGTTAGTCTCGCTAAACTCGAGAACGGCTGGGCCGATTTAGTTGATTTTGGTTTTGAAATGTTTGTCATAGTCCATGGAAGGTTTAAACGGTGAGAAAACATGGTAAAATTGCGCAGAAATTTCCACGCGGGTGAAGCCGCGGGGCGCAGCTTTTTAACAATAATTCAATTTTTCAATATGAATAGACCATTACCAAAAGACCATAGACCAAAAAACTAAAACTCGCTTGTATGAACAAGCGAGTTTTAGTTTTTTGAGTCGTGGTTTGTTTGCATACATTTCACATATTCACATTTCATACAATCGTAATAGTAATGAGATAAGTTCACATTTTATTTGTGGTTTTTGTCCGATATTTATTGGCCACGTCAGTTATAAAGAGCAGGTAAATTATAGCTGGAGATCTAGTTACCATCATTTAAACCGAAAAACACCCGAAGAATTCACGTATTTTTTCTACCTAAGTAATTCAGTCAGTTTGTTCGAGGAAGTTCTAACGAATCTATAACCTACACGTATCATTCTTAGCTAGACATAACGAGATGCTTCAATATAATTGTGATATGATTAGGATCATAATTGCGATGGAACACCAACAAAAACTGCAGAGAAGGAGGCCACAGTCCATCCATGGACAACGGCAATTAACTGCGCTCGTCTCTATCTACCGTCCGAGTCATTTTCTTGTGAGGAATGTAGAGAAAAACGTAAGCATCGCGCGTGGAAAGCGTAACACGAGGCGGGTGCTGCGCTGGGGAAACAACATGGAGATTTTCTATTCTGTACTGCGTCGAAAAAACAAGCTTCAGCCCGCCACTCTGCTCACGTGGGACCTTTACAGGTGACCGTTACAGATATGAGATACTTAATTATTACAAATAATATGCGATTTTATGTGAGAACAATACCTCCGCACTAGGATGGGTCTGTTTCGCGGGAGCCCGAGTGTACAGGTGGATTTCCATGAATACTGAGAGAGCGGTACCTGCAGTAGCAAATATTGGAACAGAGGGTGCTGATAAATAAATATAAATAAAATCATAATTATTAAGACTAGGTGAGCCCTATGAATAACAGTTTTCAGAATCAGGTGAGTATCGACTCAACTGAATCTGTGTGACTCAGTGAGATTTCGAAGACTTTGATTCAAGTACCTTTTGGTACCGGCCATATTTGTCGCCTTTGGCTAAAACCGGCTACGTAATATCTACCACTTATATTTATTACTTGATGTCAGCAGCGAGGCTGCCTGCTTTAAATGTATGTGAAGTTGCGTAAATGTAACAGGTACGTCACACATAAGATCGGTGTTGCCTTACGTCGTAAAGTATACGAGCGTGCCTTGTGCGTGTACGTACGCCTGTACGCTTAGAGATTATCTATATACTAACTGGATAGCAAAAGTAACAAGAAGAACTGTGAAAAGAAAAATAACAAATAATAATAGCAAATTAATTACGAAATAACGATAACAAAATCGGCAACCATGGCAACGTGCATACTTAGGATAGCATACCGTAGCGTTGAACTTTCATTATGAAAGGATTAAAAAAAATTACAATAAAAACCCGAGGGTCAAGATGTTGAGGCAAGGCCAGCCTGGCCTGGCCAGAGGATTTGAGAAATATTTTCGCCATTAGCACTTTATACACGTCTACTGCTGAACGAATATGCCTCCCCCGAACAAGGGGTAGTACGTTTCATTATCAGTTCTTGTTATTAGTACCTACCGGTAAACTACACAGAAGGAAGATGCTGCTCTGACAGACTCCTTTAGTCGGCTCTTACGACATCCACGGGCTAAGTTAGTGGCACGGAAATAATCTTCAAGTACAATATCGTACATAAGAGAATATTATTGCTTATTAAGCAATCGCCTTAATCCTCTAGTGGGTATTACCATAAATTATTATTTATATAAATGCATACTTTAAAATAAAATGATATAATTAATACAATATTATGACAATGTTTATTGAAATGTTTGTACGCTTATACTGCAGAATCCAGCGATCTACAATAAGTCTTATGTACCGATTGCATTACCAGATTCACAAACAACAAATTAATTTTTCAATTCATCAGTACATCCACAGCAGGCATCGATGAGAACTTCCCTGATCGACCGCATGGCGCATGGATCTGTTGCGTTCTGTTACACAATCCTCTGCGATCTTAATTAACAACTTTCTACAGTCAATGCACGCCGCGCCGCGCCGGCTCAATATTACCATCTCCTTCGTGGATGAATGTGCGAACCGTGGGGCGCACCTCACATTAATAAGAGATCAATCAAAATCAATCAAATAAGAGATCGGATCGGATATTGTTCTGCCCCAGATTTTTATTGTTTTTCGTTGGCCTTTTATTTTACTTTTTCATGAGAACTTTGGTCTGTTTTTGGAGCGCTACACTATGTTATTATCATTTAGTAGGTATAACACTTAATCAAAGAATATGTTTTACAAACATTTTTAGTTGCCGTAACCGAAAATAAGACACAAAACAAAAATCACAAGGATTAAACGGAGAGTTAGAAGAACTGAACAATTGAAGTTTTATTTATTTGGCACGTATAAGCTGCTAAGGTAGGTGCTACATATAAATATATAGAGCAGTTTCTTCGCAACATAAAACAGGTTCATGGATAAGTGAAATTTCATAACGCCATAAATATGGCGAGACTGTTCGCAGACCGCTGGTGGCGACCACTTCTCTCGACTTTCATTGGAGCTTGCTACTTGCATACGGACGTGACTCATACACCAATGATATAAGAGGCGAGCATCATTCACGATATTTTTATAAGCTTTATGACCATGTTTAGCCTTCAAGTTTTAAGAAAAGCTATTTTTGCCACTGACATTCGGTGGTTTCGGATAGAGGGTAGAGACTAGTATTCGTCAAATCTCTAATTTTCCTTTCCTTCTCTCGGAGAAATTAATCTAATAGTTACCTATTTATAGGTTTGCTTACTTAGGGATATCAAATACAACCTGCTTCCAACATTTATAACACCAAACTCGGAAGGTGACCATGACATCATGATGGCAAGGAGTCCACAGCATCGCCAAATCCGGCGCGATGAGTAACAGAACCATTTCCTTTGAAAATGAACATTTATGGCAATCAGAAATGGCCGTGCCCGGCGCGCGTATACTTGGGGACATTACGTCATTATCTACGAATATTGTAAAGGCGAAAGTTTGAGACGGAGTTGTTTGCAGAAAATATTGATGAATGTTCATTCTAGAACACATAGGTTTTCGTACTTATGTGCACAGGCGAAATCCTAAGTCAGGATCCTAGGTCGCTTAGAATGCTCATATATTCACTGACTTCACCATTAAGACTTTCAAACTGAACGTCCGAATCAGTAAATCTTAACCATGCATTTACATTAATTTTAGCCATGCATTTACTTGCATAACTGACAAAGAAAAACAGAGTTTACTACTAATTGCTGCATTTAATTAATGGTCGTCGACCTACTTCCAACTAACACCAGCTTTGGTGCCAGTGGGAAGTAAAAATAACTAATTACTAAAAAATAACTAAAAAAATTGTAAGCATTCAAAGTGAACACAGCACACAGCACAGCACAGCAACAGCAGGTAAGATACACCTATCGAGATTATCTAACTAGAAGTTCTATAAATGGGTAGTAAGGTAAACTTGTAATTCAAACTACTTGGAATGCGAGCGGTGGATTTTGGTGCGCACGATTTGTTCGCGAACATGCTAACTAAGGTACTGTTGAGGTTGCCGGTGACAGTCTAGTCTACCTACAAGGTTGATTGAGCCATGAATATTCATTGCTTTGTTGTGAGACGGTTTTAGGTAAAATACCTGCTTAAATGTAATTAACAAAGCTTTTGTGTTGGATACTTTTGTAGCGTAGTGGGAGGTCGGCCAGGGACGCGAAGTTGCGGGTTATGCTCAGTGGGACAAATAGGAATCAACATGGTTTAATTATTATCAATATGACATATTAGACCGACATAACAGACTTATTTTTGCATTGAGTCACCGAGATAAATTGTACGATATTTACAAGATTGAAACGACGCACGGTGTATCGACCGGCTGGACTAATAGCCGAATTAGAACTACTTACTGAACCAGCTAACAAGGCTAACAATCTAAGTATGGAATATAATTAAAACAAATGAACTCGATTTCATGGAGTGGGCGCGGATGCCTTCCGCTCTTGGTGTGTTCGATATTAGTTCAGCAGTACCTTGCTGAACCTCGGAATAACTATACCTATAGTTCTAAGTTCAACGCACACACTATGCCGAGGCCGAGAGCGGCTTCGATTTAAAAAAACTAAAAACCGACTTCAAGGTCCTCAGTTTACAGAGTTTTTTAAGTTTTTCGGGACAAATACTTATCCCTCTAGGATATTTGTTTTATAGGACCACATCGGGATCTTGGTTCATTAAGTATAGTAGCGAACCAATTTTTAAGGTCGGTCCATAATTGACGGAGAAATACATACAAAACAATACATGCAGCCGAACATAGAACTTCCTCCGTTTTTATTTTCCGTTTCGTCGGTTAAAAAAGTTCAGTTATAGAACAGGACAGTTTGTCGCACTAGCATTAGTCCCCGACGCCGCCCCTGTAATAGCTGTTTGCCGTGGATGAACAACGCTAGAACATCACTGCCGAGGGGCAGCCGGCCGTCGCGGCTGGATGGGCCTTCCTACTATATTAACGTATGCTAGCTCTGTTACGTACATACATACATGCAGGCACTTGTGTTTCCCCACAACAAGCCTGTTCCAACTTAGTTGTACACGTACCTATTCATACATTTTTAATTGAGAAACGTAAAGATATTGCTATTTGTACCTACTAGAGAGATTTCTTCGTAATCTCAGTAAAATTTTGGAATTTTCATCCAAAAAATGCTAAAATATAATAAACAATTATCAATAACTATTTTAAAATGTTTAAGGCCTGCCCTGGAACAACGAGAATTGTTTGTTTGTAACAACTAAACCGAGCAGGCTGAAATGCTGAGCTTTTTATTCCAATAAATAAATTCCCTTTGGATAGAAATAGCCCTGAATCTGTTCCACAGCACACGACGCGGACGGGTACGAAGCCGCGGGCAGAAAAAAGCTTATTGACTTTATCGTCAAATTTATTTTTATTGCTACAGAATACAGAATGCTAAATCATTATTGCTTAAAGCTTGCAAAACACTGTATTCGGCCGAATCTTTAAACATTAAATGTAGTGTGTGACGTGGCTCAGTCCCATAGAATCAATAAAAAGCCCACATAACCTATATCTGGTCTCCTACACCATGGATATTGCAAAACTGCGGGCGAATTAGTATTCAACGATAATATATCTTATCATCTTCACGGACGATTTAAAATGAAATGAGCAATAGGAACGTATCGTTTATGGAGTTTATTGCGATGTGTGGGAATAGAAGTTACGTAGGACGGTAGGAGTGAGGTGATGTGTGGCGCCCGGCCAGCAGTACATACGCAGCATGTTGGGTGTACATGAGGTAATGTGTGGCGCCCGGCCAGCAGTACATACGCAGCATGTTGGGTGTACATGAGGTAATGTGTGGCGCCCGGCCAGCAGTACATACGCAGCATGTTGGGTGTACATTAGCCCCATTCGATACGTATGAAATTATAAACAGATAAATATACATTTTATTATTATAATAATATGTCAAATTATACGTCACAATTTATAACTCATTATCATTATTTCTAATATAAAAATATAATAAATAATAATGAAATTTTAAAATACAATTAATCTCGATTACGCATAATATTATTATAATCTTACACTCTACATAAATATTTCGTGTATAATTATTTGTAATTTTCTTGTGACGATAATCCAAAAGTACCTCACTCTGTTACAAGTTCCAACCGCCGCCGTCGCGCCGCGCCGCGCCGCGCCGCGCCGCGCCTAGGAAGTAAAAGGCAACATAGTTCACCTGCCCGGCTATAACCATCAGAGGGCATGAAGCAGCGCATAGCTGTGAGAATCTTGCATTACATAAGCTTTGCTAGTATTACGCGGGTGTTTTCAGGTAGTTGTCATATTTTACTTTCTTTTAGATCATTATTGAGAAACAAGAACAAAAGATCTGGACCACGTAAAACTAATAGTTAATATTTTCACAAAAACGTAAAACCGACTTGGAATGACAATATATTTTCACTGTTTTTGAAGTATTGCTGGCCAAATAGGGAACCCTGCGGAATACAATATCTCAGTGTCTCATAATAATCGCTAAATTTGATCAGAACCAAAGAAAAATAAACGATCAATGGGCGTCTCACTAGACAAACTCTATCCCAACTTTCTAATGTGTTGAATTCGGCCATCTTTGCAGTTATATAAATAAAAAGCTAAACGGCACGAACCCGTGCTGTGAGTACAGTTATCCCTCCGCTTCGTCGGCTTCTCACGGCGGCGGCGGCGCGGCGGGTACGGGCGCGCGGCGGGCACGAGGTTTACGTGCAAGGCACGTAGGTACATTGTTGATTATTGCAAGCGAATTATTTTACTTTATGATTTACCTACTTTGAATTTTATTGTTATTGCGGACCAGAGATCATGGCCGTTAGCTGCTGCTAACTGAAATATCTGTAGCCTTTGAAAATCTATACTGTAATAAAGACTTATAATTAAAAGAGGCAAAATTACTAACTTGTGCACTCCGTTGAGACGGGCGTCCGCGTCGTCATCGCAATCGAAATTCGTCACAAATGACTTCCTCAAGAGGCAAGTAGCAAGATAGGTAATATTCGGAACCACTGCAGCTGGTCTTAACGTGTCTGAACTTTGGAACTACTTTAACTTTTATGTAATTAGCTAGATTTGTATATATGTATGTATTCTATCTATGACTACGTTAACAAAACCATGGACATTAAAATAGTCGTTGAATTCAACCAATAAGAAGTATTTAAACTGTTTAGTGAAACTGCAGATCAAAGGCTAATGGCACATTTTTCCTAAAACCACAGCACAATAGAAGCTTTTAATTCTTATCTTTCGGTCGAAAATGCGCATATTGTGATTAATAACAGTTTGCAGACGTGAGAAAATATAACAAAGAAACAGTCAAGAGGCCAGTATTCTTTAAATACCTGCTTGATACCATCTAACCGTACTTTTTGAATATATATATTTATTTTAGGAGCGAAGCAAGCACGGGTTTCAAACTTTGTTTACTCACAAAATGCACGCCGTGGTTTAAAGTTACTCGATAAGCAAACTTAGCTAGGTTTGCCTTCTAGGTATCGATATGGGAACGCCCTATGAATAATAACAGGTGATGATTAGTGTGGAAGAGCAAACATAGGCTTCACGAGGTACAAAATAACATTATTATAGCACCTATCTCGATAACCACTTCGGGTGAAAAGGTTGGAACCCAAAAAAGGTTTCATTAAGTTGAATTATTTGCTGCGTGAACATTATGGTTTACTTTTTATTTCGAGTTAGACTTATATAAGATAAAGAAATGATTTCTTGACACAAACCTGACCGCTGAGTGTATTAGCTGCACTAGCAACGACAAGAAGAACTCTATGGTAGAGCTATGGAGATATTCATGAATTTAAAAATTAGGTTTGTATAATAACAAATAAAATTTCAATCAAATAATAGAAACGAATTAGAACTGACTCGTAGTTAAATATAATTTTCACGGAGATATAGGAGATGTAAGGTCGTTGCTCGGAGCGAGCTGGTACCTACTCTCTGCCTACGGTACCTCCTGTTTATTTTTGGCACACCTTCGTCACACACTCGTGCACTACTACGTGATGGTGAATAACTTTCGTCACGGTCAACTATCAGGACTCCAACAGATGTGGGTTACTTGGCTGATTGAAAATAATTTGATTACTACGAAGATTTTGTTCAATCTTGATGATTAACTTGATTGGATAAGGAAAAATATTGCGAATCGGCAAAAAAATAATTATTTTCTCAATAAACTTTTAGTTATTTTAGCAGACGATTGTTCAAGATGGCGATAGATGTATCTATCGATGGAAACTACAGTTGTTGATAAATCTTATGTGCTAGGATGTGTTCGTAGATTTTTCGAGATTACACGTAAAATCGCGAGGTTTTGTAATATTTTTTATATGGCTGTCTTCTGTCCGCGCAAGCCTACCTTACATAACACACATAAATGTAAAATGTTTGAATATGTACGATCATTGTGTCTTCAATAATCTCACTGTCACTTTCCCTTGTACATTTGTCATTACATTGCGGTGCGTGTGCAGGTTTCTAATTTATAGATGCTCAGATTAATTACTGATTTAATGTTTACGTTCAGTCCCGTTGATTATCTCAGCAGATAGATGAAAGCATTCATTTATATTTACAACGAGTAAATAGAAATGGTTAGAAAATTGACCTTTTACTGATGACCACTATTTCCTATCGTCAAATGTTTCAATCTCATCTCTGCATCTTAAAAAACTTTGGATTCGCAGGCGGTTTTCCGTATAATATTGTGCCGCATCTGACGCGCTTACAAAGCAGACGACGACACCGCTAACCGCACAGCTAAACAGCTTTTCCGTTTTATACCATTTTCAACATATTTTCACCTCTGTAAACAGAGGTAAACTTTCCTTGTAGGTCTCCAGAAGTACTGTTTCAGAATGTTTGTAATTATTTTTCCCTCATTTGCAATTCAATTTAATATTAATTTATTTTTCAATTGAATTATCCCTGAGTGCGGCTTCTTTTGCGTGGTACCTCGGGAAATGTAGACTATTGCTATAGTCAACATTTCCCGAGGTACCATGCAAGGGAAGCCGCGGGCACGAGCTAGTAAGTCATACCAATGCAAATTTATGCACGTCATGAAGAGAAACACAACATAGCGCTTCCCCATTGTTGACCATCTTCTGATTAGATTTCTTCCGTGACTCGCTATCTCTGCCCAACGATCGCATATTACAATTAGAGGGAATGAGACAGGTTATTATGATGCGGAATGGACCGAGAGTAAAAGTTAATGCTTGCATTGCTCTCCTTAGTTTAACACGTTTGTACCGCAACTGTGATAGGTCGTGGTTTGACTCTTTACCGCGCTGTGCCACTCATCTACTTATATACTGGCTACTGTCACCGGCTGTACCTGGATAGCTTTAGCTTGCAATAAACAACTTTCTATAGGTAATTAAAGTACGTAATTTGTTTATAAAGTGCAGACCCGCACACGTCACCAAGTTCCCACCTGAACTGTCGAAAAGCTTTGGACCATCCTACGGTTCTTGGGGCCCGGTTGATCGGACGCCTGTCTAAGCCATTTTTGGGACACACACTCATTTGTTTACATCGAATATACCCAGCGTCATCCCAAACTGGTCTGAGCCGTTACATAAAACGTAAATAAACACAAAAGGTTGAGGCCACACCAATAATCGCCAAAACGGTTAGTTAATTATGTATCGAGGCTGTGGCAGAGGTCAGTGTGACGTCACACTGACCTCAGAGATCGTTGGTGTCGTTGGACCCACGCTGCAGCTTCACGGAACGTAACGTTAACCAGCTTGGACTTATTTGGTACTTCAACACTAAAGCCACGCTTAATATGCAGATGCTGGATGAACACGAATACCTTAACACATTTATTGCCAACGATGCACATGCAGTTCTGTGCGTCTAGCTAGCTGAGCAGAGACTGGACAATTAATGCCTGGACAATACAGTTTTTTTATTCCTGACACAGGGTTATCAGCAACATGGGTCTGTCCGTGGCGACGTAGCTCCCAGACGAAGTATAGTAAAGTAAAGTTTATTTTATCGCATGAAATACATGCATACAAAAGAGTTATAGGCATAAATGTGATTCAAAACGAAACAATAATGTTAAGAGCAATTTCATTAGGCTGCACAGACTCAGTACAATACAAAAATAGAGGTATCAATCTTCGGTTCTTATCAATCTACTTTGTTTGTTTGTAATGAATTGCAAGTTTTTGAATTATTGCTTAAAATGGAGGTTGGTTAATGTTTTATGGATTCATGTTTCTATACAAGTGTTTTATTCCACGATAACTTGTACCACCTGAACAGATTTAGTAGTTTGTCAGAGCCTCCTCGCAGCATGTCCTTCTTATTATTTAATGACGTATAATATTGGCTAGTAAAATGACGAGAAAATAAAGTATTTCGAGAATGGCGCGTTTATGTCTTTTGAATGGAAAAAAAATAAAAATGGTCTAATGTAAGCTCTTGTAACAGGTGGCGCAAAATTAATCACCCTATCGGAGAATGTTATAATTTTTGCAAATGGCGTCGTTCGTCAATCATATGTGGTTTCAACAAGACGGCGCAACCGCTCATACAGCACGAGCCACAATGGATATTGTGTAGGAAGCATTTCCTGGTCGTATAATCTCCAGTTTTGGCGATTTGGTATGGCCAGCAAGATCGCCCGATTTAACCATCCCAGACTTCTTTCTTTGGGGCTACTTGAAGTCGCGGGTTTATGCCAACAAGCCTCAGACAATCGCATCCCTTAAGGAGAATATTCGACAGGAATGCGAACAGTTATCACCGGAAAGTGATGGAAAATGCGATGAAACGGGCACAAATATGCATCAACACTGGCGGCAGCCACTTGACGGATATCATCTTTTCCACATAACAGAATAAAATTACAGGTACAAATAATGATATCCATAGGTAATTTTTTTTATTTGTAAAAAAGTTATTCATAAACATAATTGGATGATTAATTTTGTGCCACCTTGTATGAGTGCGGTAAGTGGGACGACTTGAGGTAAGCAGAGAACCTTGCCTATTCATTAGTAATGGTCATGTTGTAGGTCAGACAGAACAGTTTAATTTAGCATTCTAATTAAACAAATAATCCTAAATAATTCCCACACCATCATCTAGGTTTAAAGAACTTTATGTTCTCATAAAAACATTACAGTTCACTTAAAATGAGATAATCTTTAACAGTAAATGTGTACTAAATATAAGTCAAGTAGGTCTAGCCCCGTGCTAAGCGAGCTTGTGTCTTAAATTCATGAAAATTATAATTTCATCAATAATATTGAGTCTATACAACGTTTGGTTCATTTTTAAGAAAAAAGATGAAATTATAAACCGGCACGACCAATAATAGAATGCAGATATCAGCGTGGTGTATAATGTTTCGTCCCTTTCTAGCGGTACGTAAGTTCCATATCAATAGGACGCCAAGTCCGGTTTTCACTGGCAAGTAGCAGAGGAAAGGATCGTAGGGTGTGGCCAGGTTTCCCGCGGGTTTCATCCTTACTTGCTTCCGCCCGTGGTATGTATGACACGTTTTTTCAGTATAAAAGCCTATTTAGGCCTAGAACTGCATCGGCTCTTTGCTTACTTTTTAGCTGGATCGCATTTTTGGATGGCCTAGGCTCTATAGGCAACTAACAAACATGGATTACATAAATTCAAAGTTTGGCACTTAATTTATAACTGTGCTTTCAGTCCATATAATATAGAAGAGTCTACGTATAGGGTCCGTCAGTAAAACTAACCTATCAGCCAGCGGTGAGTACAACCATCGCATATATCAGAGCAGTATATACCTTGTAGGAGTCGTAGGGCACACTTTCTAAGAATCCACTACAGATGCACTGCTTCGCGTCCATCAACAAAAAGCATAGCTTCATACAGCTATCATATCCTTGAATTTATTATAAAATCAGTCCTGCTGGACGTTAGAAAAAGCCTGAAAAAGTTTCACAAAGAGCTAACATTCTCATACGCTTCGCTGGTTGATTGAGAGGCTGTTAAATTGCTAATCGCTCAAAGTCTGGCCACACCAGTGTTCCTACATTACTTGACTCTGTACCTACTAGGTCATAATCATGTTTTATTCAACGCACGCATTTCGTACCACTCGAGAGATTCCGAAATGCGTATAATACGAACTACTCGCTGAGATTCGTTGATGCGGTTCTTGCAGCTTGAACTGGGTACACATCATCATCATCAGCATTATCTTGGACATACTCGTACGAATATGTATTTATATTACACTTGTGATATATCGTCGGCCATATCATAACTTACCATCAAATGAGATCGTGGTCAAATGATTTAATTCACGATGTAGAAAAGCTGTAGGTTAGCATTTCTTCATCTGTACCTATCGACTTGTAGTGGAATGTTATTAAGATTATTATAATAAAGTTGTTTGTAAACTGAATGTGCGTTAGAGTAATGTAGCGTCATGAGAAATAAATAGGTAGGTACCTAACTAGCACGCTAACAAAGTCGCAAGTAACAAGTACTGCTGCATGAGCTTGGATCTTTTCTTACTTTAAAAACTGTAATAACAATCACGATCCAGAAACGTAGGAGGGAATCGCAATGACGTGCGGCTCTCAGACTATCGTACGGATGCTGCGGAAGAACGTATAGTTCAAGAATAGTGGTCCACTTTGTAATGGCGAGCGCGTTTATATCTTTTGTATGAAAAAAATTTTATACTATATTTTTCATTCTTGATTTTGAAACTATTAATTTGGAGAGGGATAAAGATATATGTGGTCTCGCGTTAAATAAAGTTCCTATCTAAAATAAATTGTAGATCGTTCAAATATTATAAACATGTAAAATATGTACCTTTGAAATGGGAATAATCTCTTGTAAGTATTCCTGATATAATGCTAAAAAATCTTTCTAAAAGCTACATTATCACTGAGTTTTATTCCTATACAATACAAGCGAAGTCGCCTGCAGAAACAAGTTATCTATAAAAATAAAATGTTGCCATATGAAGCCGTTAAAAGAAAGTAAAGCGTCAACGTTAAATGAGTTCAGAGCAACTGTACCGGCAATTACACACACAATACATTAAGAACTCGCTCCCAGCCCCGGCGCGGCGCGGCGCACCAGACAATAGTTGCATCACTAGGAACCTTCTCATAGATGACAGGCGAGGCGATGAATGATCTTTGATAATGGACCTTACAGTGTACTCGTACAAAAGCTTTGGTAAATATATCTAAAATATTACCCAACTAGATTAATTCGTAAGTAGTGTTTTGTTTTGTCAAAACTCGTTGCGTCGGCCATGATTTTGCAAGGTTTTTAACTAGGCAAAGTAGGTAGGTTGATTTATCTTGCGAATTACTATTGACTTCGAATAACGTAGACATGACATAAAATATAATTGAGCCGTGGTGGCCGCGGCGTAAGAATATTACTCTCTAACTCAGGACGTAGATGTTGTAAGAACTGACTACCCGGACCCTCCAGCGGGAAGGAAGTTGCTCCTTGTTTAGTTTTAACACCCCTACTGCGTATACACCAGCATCCGTGGTGCTAAGCTTATGGCACGGCCCGTATTTGGGGGATACATGATCAGTCTTTGATGTCGGCTCGCAGTTTTTATTTGATCGACAAGATTTTTATCGTCGAAATTCGTCAAGAGCGTAAGATTTGTAAGGTTAAATACGATATAACATCTGTATAAAAAACTTCGCTGTTTCTCTTGTAGAACGGACAGCTGTTGGTGGGAATGTTTACAGCGTGTACATGGAGACAGACAGGCAATTTATCAGGTCGCCGCTGCCTCGTTTATGGGCATAACCGAATTGAGTCTGCCAACGCCCAACATGGCTCGAGAACGGTCTCAAATTAGTACTGCGCTGTGGGGCAATGTCCACGATAACTTACATACAATGCGATCAACAGAACGTAAACTGGAATGGACCTAGTATGTCGTGAATGGACTTTGGTCTTAGGCACTATCTTGGAACTAGATTAGGATATTGGTTAATTTTACATATCTTCACTGAGAATCGCTACGTATAACGTGTTATTGGAATCTGTCCCTGAGCGTTCAGATGTGGGTAGGACATGAACGCTCAGAGACAGATTTCAACTCTGTTAATTATTAATCAATTCATACCTCATATCAATGCAAAGCTAATAACAATAAAGACCGTATGAAACGTTCCCGATATCAACTGTACCGAGTGTACGCCGCCGCCGCGTCGCGGAGAGAATAGATCGCGTGCGGCGGTGGAATGCACAGATCAGGGTTCTGAAGAAATCAATGAGTATCTACAACTGCATCTAATGAGGTTCTAGATTCTAGCTTATAAGTAGGAACCTATAAAAATGCTTCTAGCGTTTAGCGTTATCCTAAATCTCCGTTTGTGAATGTCAAATGAACTGCGCGAAAACATACATTTTCATCGTAAAGTCACGTTTGTGTAATCGAATCTAAATCAGACCTAAGGCAACATCATCTTTCACTAAAATCTCCCTATAAATAACAACAAGAAAAATTAAAGAAGTATCGATGCTATTATTATGCAATAAATAAATCAGTGTCCTGTGAGGTGTGTGCTAAATGTTATAAACTATTATTATCCAGCGCTAATAACGATCATATTCAAATTTTAACCCGATTTTGAAGTAGATCAAACAGAATTTATGGCAGAAATATACCAACAATCGTTTTAGTAATCAGTAATCGTAGTCAATCGGTGTAGCTTTAAGAATGATCCTGCAAAATCTGCGACTGTGGTGCGAATATGGTTCCAAATTGACCAAGAATTGGTTTTACCAACCTAGTTTTTCTGGGACACTATAGATTTATCTCTGCTACGGCTTCTGATTGAAGAGTTAAGATAATCATGACCCGTACTTAAAAAACAAACCCTAAGTTTCCGATTAGTTTTCTTGCAAATCTTACTCGTCGATAGCATTTGCACAAAAACGATTCAGACACTTCGATTTTCGTTTTAACGAGTACGGGCCCTGATTACAGCCTCTTCAATCGGTAGCCGTAGCAGAGAGAAACCTTGCGTGACTGGGATTTGATCTGATAATAGGGCGAACCGGCTTCTTCCTTTGTAGGAGCCGTTTGTACCATTACTGATGAGATTCAACAGATAGCACTCTGATTATCTACACTGGAAGATAACTAGAGCTACAAAGAGTGCAACAACATAAATAAAGGATGGTATTGAACGCACGGTGAGTGCAAGTGGTGAATGAGTTACCTGCCTTGGTAGATGATTCGTTGACATTTTATTTCAGGGGCGAATTTAATGTTTTCGAGAAAAAAACCGAGGTTTATTGTTAGTTGTGTTTCTAATAACTTTCTTTGGTAACTTCAGAAATAGCGGAAAAGGCAAAACATTTACTCATTTTTCATAATAATCGGTTCATTTAAATAAAACATAAGTTAGGGTGAGACATAGCGCTGCTTAGTTTAGCAATTACTTTAACTGAGCAGACCACTTAGTGTTATGAATAAGGGGGCTCTGCCATTCTCGATAGCTGCTAGATTCCAATTTGTAAAAAATATCAGTCGTTTCCCGTGGCTTTACTATTTTAATCAAAGAAAGGAGTTCCAAATAAGCTAATAACTTAGCTTATTTGGAACTCCTTGTTCAGCATTTTGTCCTGGTGCTTCCAAACGTATCTTGTATTTATCGCCGTATTTAAAACGAAAGCACGATCTAAAGCTATTAGAAACCCATTATCACGATTAGCTTG
Source organism: Eupithecia dodoneata (assembly GCA_947044415.1). Classification (NCBI taxonomy): domain Eukaryota; kingdom Metazoa; phylum Arthropoda; class Insecta; order Lepidoptera; family Geometridae; genus Eupithecia; species Eupithecia dodoneata. The sequence goes on along the minus strand of OX345674.1, from coordinate 11,321,299 downwards.
GCATCGCCTCGCGTGATATATATACTTTCATCACATCTGTTTCTACCATGAGCTGGGTAGATCCAGCATCAAACGCAACGGTTCGATTGCAGAATGTCTTGACCATTTGTGGTTTCTGGTCATTTCTTTATTGAGCTGTTGAAACAAAAGAATGGCTAGAGCATTTATTTATTTCGTAATAATAGGCGAGGTCTAAGAACTCCGTAATGAAGCAGTTGACAACGAGCTTTTTATGTGTTTTTATTTGAAACCCCGAGGCGCGAAGGAACCCGAGGGATGTTCTTAGTATGCTTGTATGTATAAGCGTAACTCCAGAGTTAAGATGAATAGATTAATTGAGACTTCGAAGGAAAGTTTAATATTTCTCAAAGTATGCTTAGCTTTGTTTATGTTTAGTAAATATCGGCATGTGCAGCAGTTATCATCTCGACTTGTTATGAACTTAAACTGAAATCTGTTTCCTAATATATGTAAATTAGTCTCTACCATAAAACACCTTAAAATAATAAGAAATCCTCCTGTGATCTTTGATAAATAACAGAATCTAATAACTTTCAGCGACTTGCCTGGTCTGTCATCTCAGAAGCTGAGTCTGTAGCGAACGAATGGACATAAACGTCATATAACGTGACTTACCAAATAGCAGTCGATGGGCTTCTCCCTCGGGCGATGGTAGGCCTTCTGCAGCTCTGTCTGCTTGAGGGCGTGCGCGATGTGCAGCGCGCTGGCGTCGAACCGGCCGTACTGGTAGTCCGGCGCGTCGCGCGACAACTCACGCGCAGGCGACGCGTGCACGCTGCCGTTCGTCGCGCGGATCGGAGACACTGGAATTGAGGATCTAGTTAAGTAAACAAATAATGGCTCCTTTACATGATAGGCCATCATACTAGCCCAATAAGATGGGCCAGCGTGTGGAGGGTGCAGTTGTTTCGGACGTTCGTGCTTTATTATTGTTATTTATAATGGCGGACAATAACATTATCCAGAAGGTATATAGGCCTCCTCATCGATTTCGATAACGGCGATTCTAGAGATCATGAATTATTTCATTATAAGTCGGTCTAGCGAGCTATTATTAGGACTCATACCATACCCTAACACTTGCTCTTGAATACAGCACGGGATCTAGTGGAATCGACCTGCGGAAGTATATAGGTGTAAGATGTGTCTCTTTTCAAGACGATTATGTAGAAATCGAAAGCAAGTAGATTACATAATGTTTGTCACCTGGTTACCACAAAAAATTGGCCTACGGGCGAGTTGTTGCTTTTCTGAAATAGTAAGTGTAGCGGCTTACTAGTTAACCCAAAGAATAAAAAGCGGAAACTGAGTCGGTTTTCAATAGTTTTAAAATAATTACTTGTTGGCATAGGAGCGAGGATTAGTTTCACGCGTCGGGAGGGCCAGCTCCTCACTCCGAACGTGGTTCTTAAGCAATCACAAGGTTGTTTCTCAGCGCGATGCATTCTTTATTGGGTAGTTAAATCATTTTTGATCCAAGAAGAGTACCTATTCATTTGATAATCATCCGAACTCATAACCATTCACATCCAAATGACGACTAATAACCCAATTGAGTACTTAAGGCGTGGACACACGGTTTAATTTATACATGTACATTTCCGGGCCGATGCCCACGGGTGCGCCGGCGCACTGGTCGGACCGTCGTCCGTTAGTCTGTCCGATTGTGGCTCTAATGGCCGGTGAATGGGCAGTGTTAGTAGATAATGTGGACAAATTAATGGCTCGTTTGGTCGGCTTTCCCCTATGAAGGTTGGATTGATTGTGGGATTTCGATTTCTGATTTTGAAAGGACAGGCATTCAATTGGTTTTTGGTTTTTCTTAAGTCAACTGTTTTAATTGAGAGATCGAGTTTCCAGCCTTTCAATGCATTCAGCATGGATTAAAAAAAGGTAGCTTTTACACCAGAAACAAAATAAAGAGAACTTTAACCTCTCAACTCGATTATTTTAGACCATTTAAAGTAATGAAGCCTTCTATTTCCAAGTTTCAAATAACTTGGAAAATACTACTCTTGGACCATTAATGGTCGAAAATCGGCGGATCCAGTCAGTACAATTAAAATTAATTTACTATTAAATGGCTGACTTCCATTGAAGGTCGTCTTGGTTAAAACATAACTAGGAGCACCCTTTATAAATGAGTAGGGTGATTAAATCGCGGGAGCCAATACAACTTACATAAAACTAGAGATTTCCATGTCAACAACAGGATCGTCAAGAAGTCGAGATGCCATACATAATTACTTAATTATACGGAATGATCTCACTATCAAGAAGGTTCACTGCAATCATTCCTGTATCACTCGGATCATTTACAATGAACTCGGCAATGTATGTATATTATTATTGTTTCAAGGCAAACTGCATAACTGCTGTAAATCTGCACCTAACGCAGTCGCCTCCACACTCTGGGACTCGGCGCAGAATGTGGACTAGTAGTGTTTTGTCAGACAAATTAAACCAAAATGAGATAAATGAGTAAACGAAAATAAATATATTTAATTTGTTTCCAACATTGGCTGAAAACATTAGTTAATAAACGCCTAACACACCTAAGTAAGTATCTATTCAATATTCGATTCGATTGACGACCTTTACATAATAATATTCCGCCTGGGCTGCGGGTTCGATTCTCGTCTAGAGACAAATGTTTGTATGATCTGCAGATATTTGTTTAGGGTGTGCTGGGTGTTTTCTATGTATAGTAAGAATATTATGTCTACGGAGTATTTCAGCTATCTGGTACCCATAACACAAACTCTGCTTGGCTGTGTAAATTGGTTTTTAGTAGACGTCAATATTTCAGCTAAAACTTTTCGTACCCAAAATCAAATCTACCGCCATGGAATTAAAGTCTACAGTTGCGTAATCCGCCGTCAGGTTGGAATGGTGTCAATGCCCCAGTGTTGCCAGTGTAACACTTGTGCGTGCCATACGTACACACTTCACTGGCGCAATGGTCCCGCGGTAAGGCTTGCCTGATTCAATCATTATTTTAGAACTTTCGCAAAACAAAGATTAGTTGACGGTTTTTGACCATTTTTAGCGAGACATCAATTATGTTTCTTTGAAAGAAACATGCGACGAAGGGACATGAAAAGTTCAGTCTTACTTTCTAAGCAAACCATAAATATAAAACAAGAACAATAAGTTGCGCCAACACGCCCAACACACACCATCATATTTTATCCCTCAAATCGACCAAGCAGTTGTATAAGTATTTAAAATATAATATATAACGAATAAAATGTATATGTATATTTGTTTTTACCCATACATTTTATTTCACAGACTAGATAGGTACTAGTCTAAATGAAAACTATAGAAAAACCGTAAAAGCAAGGTGTTGCGTACACAGCTTTGAAATGACAAAATGTAACCGCCAATTAAGTTAATATCTAAACATGGTCTGCACCGAGCTGCCCGGCCGCCGGTATGGATATAACTGCCTGCACCTAATATCCTCGTTCAGTAACTCGGTGTTGCTATTTAGCAAAAATAAATACCTTTCAAGGCATTTGAGCCCATTACCGGAATCCTAGATTCGAACCTGTTTAATCAGGAATTGCCAACAAGTTTGTATATGAGCCTTGGGGCCAATTCTGCTAACCAATCGGTTTACCCTGACAATGATATCGTCACAGAATCGTCAATCAAAAAAAGAAACTCTAGACAGTGCGTGCGGTGCTATTTGCACTGAGATATTGATAGTTATTTATAAGTATTTCAAATAATTTTAGGGTAAAAGCTCCAAACAAGAAAATTTACCAATGGTGATTATTTTATAAGCACTTAATGTACGAAGGTAACATGAGAGACTGGAGGCGGTCCTGAGTCCGCAAGACCAGGAGCAACCTTCAGACGCGAACGAAAACCAAAGAAAGGTTTCGTACAAGTCTGGATGAGTTCACAGACATCATGTAAGTACATTAGGTCACTGGGCTGCCACTTGGAATGCAGCAGTTTTGCAACAAGTTGCTCTGTCCCTTTCACTCGCCCGAGCACTCCCGACGCAGCCTGAACTTACCCGAATGGACATCGAGACTTTGGACATTCCACTGAATTCTTGCGGAAGCATAATTTATTACTTCTGATTTGACATATTTTTAAGCTCATGCGGCTTTTTTCCACTATCTCGTTGTTTTTTCCCAAAAGTTTAATTATCTCGTCCAAGAAAAAAAAGATTAATTCAAAGACGCGTCGAAGCGAATTTAAACTATTTTTTTTAATATCGTGCAATACATTTATGAATTTTAGATTTTTTCTGGCTTGGTCTACTTATGCCACTTTAGTGGGTTAATGAGACGCTAAAGCTTATGTTCTTGTTCTATGTTCTTCAAAAGGATAAATCGGACAATTTCTTTGACGTCTTGGACACAAGTTTTGATACATTCTACGTAAAAAAAAGTCAAAGTTAACCGACGAAGCTGCTAGTTGTCCAATTACATTACACCTCCCTAAGAATACAGTAGGTCTTTTAAAGGAGGTAGATGCTCTCTGACCTTGCGCCCTGCTTTACGGCTTATATATAGGTACATACCTTCTACGCACTTAAATAAATAACGTTTCGATAAGACGTACATTACTTCAGAATGGGATGCGCAATTTAATACTACCACAGTATTACTTACTATATGTATGTACAGTACTAACAAACTACAAGGTTATTTTGCACAACTACCTAAACCTGTTGAAAAAGTGTCTTTATCAATGTCTTCTCGCGCCAATACACCGAAAATCTCAGTATTTTTTTAAATTGTTGACATTATTGAATATAATTTTATGATGTACTATTTAAATGGTTATGATTTTTAATCCAATTTTATAATGTAAATTTAATTAATGCTGACTTTACGATTTTAAATTAGTTTGATATTTTCGTTTAGCTACATCATTTATGTCAAAATTATTGTATTAAATTACTAGACCGTCACTGGAAGCTTTTATAATGAGAGAGCATATCCATTTCCGTCGAATTTGACTACATTTTACCAGTTTATTCGCTAGTTCTTTCGGTCCAGTGGCGACACCTGGCAGCAGCGCGCCATTTTTTAGTCTACGTAGAAATGTTCCGCGGCTTATTTTATCATTGGCGTTTTCGTTCCCGTCGAGACAACTTGTGTACAGCAGCTCAGGCTCTATCACAAGTCACTGTGCACTATACCTACAGTAATAGATTCTAAAGTGTACTAAAGTAATAGTTAACGCAAGAAAAACCGTAAGTTTTTGAAATTACTTATTTTCTTTGCACTTGAAGAAATATTCCAGAAATATTTCCATTATTTGAAATAAGAGGTAAAAGACGTGTTTTTTCAAAAAACGTTGTCTGTATTCCTACTTCCGCTGCCGTGCGAAGTCCACCACACGTGTTTAAGAAAACACCTGGTCAAACATTTTTTTTTCCTACCCTCATATTTTCCGTTCGGATCTCGTATTTTAAAATAAGTACTGGATCATTTATTAGATAATTTACCGGTTTATTTTCCAAACATTCGGTTCGAACCTAAACCTGATCATTTGTGTTGATTAGTATAACTGCGCATAGAAAAGGAAGGAGGTACAAAGTGAAGGAATCATTTAGTATGCATTTTTAATAACTACATCTTAAAGTTACAGTTACAATGGATGAAAATGAACCGAAAGCGACCTTGGACGCACCAGGCCCGAGCGGAATAGCTCGCAAGCGTCCTCGGAGCAAGTCGAGCAGCAGCAGCAGCAGCAGCAGCTCCTCGAGCAGCACCTCTAGTGACTCGCAGAGGCCTGCCAACAAAAAGCGACGCCACCACCGCCGCCGCCGCCACAGGAAGGAAAAACGTGGTCGGCGCTCCGATCCCATAGTAAGCAAACTTGTGGAGGACATGGGTAAGCTAAAAAATTTCATTACTGATATCATGGCCCAACAATCGGGTCATTTAGGAACTGCTTGCAATGACGATGAGGTATCGATCTGTTCGGATGTTAGTGGGCATTTATACGAACAGAACGGAGTTACTGACAATCAATGTCTTAACGAGACCAGTACTCCTGAATTCACTTTCGATCTGGAAACAAAGCTGAAGGAACCATCTGTTCCGAAAACACCAGATAGTTTTTTAAAAATGCTCAGTGAGGTTCAGCGGCTAGGTAGCACCTCATGGTCTGAAGTAAGATATTCTGAAACACAAAAGCTATACAATCACACTCCAGGGTTCATAGACTTAGATTCAAACGAAGAGGTGAAGATGTATGATACCCTACGTCATATAGCTCACACAGAAAAATCTTATGCCGCCATAACCTTTTGTGTTCTTAAACAAAAAGAAACTTTGCAAGTATGTATTCGTAACCTCCTTTCCTGGGCAAAAGACACAAAAATTGATTTTAATAGCTTAAGCGATAAAGTTGACGAGCTTTTTCAAAAGGGTGACCTTCATAAAGTCACTTCAGACCTGTTGCAATTAGTTTGTGGCCACAGAGCCGAAAGTATTGAAATGCGCCGAGAAACAATAACCAGCCAAACTCGCGACCCTTTAGTAAAAACGGCACTTAATAGGATACCCCCATCATCAAATCATTTATTCAATTCTGAGCCATTTACGGCTGCTTTAGAAAAAGCTGGAGGGGTACGTAAAGCCTTTTGGCCTGTAAAAACTGAAGGTCAGGTAAAACCTAGTCAAGGTTCTAGCCGCCCCTCGCGGGGGCAGAGCTTGCGCAAACCAATAGGCCCATCGCGTGGACCTCAAGGATCCTTTCAGGATCCAAGGCAGAACATGTATGCCTACAATAATCCACCCTCGCGGGGTGGATACCATAATAACCTCTATAGAGGTCAGCAGTCCGGTAGTGTAAATTATTGTATTGCATAGATAATGAATTTTTTTAGCACATTGTTTTTTTGTTTTTTGTACGTAATGTATAATTATTTCTAATTTTAATAATAATTTTAACAAGGTACAACTATTGCATTGGGTGTGCCCGTTATGATGGATGTACATGTTTGTAAGTAAATAATATTTATGAGAAAAATGTCATACATTCATCGTGGCTATTCCTCGCCAGCCCTCGTATCTGCTCGTTGACGTAGTTGTTGCTCCGCGGCACGTTCAGCGCGCTGCGGATGCCCACGGAGGAGTTGTCCAGGTGGCCCGGCCCGATCTTGGGCACGTGGCTCGAGCAGTAAACCTCCTTGTCTTCCGTCCAGTGCTGGTTGTTGTAGTACGTCTACAAATTAATAATAACAAAAAGTTACAAATTTTTATACTGGTAATGGAAAAACCGATCAACCAAAATCGGTTTTCTAGTGTCTAGTTTTCCACTAATTATGTGGACGATAGATTGCGTTCATGTTTATTCTAATCATCATAGACCTTTTGTGTCCCTATGCAAATTTGATAACACGATAGCTCCAATTATTATACATTTCCTCACGAAAATAAAAGTATGAGTCATTCCACCATAACGAACTGTACCGACATGACTCACCTTGTGTACTCGAGTGAATGACAACAAACTCGTACATACTCACTACTATAAAACATATGGTTTTTATTTACCTACATTCGTGGAATATAAATAAGCGAACGTTGACAATCCTTGGGTATCGTGGGTCTAAAGTTGCGTAACATAGCTATGTAGCTGTTATATCTTGTCTGGCCATCTGCTCAGTCTTGGTCCATTTTTGGCCAGTGGAGAATTATAGTACCTTCTTAGTAAATCTGAATAATATGAGGTACCTAAAATAGCTAGAAACCTATGGTCAAGCTTAGAGCTAGCTGCAAATTATGTCAATAAATCCGAATAAAACATCTAAAATTAACTTGCTTGAAGTCGAAATAAGGAACATTTGAGATCCTTAGAAGAAGATAGGAACTCAAATCGACAAGTAAGTAAGTACTCTTTGTTTTGTTTAAAAAACCGACAACACGAACTGCGGCATTGCTTATCTTTTTTGCAGATATAAAAAATGGAGCTTAATTTAATTTCTAAAAATGTCCAGTCTTATTTTGAAAATATCTAAAATTGTGGCATATTGTCACAATCAGAACTCTACTTTTTGATGTTGCAGCACTCATTAAAAACCATAGCTCACCTTCAACGTAAGTTTGGTGCCACAGTTAGCGCACTTGAAGCACCCGCTGTGGAAGAAGGTAAAGTCCTTCAAGGGCCCGACCCGGTCCACCTGGTACACGATCTCATTGCAACGGAAGCACGTGCTCTCGTAAAAGTTAGGCCGGTACATTTTGATCACGTCCGATCTACGCCATGTTTGAATTTATCACTTGACACTGTCACTGTCAAAACTTTCACTCATTCACGCTATTTTCGGCGGCTGGAAGAAGTTTGAAATTGGAAAATACTGAAATCGAACAACATTCTAACGGTCGTCTATTGTTTTCTTTTTTTTATGTGTGTGGCGCCAGTGTGTTCATCTAATACAGTCGATGTAATGAATGTATGATTTCTACTCTAAATTACACTTTGTCTTTTACCTGCCTACTAGGAAGAACTAAAATCTTATAAAAACATTCACGTAATTTTTCATTAGAAATGTGAGAGGGTTAACTACAAACCTTGTCATGTCCAACCCAACAAAGTTCCTCCAACACAAACGAATTCGTCAAACTACGATAGTTTTTATTTTTACTGTAAAATGTAAAATTTTGATTTAAAGCTAATGTAAGCAATCCATTCCTCCACTAAATAATTGTACCTGCACCTACGTGACGTCTGCACCTACCTACATGTTTCCTTTGTGTCCGACTGCTTGACCAGTATTGATCCATTTCTCCCCTATTTTAATGACCGCCCTTGGACAACCACAGGGTTTCGATGAATGTGGCCAGTAGGTGTAATGTTCACGGTAAAATATCAATAAAATACCTTGAACATTACACCTCTATATTAAATCTTTTGCAAAAAAATATTCGATTTATATGTTCAAAGTTTTCAACCCGCTTTACTTTTCTGCGGAGGTTTTTGGAATGTGGGCTTGAGCGACTCTGAAAACCTCTACATTTATATTATGGAAAGTATATACCATCGCACATTACCACACTGAGTAGGTACTCCACTGTTCTATATGTGCTAATTTCCGTATAGCACGCGTCGGTGCCGTTTGCACACTACAGTTACAGTTGGTACACGCGCTGATACCAAGCGATGCCCGGGGTGTGTGGGGTGCAGTACAACGTGTGGGAGCTAGCGGGCTTACACTTAGGTATCGTTCTGAGCAAGCATAAAGGTCGACGCGATCAACTTCATCGTCATCAACTTATAGTAGTCCACTGCTAAGTACATATATGCCTCCGGAGCGCCATAGCGCCCATTCAACTTGCCGCATCCAGCAACTGCCTGCGGTCCTTCGCAGATAAACACTTGAGGTACGAGAAATGTTTGGGGATAAATACAATAAGTTTAATAATGATCTGTTGAACTGCGCTAAAGATGGCTTAGAGACAGAACGAAATATTCGTATGGCGGAGTTCTGAAGACGCGGCATGGAGCGGATCTTATTGAATGACTTGTGGCGACCGCTTCAAGTATATCGGTGATCGGAATCCATCATGTAGGAATTTATTCTGAATGCTAGTCTAGACGTCCGTAGTCACCGAATTCGAACGTCTAAGAGGCTTTAAATAAATAAATAAATAAATTCGTTTATTGATTCAGACTTATTATATATCCATATTGTGATTTATTATAGAATTTAAATTTATTATAATATAAAAATAGAATTTAGCTTTAGCTATGCAGAGCAGTTTAAAAAAAAGATTAAGTCATGACATGAGTTACTTACGTTACAAGAAAGGAAAATCTGATTGATCGATGACGTAAAGACGAAACATACATATAATGAAAATATTGAGGGATGTGGAGAGAAACAGAGGCCGTCACATATTGTTCTAAAAATATCGAGGGATGTGGAGAGAAACAGAGGCCGTCACATATTGTTCTAAAAATATCGAGGGATGTGGAGAGAAACAGAGGCCGTCACATATTGTTCTAAAAATATCGAGGGATGTGGAGAGAAACAGAGGCCGTCGCATATTGTTCTAAAAATATTGAGGGATGTGGAGAGAAACAGAGGCCGTCACATATTGTTCTAAAAATATTGAGGGATGTGGAGAGAAACAGAGGCCGTCACATATTGTTCTAAAAATCGAAATACAGAAATACAATTTATTGGTAAAATCAATTTACAATGAATGTAGCAAATAGTATGACTTGCACCACACGCAGAGGCAGTAACTATTGGAACGTGTCGATATAATGATCGCTAATATTATGAAGTGTTGTCTGTAAGTAGGCAGATGTAGGTCACATATCGCAAAAACTCTACTTTTCACTGTAACATTTAAATTCCTGGAATCTTCCGGTATGATTTTCTCTGAAGAAAAGTGTGAAATCTAAGTTTGGTCCTTAGTTTTCTATACCGACTCGGCGCGGCAGACATGACTATCAAATTGTACTGGCTACGTAGGTACATAATATATTTTTGGTAGTGATGATGGTGATTATTTGTTAATGGCACTTGTCTCTGGTTGAACACTTTTCTGCTAGTCTCAAATGAAAATAATTGTAAAATATATGAGTTATCAATTTATGAACATTGTTTGGTAATTTCGCAAGAGCCTAGTTCGTTATCTAGCAGGGTGTACCACGTGCAGGCAGGTTGGCTTGGGAGACGAGATGTTGAAGCCCCTTAAACCCCTGTTTTTAGATAATATCTTTCGCGAGTATTTTTCTTCATTTTTCAATATTATTTTTGACAGAATGACATCATTTTAAAATCAGACACTTCCCAAAAAGACAGTTCCGTCTCCAACCAATCATAAAACGGTAATAAAAGACGCCATTAAACCTACTTTCAAACATTTTTAAGGAATTGTAGAATGACATTATAGAAAATGAAGGTGACAGTTATATACAGGCTGTTCCGCAAAACGTTTGTCATATGAAAGCTAGGGGTATTGTTTTATTGGCAATAGTATACGACATTCTGTCAAAATTTAAACCGTCTATGTATTACGCTTTAAAAGATATAGCCTCGATAAAAGTAGAGCACAAATAGCCAAAGAAATGATGTTTTTCGTATGAGAGCCTCCATAAATTGTCATATTTATTTATTTTTTATTATAGCGGTAAAATAAATAATAATATTCTGTGAAAATAGGGGGACGATACCACTTTGGATACGGAACCCTAAAAAGCCCGCCAAGCTATTGCACGTGGAGCCACCTACCCCCAGCTTCAATTGACAAACGTTGTGCCGAACACTCTGTATAACATTTTATCATTAAAATGTAAATCTTTAAGGTCGAAAATGGATTGTAGCTTGATTTGTAGGTTTTAGTATTGCCACCAATGGTCAATTGATAAATATAGAGCGTGGGCAAGAGTGGGCATGAGTGGGCAAGAGTGTGGGATTCGAAAAACTACTTTTACTTGTTACTCAATCGCTACTTTATTTGATTGTGTATTTTAATAAGAAATTCTAGACATTGGATATATTTTTGCTATAATTATTTAGACGGATCGTCACATAGAGGTACAATTCGTTACTTATATACTAGCTAATCATTTTAAACTATCATAGTTTGACGAATTTGATTCAAATATCTAAGTGCTTTAGTTCCCTGAGACCGTACAATACTCTTGGACACGTCACAAAATACAAAAATAAACTAGGAAATAAAGTTATCACATTGTTTTGTTGTTCCCTTGCAATCTGTTTATGCTATGTGGTTGATATTTTATACATATGTGAATAATAATTCGCATCATTATTTCGATTTCGGTAAAAATTTTGTAAAATAAGAGCAGAAAAGTTTATAACTTGCACTCCTGTGTTCATAATTTCCAAAAAATTGTCCAAATTAAATCCGTGCAAAGTGAATTAATTGTTATTACAGTATCTAAGATATTATAAACTACTACTTATTCTGTTTTACCTAAAACACAAGCAGCTGCTCTGCTGGTGGGGCTAGGGGATGCCGTGTGGATTGTCCAGCCTGTCTAGCATTATTTGTTTATCCCCTCTTCCCCTCTCTTATCCCTCTCTTATTCGAACGAAACTCCTCGGATATTATATTAGTGGAAGCCGATACAAGCTAGCCCTGCAGTCGTGGTCGGTGGCAGACAGATAGCTAGCCCTGCAGTCGTGGTCGGTGGCAGACAGATAGCTTCCTCTCACGTTGTCAATATTAGCATGCCGTGAACAAGAGGTGCCTTGCCTGGCATGCGGTTTGCCCACTGCCCGACTCGAGGCAGCCAGTCCAACACACCTCGACGGCCGTGGGACACGCAGAGACTGTCTATTCATAACCAATGCTGGACTATCCACACAACATCACCTAGCCTCTAGCTTGTGTTATGGGTAAAATATTGATTGACGTACCTACTAGATAACTGATATACTTAAAATATATAAATACTCACATATATATAATATTTATTATGTTTTATTATAAGTACTATACAAAACACCCAGAAAACCCGTAACAAATATCAGCAGACTACAAACAAACACTTCCTACACGTTTTTTGTTGTTATAGTGTGTACCTACAAACACTTGAGCCGAGGTGGAAATCGAACTCGCAACGATCGATCCCTTAGAACATTTGGGTTAGACAATTACCTACTGAATTTTACTATTAAGACAAGAGACTATCGCCCGACGCCCTCGCCCGTAGAGGTGGCCCTTAACTTGGTGGCCCTGTTCTGAGTAATAGGCGTACGACTTTAAGAGATATTCATATATTACTATGGGTACCTTATTTTGGCAAATTGCATAAGTATTGCTCTAACAGTACTAAAAACTTACAGTTTTTGTCTTGTTAAGTACTTACCTAGCCAAAATACAAACAAAGGTTATTAAATATCTGTTCAACAACTCTTAAAACTAAAATTGTTATCTAATTATTAGTAGGTGGTATAAATAAATGTCCATTTTACAGTTTGGTGTCGATGGCACGAAACATTTTGTCAGTTCCGTCATTCAGAATGACATATTGTGTAGCCATGACATTTCCACTCCGCCAGACATTCCAAAGAGATCTTACTACATCATTATCGAAGCTTACATAATTTTAGTAACTTGTTCTCATAAATATTTATCTGACCTGCTTGGGAATTTGGGTTTTTATGATATTTAGCTCCTTTTTATTGGTTACAGTTTGTATTATTTCATCCATTTAGCATTCCATTACAAAACTTGTTTCTCTAAGGGGTTTTACCATACCTACATCCCTATGTTACTATGCCTTCTAGGTTTTATATATCTCGGTAAGTAGGACGTAAACATAACGGGATATTATAACTTTCATAGTTTAGTATCCGATGTTTCGCTCATTGTTATCAAGCAGTTCAAGTTAAACTTATACAAGCTACAAAAGTTGAGGTTATTTAAAGTATCAAAAACTCTTCCTATTCCTAAAACCCCAACTTTAATATCAGTTAAATTAAGTTCCTGATTCCAAGTTGTAATGGTTTAATTCTACTTAGGGATATAAGCACATATGTAAGTTACTTACATATATAATTAGTTAGACTTTTTAGTTATTGTTTTTTTTTTTTTTTTTTGCTCTACATGTTTTGTTCGTATGTATGTATCTCACACTCTCTCAAATAATTTGTGAAATGATCAAGTTCTAAACCCATATTTTTAAGTTTTGTATATTCTGTGATTGTTTTATGTTTTTTGCGTCTCAATAAACAATTTAAAAAGAAGTAGGCAAACATTAAAAGTTAAAACAACAAAAAACCATCAACACCATCCAGTTTCATTCAAGAATAGTTCTCACTGCCTGCTACAACACTGGCTAAGCTAACTTATACATCGTATACCAACTTATAACTTCTTCTATGTATACACTTCAAACTGTAAATCAGTTAACACTGGCACACGACAAAAACATTTAAACTTTTTATATAAAAATGAAACACGTACGAATGTTGTTCGATTGTTCTCGTTTTGAAATTTGAACACCTGTCAGATGGAACGTTCGACGGCTGGCGTTCGCGGGGGCCAGGCGTACACTGGCCATGGTTGTTTACGGGGCTTGCGGGCAAAGATACAGGTGGAGAAAGGCAACAGCTCTCAGTTTATTTAACTGTATACAGCCTCTTTGAAGGCGGTTGAAGTTAAAGGTTGATCTTAGCCACCTAATTTAAATGTAGAGCGCATGCAGGGAATAAGAGACTCAAGAGAGCCAAAGCTCAAGAGTAAAACAATGAAATGTATAATGATTAAGCTTACTTCATGAAAATAATTCAAAAAATACCATAACCTAAGTGCAAATATTTACTATTCCAAAGAATCTAGAGATAGCTCAATGAATATAAATAGAGTACGTTTCCTAGATTGCAAAGTGTCTGCTTTACACATCACATAAAGTAATGATTACAAGTCGATAGAGACGTTTCCATCTGTTCCTCTCAACTCTATGCCAGCTCGGTAGACTCGGCAGCGCGGCCAGTCGGCACATCGCGGGGCATTCCGGACGAAATCGTCCGCGAGGGAAAGTAAACTTTAGCAAGAGCCTTACTTCAACCTGCTAACGACCTTTACGATTACGGACTTTAAGGTTCACTTTTCTTTGCCGGAATTTCAGGAATTGTGAATGTGGCGAGTTTAGTACATACAACATACTTTAGAGTTAAGTTCATTGTAATTTCACCTTTAGAGTAAAGCTTGAAGGCTGTGTTTTGATTGTTGGAATGTCTGGAATGGTGAATGTATTTAGTAAGAAGTTTAGGGAATCGAAGTATTGATTGTATGCTAATTTGAGTGTTTGTTTGTTGGGTTAGGTCCTGCCTGCCATAGCAAAGACAAGTAGAGTTGGCTACAATGTTGGCACTATGACGGTTTTTATATTATGTAGATGCGTAGATAGGTGCAAGGAAGAGTAAATTATAATATTAATATCTTGGTCTGGGAAACAATAATATTAATACTTAAAAACTACTTTTTATATACAATCTTTAATTAAAACATCAGTCCGAACTCGATGGCTAGGGTTACAAAAGTTAAATATTTAATGTAACTTCTGTTAAGATCTTCAAGAGCCTGTTCATCATCTAGGAGCAAAATGCTTGAGAACACAAATCCAACGCACCCACATTCGACCGGATTCCGTCGTTTGGCTCAGGAGTTCCTATGGCCTTCTCTTTCCAAATATATTTATGTGATGTGCGTCACTTACACTAAAAGTTGCGTAAATCACGCTGTAATGGAAAACATTTAGATGAAATAAATTTAAAAAAATAATTCACTTATGTTTTATCTTTGAATTGATATAAGTACACAAATAAATAATTATACCATGCACACCTGGATACGAATGGCAGAGGAGGCTGGCAAGGATTAAAGGAGGCCTATTGCCAGCACAGTCTCATCACAAGGGTGACATAAACGGCTGATATGGTGGAGACATCGGGTGGAGATGATGAAT
This sequence comes from Eupithecia dodoneata, assembly GCA_947044415.1. Taxonomy (NCBI): domain Eukaryota; kingdom Metazoa; phylum Arthropoda; class Insecta; order Lepidoptera; family Geometridae; genus Eupithecia; species Eupithecia dodoneata. The sequence goes on along the minus strand of OX345674.1, from coordinate 11,305,843 downwards.
ATCTACTTATATTTGGTTTACAAATCAAATGTCACATCCTAGCAGAGCAAGTTAAATTAAAATTTATAAAAGGGACTGTGAGCCTGTTAAAACAAATTAAAGAAATAAAATAACGAAATTCCGTTCAAAAGACTTCAACGCGCCGCCATGCGCCAGTGCAACTACACCCGGCGTATTTAAACTTACTTGCATTATATACTAGGTACATAGTGCTATTTTAATAATTTAATTTAATTAATTTATATTATTAATTATATTACAGTAAATAAATGATTTAATCTAATATACTGTAGTATAATTAAAACTCTTAATCTGATTATAAAATATTTTGTAAGCAGTTAACAGTGCGTTGTTGCCAAAAATAGCACAATAAAGGTTTGCTTTAAGAAGCAAATAATCTCACTGTCTGATCAGGAGGGGCAGAAAAATAAAACCAAAAAAAACATTTATGTATTTTAAAATTTTATTAATTTACATGACTTAATTTATAACATAATGACATGAATTAATGATAATATATTCTTATTTTTTCTCTTCTTTATGTATATCCATAAATACTAAAAATATTCGGTGCCTAATTTACTTGCTAGTTAATGCACTGTACATATGTACAATGATAATAGTTATGAAAACAAAATGCAACTTGGAAATAATGCTATGACAAATTTAAAAGGCGCTGAGCGTTTTCAAACCTTCGTAAACAAAACGTCAACTCAAATCGTGGTCAATGAATATGGAAAATACTAACTATACAAATAAAACCTTAGAAGTCCTACAAGTACTTATAAACCTTAAAACGACTATATGTATAATTATATGAACATGTTCGTCAAACTACTCAATCCTGCCCGAAGCCTAACTTGTAATAAGCATTATCATGTAAAACTAACTTTATTATAACTTACATCGCTAGAGGGTTTAAAGCTGTTATCGTGACCGTCATCTAAAAACCTCTCGCGGTACTTAACGTTGATACAACGTCAACGAGACTAGACACAACCTACCACATATCCAATCATCTAAGAAATGTATTCCTGTCGATTTATGAAACGTAAGGCGCGTCGCTCACTCGAGCTAGACGATGCCTCGACTTTACGGACAGATGACGCTCTTACGTCATCTGCTATTCTATATCAGCAGGCATGGCTTCTGAACTGCTAGGTTCACCAGTGCAAGCTTAATGAATGAGTAAATTTCCTAGACTGGACCTAAGCGGTTCTTCACAAGATAAAAGCAACATAAAAGTTCTTCCATTGCCAATCTGTCCTAAAACTGAAACCATTAGGTAAAGTCACAAAGTATCAACTGTCAAACTGTTTCATTATGAAAGCTCAAGTGAAAGCCTCAAAACAAAACAGCTGTCAAACTCTTTCTTCGCGGAGAGCTAAACAAAGGCCAATGCAGCTTCTTTGGTAAAGGACAAACTTCTCAATGGAAGGCCTGATAGTGCTGGTGATGCTCGAGGTCCTCATGACATGGCGATATGGTTCGCGTTGATGTTCACCTCGAACTGAGGCACCGGGGCGTGATCCTTCGTCTGGACCAGGTCTCTGCAGTAGGCCCACTGGAAACAAGGAGAAATAGGTTAGATATTATATAGCAATATCCTGGGCGAGTACGGATATAACGGCTGTTAAGGAGGCGACGAAGAAAAATTAACATCGTGTTAACCCCATTGCACCTGTGGGCAAAACCATCATGCTGAAGTTAATAGCTAGCTATAATATATATTTCCAGGTGTGCTGCAACTTCAGCTTGCAAATTCTTAGAGCTATGTCGATAACTTTGGTTCTCCGTCGTTCTGTGGTTCGTTACGAATCCTATCCTTCAGAGAAACACCAAGCTCTTTCCATAGCTCCCTGAGCGAGTTTGAAGTTAACATTATCATAAGTTTTCTACATATAGGTACGTTCTATTTATGTACTTCAACGTATATAAAGACTACTATTAATATTTTGTTGTTTCAAATTAAAATAAAAAATAAAAACTTATCCAAATCAAAACTAACTTGAAATTTCCTCCTTTCAATATAGATCTCCGTTCTTATTCATGCGCAAAAAATGTGATAACCTTTGAGCTAATCATGAATCGAATTAATGAACAGTGGTGTTAACGCGATAACAGGTCTCTTATCGTCACCTGCCGCTGTATTTTTCCGTTAAGTACAAGTAAGTAGAACAACACAAGGGCAACGAATTGTACAAAAAGTTCAAACAACTTAATACATACATATATGATTCAAACAATTGTATACCTATTGTTGAACCACTAATCGATCCCAATTATTATATTATAACTAACAATCTACCCTGGATTCGCACGGATATCAAATAAATTGAATAGATATTCTAAGCAGTACAATTCTGTTATACCTATACATTGTTCTCGTATAACTGTCTCGGTTTGCGCGGGCCCCGCTAACAAGGCTCGCAGTTGGAATATTTTTTTCCGATATCTTCAATTAGTATCGTCATTATTTAGCTAATTTACACAAAACCTCAATAATTTGTACTATCAGAATCTTCGTCCTGAATCACTCCATCCGTCAATGAAAACCGTATGAAAACTCCTTCAGTGGTTTGAGTTTCACTTTCAGACAAACAGACAGATACAATATAAAACCAGGGACTCGGTTTTATATTGTACTCGTTATAACTGATATTATCTTTATTTATGTTTGCTAAATTAAAAATAGGTGACATGAGTATGGAGTGATTCATGCATGTTCACTATTTACACGAGATAGTAGGCACCTAGTTTATTTCTTTCCATTTTGACCTGTAAATATTTCGGTTATCAGTACGTTCCATTTTTAGCATGTCTTTAGTTCTGATAATCATTAAATGCCTAGCAAATGCGGACTGTTATAAACAACATAATCTGAGTAGTTAGTATGAATACAAAGCTTAAATGTTATGGGAAACATTAGATTTCTAACTCGATGTAAGAAACAGATGACTCAAATACTAGGACTCTGAAGTACTTTTTTTCATTCTCCATGTTATGACTATATCAGTTCCGTTAACTCTGTCGTACTTAATTATTTCTACCTGGTCCAGGAAGTATTTTGGAAAGTATCCATACCAATTTCTGATTTGTCAAATAGAATGACTGTATTATATGCACCAACAGCACGACCACGAAAGCTCCGCGTGTGCTCTCCCGACACGTCGCTCCAGTGCTGATGTCAGTGGGGCTCTAGTGATGCTTAAATTCGGAGACGCGGGACTGTGCGCAGGACCAGCTCAGCATGTGGACTTCAAAGTGGAGGGTGTGGTTATACATACCACGAGCACAGCCACGACAGCCCCGAGCGTGTACCCTCCCAGCACGTCGCTCCAGTGGTGTTTGTAGTCGGAGACGCGGGACAGCGCGCAGTACCAGCTCAGCATGAGGACTGCGAACTGCAGCGTGTGGCGAAGGAAGCGGGTGCCTTGCCAGGTCATGCGCTTCTGAAGGTACAGCTGGAAACAAAATATTATTGATAAAATGACCTTACACTTTATTATACCTAGAGAGGAGAAAAAAGGTAATTGGTTTTAGATTGAGAATTGGGTAAGTTTCTTTAATTTAGCCCAAAGGGGCAAACTTTGTGTTACCGAGGGATTTACAAAGTGGTCTGCCCCGGAACAGGCAGGAACATCCACTAAGTCAAAGGAAATACTAATATGCCTGCCAAGAGTTACTAAGCATAGACTGACTCACGAGTACAAACCTATGTATTTGCAACAAAACTAGAATAGAAATGTGATCGTAGCGTTAGTTACTACTAACTTCTCTCTGTCGACTTTGTTTTGTCATTGAATTCAATTCGTTTCATTGTTCAAGTGTATAGCTTTGTTTTTGCGGAGACGCCAACCGCGACAGTGCACCAATAATTGCTTAATGTCGATTCAGCACAAAACTAAGCTAAATAAACTTCAGCCCTCAAAAGGTTGCCATCCCTTTTCTTGTTTGCTACAGTCTGCAGTTAGCTCAACTTTTTCAATTGTTAAAATAGTTAAAAGAGTTATTTATTTGTTTCTATTATTTATTGTAATTTACTTTGTTAATAAAGGTTACACAAAAAACATCAGTTGAGTTTCGTTAAAGACTTTTCTTTCGTTAAAGAAGTTTCATTTTCGTGCCATCCCTATAATTGTGGTAGGTACTTACAGCCATGAAGATCATGGTATACGCCGCCCAGGAGGAATGTCCGCTGACGAAAGACTTCCTCATGTTGGTGAAGAGGTCGCTGCGGGGGCCGGTGCAGCGGTAGTCCTCCGCCTGTATGTAGCGGCCCTGCCACGCGGCCTGGCTGCAGTTCACGGACGGCTTGCACAGCTGGAAGGGGCAGGTGGTTGTAGCATTCTGGTTATTGTACTATAAAAACTATGGCAATAAGAGAAGAAAAATGAATAATGTTAGTTCCTAGTTTGTATTGGACGAATACCAACGGTCACTGTATTCTGGTTATTTCAAATAATACAGCTGGCGGCTTTTCTGTCGTGGTATCTGGGTAATGGTATCACTCAGACATAGTATGTAGGTAGGTACAAGGTGTAAGAACTCATAAATCAATAATGTAGCTATACCTTTTTTCTCTGCCTATAAAAAACTAACTTACAAACGTTATCTCTTTGTACTATAAGTGAAAAAAGGAATTTTACATTATAGCCGGATATACAAAAAAAGGAAAAAGAGCTAAGTCATAATTTCTTCGGTACTTTGATTCTGCATTCCAGACTTGTGTGGAATCACATATGTAGTGTAGATGCCGAATTTATGAGGCCACAGAATAAGCACGAAGACAAGTCAAATTTTATACAATTATTTAATAAATATGCTTAAAATTAATCAAGATTTATCTAAGCATCGAGGATAGGTAATAACTTATTAATTTTACATTAAAGCCGGTGCAATAAGCAAAATATGCAAAGATAAAGATCACCGTGATATAGGTGTACACTCAGGAGAGTCCCCTTTGTACGAACAGGGCGATGATAAAATATACTAAGAAGTATATACCTATACCAGAGCTGATTGATATTCAGTTCTAGGTGATCTATGCCCGCTGCCTTCATGTAGTGTCTTGGGAACAAAGCGACAACAATGCTTGAAGCAGGAAGTGTTACCGCGAGATGCATCTTAATTATTGTACAGATAAGTTACCTCTAAACTCTACAATTGACCTGTCGTTGGGTCAATTACTGCAATTAGTAGATATTCGACGCCGACGACGGCATTTAATTCTATTATATATGTGGTGAGGACTAAGTAATCTTTTAACTGATAATAGAATAAGTGAAGTAGATAATGAAGAAGATAAACCATTATCTAACTACTTATAAACTTAAACCACTTAACATGAGATACCTATAGGAGCTATGATTTGTGTTCTTTAATATATTTCATTACTATTGAATGCGCATTGATAATTGAATAACCTAGGGATATGAAACTCTGAACAACACTTATAATTTATCAGTGTCAGTATCTTATTCGGAAATTATTCATTGTACTCTTACAAGTGGTCTTAAAGGAAATAATAGAGTTAGCACAGCCACGGAACACTTATCAATAAACTCGAAGGTTTAGCGATCTGAAGACGAATGTTGCTAAAAATTATCCACGGTATTGCCGTATTTATGTAGGTATTAGAACATTTGCACGAGGTTGATATTTGATGGTAACGTCGAGAGCGGTAAGTCTGACAGAGGGATGATCCTATAGATTAATAAATATATCTTGTCTTAACAACAAAGAAACAATAAAAAATGGGTTAACTCTCGCTTTTTAAACAGTTTCACAGAATACCTATTGAATGAAAGTTATTTTGTAAATATTTGTAGGTAGGTTCTTCTATTTATCTAACAAATACAGCTTAAAGCTCGAATCATAAAATATTTATCACAAAAAAATCATTTACGTTATTATTATCTATCATACAAAAATAAACTCAATACACAACAACATGTCATGATTATAATTACATAAAAATGACACAAAAAAATCATCAAAACCTCATTGATAACTATTGATTGCCCTCTGTCGGCAATCAATAGTTATCAATGACGCTTCACCTGAATAGATCTGTAGGTAAATATGTAGTGAGATTATATTATTATCAAGTAACTAATGCTATTAACTGAACTGCGCGCAGATACATACATCTGACAAATTACCAAAATATCAGCAAATAATGACATCATAAAACAATGATCACTATTGACAAAGCTGGTTAACTATCCTGTAATATTTCTGCTTGCAATGTCAACTTTAATGTACCTACAGTTCTGAGAAATGTGCCTCTTCTGCTTAGACATTTGCGACCGCTTTTTCCCTATAAGTAGGCACTAGTATTGATCAAGTACGCTAAGGTACTATGTGATCAATAAAGCCAGTGTGTGATCAATAAGTCCAGGGCATGACGCAGATTTTTTACACGCAAGGGGAGGAAAGTTATATATATTTCTTGCGTATTTGTGCAAGTAGCTCTAAGACTCTTTATTTTGAAAATTGCATCACGGCTAAAGTGAATTGATAGTTGAGGTATCAAAAAACTCCTCTAAAATCCGAAAGGGTTCTCCATCATGTAAGTCTCAAATTTAAAAAATAATCTAGAGCACAAAAATGTTTTAAAGAGGCTACCGAATCGATTTTTTGTAGTTTTTAATTAATTACTTGTTAATAGTTTTATATGAAAAGTTGTCCGTCACGGCACCTTTCTTGAAATTTACCACAAATCCATTCCACTCCAGTTCAGTTCAGTTATTTATAGATAAGAATCTTGTTATATCCCGGGGTGAACGTGGACTTTTTTTCTGACCAAAAACCTGCGCACTCGTAATAAAGGGTTACTCACGTCAAAGAAATGCGGCCTCGGCCTTCCGATGGTGTTCTTGGCGATCTCGCTGGCCAGCTCGGAGAAGCAGGCGCCGACGGCGAAGGTCATGCCGACGCAGTAGATGCCGCGCAGGAAGGCCGGGATGCGCACGCGCAACACGCGCTGGTCGTTCTTCTCATTGCGGAGCTGGACGTACTCGCAGATTATTATCTGAAACGAAATATGGCTTTAGAACGGTGACCAAATGTACTAAAAATTGATGCCCGACATAAAAGAGGTATTGAGTTTGACGTGTGTTTCACTGAGTGTGCCTTAACACCGGATAATTTAGGTTTTTTGTTTGGCACTTCATCAAGAATCTAGATCATCTAGTATAATTATATATATATATATATATTTTAATTTGCTTCATAATTTTCTTGTTCTGTACCTATTAAACAATAATCGAGTGACCACGTGCGCATTTAATTCCATAGCAATGCTGATCAGAGGCAAAGTGTGTGTTTACACGCATTCTACAAACTCGTGTTGTTTACGAGCTGCTAGTTTCCTCAATATTACACCGATAAATCAATGTTCTTCTTTTAGAATTTAGATTTTTTTCACTCAATTGGCTACAATGTTTATTATTTTGCATTACACCTACATAGGTGTGCGTGCACCTATAAAAAGGGGATAGCTTCGGATTGTAACTTAATTTTTTCGCAGTCGGCGAATATTCGGCGAGGCTATCATCTCACATCCTTCTTATCCTTCAATTATTCAGGAAAATGTCTGTTGTCTTATCCTGCGATTATATCAACCGTCATTTTTCTGAAGAATCGCTTACTGTCATTGTGGGAATTGTAGGAATGTCTCTGAAATGTGTTATAGACAGGACATGCCTGATGACCAGTTAACTGGCCATTCCGGAGCTATCTCGAGGTCAATGCCAGATGGTTGAATGTACTCTAATTAGAGGGAAGTTACAAAATCCACCACAATGAGCTGAGCACACGTGATGTGATCACCAAGCAAATGTTACAGAAATTCCAAGCCCTGCGGTTTACCTAAGTGATCAGGAAAACAGTTGATGCATATACCATCCATACCCATTAATGGAGACCGACCTGTGTCGTTCCACGGATGCGGGTTACAATGTACCTACTCATTTGGGTACATTAGAAATAACAGCCTTTTTCGAGCCGTTATCAGTCATAAAGCGCAATTAAGAAAAATGCCACAAGAATAAGTCCGGACTTTAAAAAAATATATTGGTCTCAGCTTAGATTAGTTAAAAGTACGCCAGTGTTACACTCCTGATGGAAGACCAGCCTCAGGTCTACATCTAACGCTGGTCCTCCGTGAATATCCAATCAAACCAAAAGCACAGAGGTTGCCTGGGGAGTTCAAGTTTATAAAGCATTAAATGAACTCGTACAATTTGTCCTAGAGCGGAGTGACCGTGTATATCGTTATATCAAGTAGCATTCGCAGTAGGAAGTAATCTTGTTGTAGTTTTCTAACTGTTCCACCGATGGTGTGTAAAAACACCTTGACGAATGAAAAGAATGCTCGCGTGTGGAGCTCGGCGATAACTCACCGTACCATATAGAATGTTATGCAGAGTTTGATACTCGTTCCTATTACAGTTTTAATAACTTTAGCGATGCCATTTACAGCTGATCTATTCATAAAATATGATATTTAACTTGCTCTGTATGTATTTTCTTGTGGAGCAAATATTGCAAATGTATTTTTGAACAATTATCCTCAACCGAATGAACTTAAAATTGTCATACTTTGTAAGTTCAGTGACAATGCATTGTCATGGACCATCGAGCTGGTCTGATGATGCAGACAGAAGGTGGTCAGAGGAATTCCTTAACGAAATTCGTTGGATTTGTCCTAAGCAAGCTTAGTCCTAGATAGAAAATATAGATTTATTTCTGCTTTTCTTTCTTTCGTGATAGTATGATTTCATAAAATATGTTTTCTTATTTAAAAAATACTTTGTCTTATTAATTTAGTCTATTACGGTACTTTTATATACAAGTTAATTTTTCTGTTCGTTTTATGGCTTTGAATTACTATAATACTATACTATAAGAACCTTTCATTATCTATTATAAAAGGACGTATCCAATTGTGCCTTGTGTTCCCGGTGAATATATAACCATGAAATTTAAGATGAATAACAGAGAGAGTGTCGTGTGTCCAACAAGACCTTCCCTTAATACGTCGTTTCCTATTGTTTTAGTTAGAGCTTCAGACATCCGAAGGAAAAGCTCCTAAGTTAAAGGATCACTCACGCGTCTACCCGTCTATCTGTCTGACTGCCTCGCACAATGTCGGCTATTCTGCTTTTTACCGGTACGCTGGCTAATTCAAACCAATAATTACGTACTATTCTTACAATTGCAACTGGATCAGCATTATATAGATAGGTACATACCTATAGTACCTATACTAGAGTGAACCGCATCACAACAGAATAATGGACAATGGAATAATAAAATTCAATGAATTGAAGAAAATTATAGCAATTTTAAAGCGTGCTCAGATAGCGGAAAAAGGCTTGTAGGTTATATTGTGTCATCGCTGTTGTCGTCATGTTACTGTACCGTGCTCCGTACATTACATACACTTCTTTGATTATAGTAGTAGCGTATCCCATCAAAAACATAAATGTGATATCACAAGTATGTATGTATTCCAAGTTCTATTCAAAAAATCAACACAACATGATATAATGCCTTGGTTAGATAATTCAACGACAAAAGAAGTGAGATCTAAATGTGTGCCAAGTCCTAAAATTTATTTAAAACAACGTAAAATATTATTTCTTCTTTTAACTCAGGATAATATATTGAAGCCTAAGGTCTGACTTGGCTAGCTTTCATAGTTCTCTAGCGACATTTGGCTATATTATTGATATGAAGGGCACTCACGGCTACAGCGGGCAGCACTGCCCCGACCGCGCGCAGCATGGGCACGGTCACCGTGTCGTCCTTGTACGGAAACATGAGGCTCTCGTCTCCGCAGAAGAACCCTCGCTGGAAGGGCTCCCACAACAGGTCGATGGCCACCAGGCAGAGGATCACTGGAAGGTAAAGATCAAGTTGCAGAATGGTTTATATCAAGGAAATGCATAAACAAGTAAATATTGCTGAACAATCCACACAGCATCATCTAGCCGTGATCTAGCCCTAGAGTAAGCAAAGCTTCTGCTTATTGTAAGGACTTGAAATAATAAGTTATATCTTGATATAAATTAATATTTTAAACGGTGCGTGTTGTCAAGAATAAGTTGCTAAACAATTGGGGGTTTTAAGAATAAAACCGAAAATGTATGTTTACAATTATTTGCAGAACGCAGTCTCAATGGCCTTCAGCCATCCTGTGTAGACCGAGCAAAGTATTGTATTGTATCGATCAGGGGTAAATTTATTTGATTCACTTTTTATCTATATCCTCTTAAAAAATGTTTGCTAACGCTTTACTAGGCTTGACTCACACCGGATCAGGAAGGATAGATAAAAGTGTTTCCTAGAGAGAAGTCACAATCAGTACATATAGGTACAACGCAATCAGAACGTACAGCTAAATAAGACACGGTTTTTTGCACAATGTTTGATCATTGATTTCCTACTGATTACCGCGGGTAGCGGCCACTGGCTACTTTGCTGCAGGCTGTACTTACAGGCACGCAGCGCACCCGATACAATGTGTAACGGTCAACACTCTAAGTAGCCGCCACTTTTTTATTCCATTGGGAAACTATTCACTGAGTGGCTTGGTTGTTTCTGAAGTACTACCTACCATTGTATACTAACACTTGATGAGATTTAACTATTATTTGATGCGTTTGGAGTTATTCATGACTATGCGATCACGAAGGCACAGTCAATAATAACATTGAAAGTGAAACTCCTAGACATCTAATAATAAATTTATGGTATAAAATTTGACTTGTCTAAGAGCTTATTTTGTAAACTTAAAGAAATTAAGGTACTTATATGTTTTTATTTTGAATCACTTTTAAATTGTCCTATCAGATACGTTCTACCAAATCCGCTAATGGTAACAATAAATTTCAATAATTTTCAAAATCTACAAATTAAAAGGACTCACTTCCAGCCAGCAAAAATCCATCAACCACCACCTTCCGCATTATATGAATGGACACTTCATCCCGAGACATCTTCACTGTTCAACGACTGATAAGACTACTATAATTGTTATTTTTAATTCGTTGTGGCGTGCGTGTGCGCACCTCCAAAGTCGAGATAGCTCTGAATGTAGCTCCGCTCGGCTTGCCTTTATAGCGTGGGCAATGGGCAGGCTAGGGTTGGAAGTAAACAACCAAGATGTTATTTGTTACCATCTTCTAACCTTGTTGTTGTCATTGGTAAGGGTTATATTGTAGTGCGGGGGCAGTATGTCATTGGTAAGGGTTATATTGTAGTGCGGGGGCAGTATGTCAGTATCCTAGTAGGTTACACCCAGTAGGTAAGTTTTCTACCTACACACCAACAACATTAGGATAGTGCCACAGAAATGGCTACTCGGACTTCAGCTATGAGTTCGTGCTGTATTTGAGGACGAGGTAGCTCTTGTTAGGCAGGGAGTGGATGCAAACCAACATCATCTTCAACAGCGAAGAGTTGAGTCTAAAGTTGGACTTGACATTCTTGTTCAATGTTCGACAAATTAGTGACGGTGGAAAGTATGTAATCGTAAATTTGTAATGTGTGAAAATTAAAGTTTTATATTTAATAATGCTGGACATATTAAGGTAAGGTCCAAGGTAAAGCCATTTATCTCAGCTTTCGATTGTGAAGAAAGCTTGTGATAAAGTCCAGCCTAGGTTCTAATGTAAACCTTAACTTTTCCTTAAAAAATTACCAAATCTGAGTTTTTCATCAGGAGCTGACTAAGTTGCAACGCATGAGAGAGTAATTATTAACATAGAAATTTATTGAGGAGCTTCTGGCTGATGTGTCTGTCTATATCATAGTGTTCAATTTATTTATCGCGTTACTTTTTTTAGTTTGTTATTTTTGTCTCGTAACCAGTTGTCGAGTTTATTCTTGAAGGCGTTTATTGATGTGGCTGATAAAGTATTTTCTGGTAAAAGGTTCCAATTATGCACCACTCTATTGCTAAAAAATGGTGCGCGGCAAGGGATTTCGTAGAGTCACGGGACAATCTAAGGTGATGCCCACGGGTAGAACGTCCTTCTTTCTTTATGTAGATGTCTTGTAAGGATGGCAGGTTGTATTGGTGAGTGAGTATCTCGTAGGTGTCGATGAGGTCACCTCGAAGACGTCGTTCTTCTAGAGTAGTGAGGCGTAGTGCGTGTAATCTATCTTCGTAGGATTAGGTCGTAAAGCCTATGGAATCATGGTAGCTCTACTCTAAACACTTTGGAGCAGGTTTATGTCTTTGTGAAAATGAGGGCTCCATGCTTGGAATCCATATTCGAGCAGGGGTCTAATATATGTCCTTCCGGCTGGCTTTCTCCAGGCTCAGAGACACCTAATTGCTTCTCTAGATCTAAGTAATACCTATTTATGGTCGTTTTCGCTGCTAGGTACGACTTATTAGTTCGCTCAAACTCAGAATCGGCAAAGTACTTGTGACCTTTACCTTCGAAAGGCAAAAGCTTTTCGTGGTTTCGTTCATACGTTTGAATGGGTGCTGGTGATGCACTGACCTCTGTAGGCGCCCGGTCCGCGCTCGCGGCACGAGTAAGCTACTTAGGTCGAACTTAGGTGCTGATGCTGCTAATATCCTCCGTGTTCGATGTATTGAACCACATCAAATAATAAAAACAAATTTGAAACTACATCGTATTAAAAATTAAACTAACTGCAGACTGTTGTAATCATCCTTTTATATTGACTACTAGTTTCGTCCGCGGTTTCGCACGGGTGGTTTCTACGTAAACGTTTAAAGGTAATTTCTGTCCCATGAGAACTGTTTTATGGCATAAAAAGCCATATTTAATTCTAAGCTTAGAGCTACAGCTGTAAAAACTCAGCCTGTTCATTCAGTAGTTTTGGCATGAAGAAGAAACAAACATCCAAACTTTCACATTTATATTATTAGTGTGATAGTGAGATTGACAATCAGTTTGTTGGACAAAGAGTTCCCTAAAATTTTCATTCCATTAAAAATTTTTTTTGTTTGTCTGACTGTCAATCGTATAGTATCGTATCCTAATCCTTTACCGGTAATTTTTTTTTGACGATAGATTTTGTTTATGAATAAATTGTAATCGGTTATGTGTTGCTCAACATTTTGTATTATTTTACAGTCTTTACTCGGCGTCTTTAATTTTGGAATCAGATTATTCAACAGAATAAAGCCCGTGGTACTACACGCGTTTCTCCGTGATAAACAGTAAGACAGATACTATAAATGACTGTGGTAAACTATAACTTGTTATACTACATATCTCTATATTCAATACTTTTTAATGGAAAAATCATCCAGAATAATGTGAATGAACATTATTAAGTTACTTAGTATTAAGTTCCCATATAGTTCGTGTCGACAGATTCGCATCTATATATTTTTAAAGTAACTATGTATATGAAATACTGCATTCTGTTACCTGTTTACAATTAGGAATTATTACCAAATATGATAAAGCCGTCGACGGGGTCAATTACAAATGCAGATTTTATCAATGGATACATTCTTATTGTCAATGGACTCAGGCAGAAGCTGTCTCGTATTTTATCAATGGATACATTCTTATTGTCAATGGACTCAGGCAGAAGCTGTCTCGTATTTTATCAATGGATACATTCTTATTGTCAATGGACTCAGGCAGAAGCTGTCTCGTATTTTATCAATGGATACATTCTTATTGTCAATGGACTCAGGCAGAAGCTGTCTCGTATTTTATCAATGGATACATTCTTATTGTCAATGGACTCAGGCAGAAGCTGTCTAGTATTTTCTTACTCGTAAGTATATATTTAATTCTGTGTTATTTCGTCAATGCTCGTATTTACCCAAGTACTTGTAGATACCAAAACGAGATTCCTCTCCTCTACGTGAAACTCAGCGAAATAAATGGCAATAACTCAAAACTCTATACCTACTTCTCCTGAATTGTCACCTAATATGGATTTCCGTAGTTTTTGTCTGTGTTTACTCAAAACAGTTTTATAGAAATAATGAGAGGCATTTACCTGCCTAGAGTGTTGATATGCCATACAGCACGGACCGAATATGTGCCAGGTATTTAGAGATAATGTGTGACGATGTCGTCGACCCACTTTTGTGTAATCAAGCGACCGATGCACTCAGGCTTCAGGCCAATCGCTGACATTATCAAGGGCGCCAGCTGTGACCATTCTAATAGAGCTGTAGTCTCTGGGAAGGAGGATTCTTCACTTTTGGTTTGTGTGAAGGCTTGTACAAAAATTTGCGTATTGGCACGATTTGAATGAAAAGATCAATAATTGAAGTAGATTAAAGCTCTTCGATTGTTACGATGCGACGTCGCATCGCAGGTCTGTGTAGAAGACCTAATGCTGGTAAGACAACCAGGTATAATGGATATATTTAGAGTACAAATACGGAAGACCTTAACACCTTCAGTACCCATGACGCACACGTCAATGTGAAGCTCCTTCTAGCTGCGCTGCGTTCTAGTCGGTTGCACCGCTAAGACTATACAAAGAAGAAATATATCTAACTAGCTGCGCCCTGCGGTTTCACCCGCGTGGTGATAGATATTTTGGATAATATACAATATATGTATCTTTATAAATTGTAGCCTGTGTGTTATTCTGATGTATAAGCTATATTATTGTAAAGTTTCATTAAAATCCATTCAGTAGTTTTTACGTGAAAGAGTAACAAACATTCATCCATCCATCCATTCATACTTACAAACTTTCGCGTTTATAATATTAGTAGGATTTAAACTATCGTCTATAACCCAATGACTTTTTTGTCATTTTCGTGTTGCTGTTCGGAATTGGATGCAGTATTTAAGCGAGTAGGTGATTAACACCGTTGAGTTACCTATCTAGATAACATTGGTAGGTACCTACGGTGCACGTGTGCCATGACATGAAGTATCGCCGTGCCGCGGGCGCGGACTGACAGGTAATGATACCAAGCCTGTTGCAAGGACGGGGGTAATCCTTTCAGTGGGCACATTATAAAGGCGAGGAACTATGTTGATTTATTCTTTTTTTTATTATCTTGGGAAGTTTCGGAGCTTACCCTTTTTCAATGAGTATCTAATCGAGCGTCTTGAGTGGAGACCACGACTCGGTAAATGTAGTGTAGGACGCCCAGGATGACGACCTGCGAAAGAATGCAGGTAGGTGGTGGATGCGTCAAGCCGAAGACAGGGCGCTATGGCGCTCATTGGGGGAGGCCTATGTCCGTCCAGCAGTGGACTAGGCTGGTATATAGGCTGATGATGATGATGATCATCTAATCGTAAACGGACATTGAATCTTTATTGACACTGAATCTTTGAATAGAATAGAAAGACGTTTGTTCATAACTACTTCAATTAACAAATAACACACTTATAGAAATAGGTACGTGCAGAGAGTTGGTACAAAAAGACTCTAACTCAGCATATGCTCTCAAGACCAGCGCTGGCTAAGCTCCGTTAGAGCCTTAGCCAGCGCTGGTCTTCCGTTAGAGCCCGTACAGGTGACGTCACGCAAGGACATTAAAAAATATATAGTAATAGAAATACTAGATAAAATATAAAATAAAACAAAAATAAAAAAACCATGGTACGATACTATAAATATATATATATACATACAATGCAAACAAAATCATAAACCATAAACATTTCATGAAACTACATCCGGCTATCGTGCTTAAATAGTATTCTAATAAATATTATTGTATCTACCATTTAAGTAAAAAATATACTGATGGAGTGTGTTTGCGTGCGTAAGTGTGTGTGTGTGTGTTTTGTAAGGTACTCCTGAGGACACCGGTCTCATAAGAGTCCGGGCAACAGGAGCTACCTAGGGAAGT
Source organism: Eupithecia dodoneata (assembly GCA_947044415.1). Lineage (NCBI taxonomy): Eukaryota > Metazoa > Arthropoda > Insecta > Lepidoptera > Geometridae > Eupithecia > Eupithecia dodoneata. Next base: position 11,290,002 of record OX345674.1, on the reverse strand, counting down.
TTGTGAAGTATTTAAATATTATGTTGAGTAGACTTATATTTGTGTGTGTGCGATTATTATGTGCGTGAATATGTGTGTGTTGTAAGGTACTCCTGAGGACACCGGTCTCATAAGAGTCCGGGCCACAGGAGCTACCTGGGAAGTTTGTGAAGTATTTAAATATTATGTTGAGTAGACTTATATTTGTGTGTGTGCGATTATTATGTGCGTGAATATGTGTGTGTTGTAAGGTACTCCTGAGGACACCGGTCTCATAAGAGTCCGGGCCACAGGAGCTACCTGGGAAGTTTGTGAAGTATTTAAATATTATGTTGAGTAGACTTATATTTGTGTGTGTGCGATTATTATGTGCGTGAATATGTGTGTGTTGTAAGGTACTCCTGAGGACACCGGTCTCATAAGAGTCCGGGCCACAGGAGCTACCTGGGAAGTTTGTGAAGTATTTAAATATTATGTTGAGTAGACTTATATTTGTGTGTGTGCGATTATTATGTGCGTGAATATGTGTGTGTTGTAAGGTACTCCTGAGGACACCGGTCTCATAAGAGTCCGGGCCACAGGAGCTTCCAGGTGTGTTGGTGGTGCAAGTATTTTGAGTGTATGTGCGGTGTGTGTGTCTTTGGAATTCTACTCATTCCAGCCATTCGATCAGATTGAAGTAGAAAATATAGTGTTCAATACATAACGCGCGAGAGGCCGCGGGCAGGAGCCAGTCAAGCTATGTCTTCCCCTAGCTAGAAGATTCAGGCGAATACGAATGCACTGGTATTTGTTGAATTCAGCAGATCTAAGTGACGTTGGGGCTATTCGTAGGCGAGACCTCCGCGCACTTTATTTTCGATCTATAAATAGTATTTTTCTTATTTCATAAGCCGGGTCACTTACAGCTGATAACGGTGATAAGAAGCGCGTCAAGCGGCTGGTGGCTGACGCGTGCAGGGGGCGTGGTTGTTATCACACCATGATAATGACCAGATAGCTTCTAGTACCTTCTATAGAGGGCGCTTGTTTGTGCAAGTTTTGCACGTGTTCAACGTACAGGAAAAATAAATAAATAATTCTGAACAATCCACACGGCAACATCTAGTCCAAAGCTAAGCAGAGCTTGTGTTTTGGGTACTAGACGACTGTTATACTTAATACAATAGATTAAATAGATAAATATTTTTATTATACATAAATAACGACCAGAACACCCGGAACAAATGTCTGCAGATCGTCCACACATTTGTCCCGAGGCGGAAATCGATCCCGCAACCTCCTGCGTCGCAGGCGGACCTTCCCCCACGGCGCCACAGAGGTCGTCAAAACCATCACATAGGTAAATTTCGTAGTGCACGCTACTGGGCTCCGCCATACCCGCGCACCATACTAAAGACTTCAACGCGCTCTCGCTTCTGGACAACAAGCAATTATTCATATTTAAGCATTATTTCTTGAACGTTTCTTGAACTCTTGCCAAACTATTCTAATTTTTTGAGTCGCGTAAAGTAATCTCTTTTGATAAAGCTGCGGCGGCAAAATAATAAATTAGTTGTCATCTCTGTTAAATATTTGCATATTACGTTACGCGTCTCACAACTTAAAATAATACTTACCTCAACCTCATGGAGGATAAAGCGGGAAGGAAGGGGAGGGAACAGTCTACAACTTAGTGTCTCTGGATGTAGATATATTTGAAGTTATGTGATTTTTTTCCTTTGTATTGTCGGTGGTGGCCACTTATTCTGTGTCATTTTGTATTCTGTGGAATATAGACTAGTTTCAATTTTATGGTTCCAGTGAGCGAGGCACACTCTATTTCTTAGTTGATCGCGTAGTAGTTAATGTTGAGTACTCACATTAAATATGGCTGCCAAATATCTCATGAAGATTTAGGTATTTAAATAATATGAAGGCCATTGTTTTATATTTTGTATTTGATAAATAAAGACGTAGGAATGTGCGGAACTGACTGTCAAAACAAATATGTTATGAAATCGGTGAGATGTTGATCTCTGGACTTATCACTATTCACGTCTTCGACTTAATCGGGACACACCCACGCACTCTTTGTGAAATAAAGGTTGCCGCAGAGATAGGCCGCTTTCTCCAGCACCGCTCCCGCACAACACCCGAACCAACCGCTTGTCCATGCGGCGACATCGACAACTGTCAGCAAGCTCACTGGCAAAAGTATCATCGCACGACACTCGGAACAAATATCTGCAGATCCTACAAACAATTGTCCTAAAGCGGGAATCAAACCCGCAACCTCATGCGTCACAGGCGGACCTTCGCCCGCTACGTCAACGAGGTCTTCTCGTTATCTGCCTGCCTACTTTAAGCCACTGACCGCACCAACCTGGTCAATGAGCATTATTCATGATAAAATAACGCTTGGTTATTTAAGTTATCAGGTTATTTTTAGAGTAGACCATTTTTGTGTTTTATTTTATTTAGGAAGTATGCCAAGTCTCTTACTGCTGAATCCTAAAAAAACATGACATTTTAAAATTCCCCTGGAATTTCTTTATAATTAGAACATTTACTTCAAATTACAAGTCTGTTGATAGGCAGTGCTACAAAAAACGGGGAAGAAACATTAGCGTTCTTTGTCGATGACGAAATCTTTTAGGGTCATGATTCATCATGATTTTAGAATTTCCCCTTCATTTTAGACCCAAATCCTACCTATTCTAAAATAAATGAACATATAAAAAATGTATATGTTCTCTCAGTCAGTGAGTGAGTGAAAGACGACGAAATAGTGATACTTTAAAAGGTAAATATTTCGTAAAGCGAATTGATTAAAAACTTGTTATTTTAGGAGTCGGTTAACTACGTTAGGTAGAGAACCTTATAAATAATAATAATAATAATTGGTGAGTAGCGACACCACGGGTCCCGAGTGCTCCCGGGGAAGTTCCTGGTTCTCGTCTCCGCTTGCGGAGTGGCATCCCAAGAGAACCAGATCCCCACCTCTTGCTTGCCTTCATTGGCCGGTCTGAGTGGAGTCGCGAGAGATGAATCTTAGAATGTAGACTCGGGGGTGGAAGTGTCTAATGGCGTAATAGCGAGGAAACCCGCTCACGAGCAGTCTTCGTGATGGTGAAATCGGGGCCGCACCTCTCAACACCCTTCAGTCGTTTGCGCCGATGTTGTTCCTCTCCGGTAATTCGGCCATTCCTATCCAGCATTCGGCAAGCCACCGTCTGCCACTCTTCTTAACATTATGATTGACTTGTTTATGGCAGACGTCCGCAATCTCCCCTATAGCCCGATTACCCAGTCCATCCATCCATCACAATAGCCTGGTTTTATTTCTTTCATTTTTCTTTGCAATAGTCTCTACACCTGGCGGATACCATCTTTGGGTGTATCATATTGTGCACCCGAGGATGCTACCCCCTATGTGTAGCCATCGCCTTTAGATTAACTTCTCAAAGGGCCTCTGTGCTGTTGGCTTCGGCCCCACGCAAGCCTTCCAAAGGACCGGGTCACTTTATGGCCCGAGATCATGGTAAATAATAATAAAAAATAAAATGATTTATTTCAGACCATAGAAAAGTAACAGATCTTATTTAACTTATTCTACGGTCCATAGTAATATATACCTTAAAACTAGCATACATAAAATATACATAAATTGTCAGACCCTAGGCTTCATTTGTAAGAAATACATCGTTGGTTGACAGGTGGTTTCGACCAGGTGGTTTGGACTCTGACCTCCGAGGAGATGAACACCGACTTTCAGTTGGGCCGGCCATAACCCGAATCGACCAACGTTGGGGCAAAAGTTTTCTTGAGTCGAGTCGATACCTGCAAGCTGAGGGCGATGTACCAGAACAACTCCTATAGGCATTTTTTTTTATTAAGACTTACACAGTCCTAATAAAAAAAAATGCCAATGTCAATATAAATTATATGTATTTTTATACACAAAGTCTTAATGCTATTGTGGCTACACAATACACAAACACAATAAATGATAATAATTATTACCTTGAAGATATTTAAATCCTTGGCATGACCGAAAATGAATGTCATTTATTGTATGGCGCTAATTATCTGAACCCTGTGTGCGAGCGTTGTCAGCGTTGCCAGGCTGATAACGTGCAAGGTATCTTCTATAGCTGAATGACGTAGATACGAAAACTTCCTTATTTTGTTGTAACATGCATGAGTTCTAACGTAATATAACAAGTGATTGACGTTAGCATTCAGGGCAGCTGTCGTATGATTCTTGTTTTTAGTTAGTAGAGAGTGAGTTAGCTGTTCTCGGTTATTTTTAGTTTTGTTTATGAGGAGCACATGACAGATAAGTAGCTCCGACTTGACCCCAGTACTACGCGTTCGGGTTTTCGTATAGTAAATATTTTTCAGTTTATGTACTAGCAACCTTTATTTTGTTCTTGATAGATAACTGGACGTTGCACCATTTGGTCAAAGAACTTTTAAAATGTAGGTGCTTCTATATATACAAATTAAATAAATAAATAAATTAACTATGTATCTTATCGACTAGTGTTAATAAGGTAAGTAGGTATCTAGGTACAAAGAGGGTCACACATAAATTTTGTTCTGACTAAGGTACGTACCTCTCTCTGTCTATATTTTGTTTTGTTTCGTGTTTTAGTTATAACGTAGAATAATATTGTACCTACATAATTATTAATCGTGTCTGGAAATAAATAATTTATTATTATATAATATTATTATAAACAACAATCATAAAGGTACGTTTTTGAACACAACCAGTTACAAGTATTCCTAAAAGGGAGGCCTTTACCTTGCAGTTGGATACTCCAGGCTCATCAATCGATCCCCGTGCTTTGTTCCATATTGGGGCTCAGTTCTCCTGATACTTACATTTACGACATTCTTTGCGATTTGTGCCGTGTCTGGCGTTAAGCCCCTCATTATGTATAGTACACGTCCGGTCGGAGAGCGGCTTCTACCTCTTTTCTCTCTTCTATGGCTAAAAGTTATTGGGTCATATGCCTACTAAGTTACTATTTAGTAGGCAAAACTTATAACTAATAAGATAACACTTATAAAATCAAAGTTCATAGTAAAGATAGAATGAAGAATTCAAAGTGCATTTCTTAGTTGAAAGATAGCCGGGTCAAGGGTGATGGAAGTCTTGGTCATGTGTGGACACGCGGGCCGACGCGGGAAGTGGCCACGATTACTTGCTTTAGTTTAGACAAAAGAGTTTTTACCCCATTGGACGTTATTACTTACTTACCTTTTACTTACAGACGTGTGCAGTGACTGAAGTGGGTCTTGGCTTCCAAACCAGAGCTTGCCAGTTGTGTCGGTCCCTAGCTGTTCATATGCGGATAGATCTCTTTCTATATAGTAATAATAATAATTTCTATATATTCTATAATCAATTTATTTTTTTAGACGAGGTAATTTTATGCACCCTGTAGCTTCCCCTTAATGTAGAAATACGAAGTAGTTCTTAATGTATATATACATGATTACCTATGTGATTTTTACTTAGGTAAGTATAATGATTTATGGTCATGCACGCTAAACGCATACTGCCCGTTGATTTTGATTGCCACTGCCTGAATCTATACCACTCTGATCTATTTTGTCATACACAATGAAGAACACAATGCATGTCTTGGTGATAGCTTGAATACTGATTGATAGTCTGACAGACATCTTCACAAACAGTTATGTCTCAGTGAGGTCTTGATGTGATGCTACCCGAAGAAATGTATCTGGCGACAGGTCCACTTATCTGCCCACTGGTGGTATATTCCACGGTCTTGACGTCAACACATTGCGTCATATCCTGGCGCTATTATCGTCATCCTCAAGCAGTGACCTGAGAGCTGTTTTAAATAAGCAGGTAGGTGCAGTCAGCCATCATTAGCACCAATAGCGTTATGTAGGGTAGCTACTAGCACAGAAGAACATTAACAATGTATAATATAATCTCATTCCATATTGTATTATACTATTAGTCTAATTTGTTTCTTTGTACACTTCCTCTATTTGTTCGATCGCGTCTCCTATAAACCTAAGGTTTGCTGGAAGAAATCTCTTTGTCAGGGTTAAGCTCGCCTTGATATGTCCATATCTTTTTTAGTTAAGTTATTTTTAAGTAGTTAGGTATTGTGTAAATTAAAGAATTTTAATTTCAAAATGTACTTTATACATATATCTCGCGTTGTTACCTTTTTGTTTGATTCCGGAAGTTAAAAAAGTTCAAGAGAAATACTCGAAATGATTATAATCAAATAAACAAAATGCGGAACATTATACATTTTTTTATTTTTTTTAAAGTATACTATATTTATTTAGAGCTTAAAATGTAAGAGAGTGCATACCTACACCTACAGTAAGTAAATTCAATCACTAGCTATTCTTCTGACAGTGAATTCATTAAATTAATATTACAATCAAATAATATAAACAAATTAGAACTAATATTTACAATCCAAATAATTGAACTAACTGCAAACAATGTAGGGTTAGCTCAATACCTGATCCATATCAACACAAGTCGGCGCGCGCGACGCTGGCTGCATTGTCCGCTGTATGGCGATGCTGGCGACTTCACTAGCGTGTTCGTGACGACGGACACAACCTTTGGTTCACGCAGTGTCAGTGAATTACCAATAACCCTATATACTTATTTACATAAACAAAAATGGCTAGAATATCTCTAATAAACAATGATAATAAAATGTCTTTATACGATAGTTTTTGAGTGTTCAACCCTCTCAAGCTTCCTGGATGTCGGGCACCACAAGCCTTAGCGGTAAGTCCTCCGCGCCGTCTGCCAGTCACCGCGCTAGCACTGGGCGCGGCAGCACGCTGTGCGGAGATGCCTCCTGGCTCCACGCGCCTTCCGCCGGGAGGCTCCTGTACTTGTTGGGTTTTAGAATGTAGTGGAACTGAAAATATCAAAATTAAATTCGGTTAGCATAGCACGGCAACTAAACTAATCTGACTGCAAAGTCATAGAATAACTTCAGTAACTTAGGCATTAATAATGTCAGACAGGGATGGCCTTTATCTCAAATTTATTTACATATAACAACTAAAATATAATTTCTTCTTATAACTTAGGATAATATGTATATTGAAGCCTAAAGTGTGACCTGGCTAGATCAGATAAACAGATAAACATTCTATTCATAACATGTCGAATGTCTAGTTTCCATGTAGCACCGCGTGCCTGGACATTGTAAACTATTGTATGCGTCGAGTAGAGCCCTCACCACGACCGCTGCGACGACGCCCCCGATGACGCTGCCGGCCGCCACGTCGCTCCAGTAGTGGTAGTGTTCCCGCACGCGCGTCAGGCCCACGTACCACGCGGCCAGCAGCATTGCGAACTGGACCACGTGCCGCAGCATCTTGGACCCGCTCCACTGCCCGCGCACTTGCACGTAGCACTGGAATCATGTGAACGGAGCATGAGATAATTGAGCGTCAAATTGTTGTAGTGATAGAGTTATCTAAAATATATTTAGCAATATTATCTAAAGGTAAAAGTCACCCACGTGTATAGGTACCAGCAAGATGCATATAAACATATTTGACCAGGTAGGATGTGGACTCGCAACAGACTGCAGGTAGATGCTGGATGCGTCAAGCTGAAGACAGGGCGCTATGGCGCTCATTGGGGGAGGCCTATGTTCAGCAGTAGACTAACATATTCTGATGATGATGTGTACTCACAATGAAGAAGACCGCGCAGCACATGGAGTAGCTGGCGTGTCCGCTGGGGAAGGACATGTGCGCCTCCCGGATGGAGCGCTCGTCGGGCTGCAGGCAGGAGTACTCCACGATATAGCCCTGCACGTTCACAGGGTCGCTCGCGTTGTACACCGGCATGCACACCTGCAGTGAGGGGATTATTATTATTATTATTCATTTAGACTCCTAACATAATATTATAAACGCCAAATATCAAAACGGACAGTCAGGTGAAGATTGTGTGAGCTATAAACGTTGCCAAGCAACCGAATAAATTGCGCCCGTCTTGCAGCCCAACAGATTTTCTGCTGGGCAGAATTTATGCGACTGTAAATACCTACGCAACTCACAACTCAAAAAAATATACGCTTGTTTGTTTTTTTTAGGGTTCCTGGATTTCTTTTGAGGTACGGAACCCTTAAATTAAGGCTTACATCGTAGAAGTGCGGCCGCAGTCGTCCGATGACGCTCTTGCTGGTGAAGGTGAGGAGGTGCTGGCAGGCCAGCCCGAACAGGAACACCCCCACGCAGCAGTACGTCTCCCACACCCAGCCTGCGATCAGCCGGCCGCAGAGGAACTTCTCTCCGGTGCCCTTGCCTTGCTTGTCTCTTACTATCTCTACTATTAAGATCTGAAACATATGACAATAAATAAAAATATATAGAAATTATTTTACACTACCTGCGCCCCGCGGCTTAGCCCGCGTAGAAATCTATGTGTCAAATAGTTTATAAACCTTCTCTTGAATCACTTTATCTATTAAAAAACCGCATTAAAATCCATTGCATAGTTTTAAAGATCTAAGCATACCTAGGGACAGACAGCGGGAAGCAACTTTATACCATGTAGTGATTTTCGGAGCATCGTCTGGCCCCAACGTACCTAAGCAGAGTATCTGTTATGAGCACTAGATTGGTTCACCGCCTAGTAAGCTAAGCCTAGTAAGACACCTCGATACATGTGCTCACAGTAAGGATCACGATAACGACCCCGAAGGAGGTCATAACCTCGTTGACGGTCTGGTCCTTGTAGGGCAGTCGGATGTCCAGGTCCTGGACGAAGAACCCGCGCCGGTACGGCTCCATCCACAGCTCTATTGACAGCAAGGCGAACGCCACTGAAATCATCAAGCATTAGTTAACTAACCTAGAACCTTAATCTTTAGATATTCCTGTATTTTGTATCACTGTTCAAATAAATGTTTTATCTTTTCTTTAAATATGTATAATCTTTTCCAAATGAGACTTCCATTCAACTCAGGAGGTCAGGTCGAGGACATCGTAGGAACGGTTAGCAAAATACCAAAACTGGAAAGGTATAGAGGACATAGTAGAGTTACGCCCGAATAGGTGCTCCAACATAAGGGTACTCGTATATTAGCACGTCTCTAGTAACGAATTTTTGACTCATTTTCATTGAAAACTGTCAAAAAATCACGACTTGAGACGCGCGCTTAAATCTGAGTTGTGTTTGAGTATTGGAGCGTTAGGTTCTTGTCCGACAGTTGATATTGAACTACTATTGAATGGGTGGCCTCGTCATGATGACTGTTTGTTTTGATATTCTTGGTTTTAGAAATATAAATAATACAAGTAGTTACTTACTGCAAGCCATAAGTACAAAATCCAGAAGAATCTTCCACACTAATCTATCCACCGCCATTTTCTGCAGGAAAATGCTATATTTTTGCTATAAAAAAAACTCAATAAAGGTTTCAAGAACAGAGCGGCACCCGATAACAACTACTCGAAACTGATACCTATTGATGCTGATAATGCTAATCTCAGGATACAGCCAGCGCCGCGTGCACGCGTCACCCTGGACTACATAACCTTGCATATTTTTATCACAAACAATAAAATACTTTAGTTTTTATCAAATTCCTAAGATATTTTCATTTTAGGTGGATGTAACCAAGGTGTGTGCAGTTACAGTTACTAAATGCTAGCTGTACTAATTGTAAATTATAACAATTAACTTCTATACTATATATTTTTACAAGCAAGGGACTGAGTCACCCCACTATGTATGTATATACGACGTTGTTATACGGAGATGACCAGACCGAGTAACAATGGCTTGTTTTGTCCCAAGTCAAAAACTCTACTTTTCACTTCGATTGAGAAAACAAAACAAATATACTTACCTACCTTCATATTAGTATTGTTTTCACATATTTAGGTACTTCACGAATTAAGAGAAGAGAAAAATTAGCTTTGTAATTATAATATACTAAAGTAAAAATATACGAAAGAAACGTGAGGAAGTTATATTGTTGCAAGTTTTTTTATTGTTGGAAACGTCATGACGAGGAAAACTAAAGCACAGGGAAGCTGATAGGAAAATGTATTATAAAAATATGTAAGTCCTTTACAAGAATATTACAAAAAAAATATCTTCTAGACATAAAGTACTCACTGCTCACATTTACAACTAACAAATAAAATAATGCTGTCAAATAAAATAACGGCAAATGTCAAAACTTTTATAGTTAGTAACAATCTCCAAATTAATAAGTAAGTCCTATGTTAAATCCGAATCCTGCTCAATCCGCACTAAAACTATACTTAATTATCTAACAATAGAAAGACATTTTACAACAAATTTTACAATAAAACGATTTAAGATTTTACTTGGAAATGAAGGCACAGAGCATGAATACCACTAAAACAAGGAGCTGTAGCACTAGTACATAAGAACATTTCTACAAATATTTGCGAGAAAAAAAAACGATAACAAAATTAGCAGATAACTTTTAAAACGCCATCTATCGGTCAAAACATTTCGTCAACACATACTTCATAACCATAATACAACTGTGCCATGCCTCCAGATTTTTGCCTATTTTTCTCAACTCGCGTCAAATACAAATTAGGATATAACCTGCGTACATAATAAGTAGGATTGAGAATGAGAATGTCGTCATCTCTCGTGATGAGCTCGATCCCATTATTTTATTAGGTACCTACGCGGGTTATACTATTTATTTATCTAAAATGTTAGAATCTATTATTATCCATTTTAGTCCTAAGCGTCCTAGAAGGAAGTCGCTAGTGAGACAGTTACCGCTATGCCTAGGCGTCCTAGAAAAAAGGTCGCTAGTGAGCGAGTCACCGCGCTAGGACGGGTCGAGGCAGCATGTCCTGCGGAGCTGGCTCCCGCTCCCAAGCCGGGCCAGTTATCACGCCGCTCACTTTTGGCTTCAGAACGTAGATGAACTGAAACATAAATTATTTCTTCACTACATAGTATAAAACAAAGTAGCTTACCGCTGTCTATCTGTCCCTAAGTATGCTTAGATCTGAACTACGCAACGGATTTTGATGCATTTTTTTTATTGATAGAATGATTCAAGAGGAATGTTTATATGTATTTACATATATCGTAAATCGTGCGAAGCCGGGGCGGGTCGCTAATAAGAAATACATTTTTGCAGCTAGGTTCTTCTTTTTGTTCCTCTTTCTCGTTCCTACACCGCTCTCGCACGAAACGTTCCGTTCCAAACAGCGCATACTTTTAGATAATTATTTTTAAGCGGATAAAACTAATACTAATAGAGAAGGGTCAGGTTGGCACGCGCAGTATGTAGTATGTAGCTAAAATGTGACATCGTAACAAAGGCCTTTGTTTGTTCTTTACAATATTGTTTCATTTCACTACTTTCAAGAGATCAGTTAAAATAAATTGAATTTAAAACTGATACCTGACAACGAAAAAGTTGTAAACCATTTTTACGTAGACTTTACGCTGTGTGTTCTTATCATTTTCTTTTGCTTCTTAGAAAATGTGTTTGAAGGCACGCACACTAGTATAGTATACCTAGGACTACAATAGTATTGGAAGCGAATGTGAGGACAATTGAAAACATGACGTGTTAAGTACCTTCTTAGGAGGTATTGCTACAATTGTAAGACATATTCTGCAGAGCCACATTAGCCATGGCTGAGGCTGAAGCCACAGAAGTACAATACAATACTAGTTTATTTACACCAGATAGGAACACATCATTACAAATAAAGGTAAAGCCTTATAGATAATTATAGTACTGACCACCAACGCTGCGAACACAGTGCCGATGAGTCCGCCCACCGCCACGTCGCTCCAGTAGTGGTAGTGCTCCTGGATACGCGTGAGGCTAACGTACCAGGCGCCCAGGAGAGCCAGGAACTGGCAGCCGTGGCGGAGGAACTTCGAGCCGCGCCATTTGCCTTTCGTTTGCACGTAGAACTGAAACAGATAAATTAGCCTTTAAATCAGCCATGCTACCGAAGAAAAGTTATCCCCAAGTACTAATAAAATACAAAATATTTATTTTGCTTCAAAATATCGAACAATACAAAGTAACAACTATTATTAACAGCGAGAACACTAATAGGCTACCGGCCCAGCATTAAATGCTCCATTGACACGGCCAATGGAGTGCTGGTTTTTAGCGGCGCCAGAGTACTAAGTGCAGCACTTAGCACAACACAAATAACAACAATTAAACAAAATAATTATATAAAATAAAATACTATAGATAGTACTCACTCACATCTCTCGATATACTCGAATTTATGGATAAAGCAAGGCAAATAATCGCTTAGATGCGAAAATCAAGAGACCCTGTATCGATTCTCCATCTTCTGCTGTTTAGCTCTGGTGAAGACCCCAGTGATGCGTAACAAATTACTCACAATAAAGAAGACGGCAGAGTATATGGAGAAGCCGGTGTGTCCGCTGGGGAAGGAGCGGCGCGCCTCCTTCAGGCGCGAGGAGTTCTGCGAGCAGGAGTACTCCTGGATGTACCCGCCCAGGTTGAGCGGGGCTGTCGCGTTGTACACTGGCATGCACACCTGGAGCGGGACAGTTGTTACACAGTTATAGTGCAGCTGGAGATGTAATGCCGTTGGAAGTCTAGGAATTAATAACTCGGGAGCTCTATGCCCGGCTGAGACTTTTTCACCTGAGAGCTGTCCCACAGAATATGTTGTCTTATCTCAAAATATCATTGATAATACACTAAATACAAAAATATCGTCTTTTTTAAGCAATTTACAAATTTCTTAACAGCTGAAAGGGATTTCTTCTATCTTCGAAGTTGCGGGAAGTTTTCTTAAAAGAAACGCAGGTAGCTGTATGATGAGGAGTTTTATTTATTTAATTTGAATGTTCTGACGTGTCTATGAGCCCTGTCTAAAGAGCCCAAGGTATACAGGAAGTAAAACACTGAGTATTAGAGTTTTTTAATGCACTTTTTAACTTACGTCATAGAAATGCGGCCGCAGCCTCCCGACGGCAGTCTTAGTGACGGTGATGAGGAGGTGCTCACAGGCCAGCCCGAAGGTGAACACGCCCACAGCTGCACCCGTGTCCCACGCCCACGCGGGGACCACGTGCCCACTGATAAACTTAGCATTCTTGTCTCTGCTAGACTTGTCTCGGGCTATTTCTAATATTAAGATCTGAAACACAAATACAAAAATACAAAAATCTGTATTAGAAACAAGACACTTATTATAGGGTACAATGTGGGCTGACTACCGCAAAAGTTAAGAAACTGTCAGCGCCTTCCTTCGCAAACAAAAGAAATAGGACAGGACTGAATGACGCAAAGAAACAAAGATGAAACTTCTCCCAGTCACACCCACTGCGAAATTTATCAGAGCAATCATCAATGGATGTGTGCTACAATAAAACACAAAGTGTAAGCTAGCGCGCAGGAATTCAATAGGTTTAGGGATCTAGAAATTCAATTGATTTTGGGATCAAAAAATTCAATAGGTCAGTAGTTAACACTTTCATGGCCCACGACGCATGTATACCGGGCTGGGCAGTGATAGGTTCAATTTGATTCTGTAAGACCAATCCCACTGATTGCTGTCTAGCACATATCTGTTCAATAGTTCATAGGATTCTACCCTAACTCCATTCAGGCCACCCAAGGCCCACTGCAACCTAGCTTAGAGTATAGCTTAGCTACGTTGACTAACTCTAGTCTAGACCAGAACACTCTATAGAAAGTTACTCACGGTTAAGAAAACAAGAGCCACAGCCAGCAGTGCATATATTTCGGGCACGCTCTGCTGCTTGAAGGGCAGGCGGATGCTGCGGTCCTCGGGGAAGAAACCGCGGTGGAACGGCTCCACCCATATCTCTATTATAGTGATGCAGAGACCCACTGAAATGGAATATTATGTCATCATTATCTTTATTTCGCGGAGCTCCGAGAAATTGCACAATTCTGTCCGCTTAAACGAATTTAATTTTAAGTAATGAATCAAATCACAAAATATGGTCAATATCATAGATACTTAGCATTAAGTAATAATAATTAAAATTGTAAATAAATATCAAAAAAAATAAAAATATGATGATTGAAATTGTTTTGGGCGCTTAACGAAAATGTGTGTTTTGGGTTTTATTATTATTGTAGGTAGGTAGCTAGGTACCTAAATTATCTATTATCTAAAATAATCTAAATTATAGCGCTTTGATACCTACGTCAATCAAAACTATCTAGGTAGAAAGATATTTGGCTACTGATAAATAGGTAAGTACCTATGTGATGTGTCTGTGAAACAAACAGTATTATGTAGAGATCGATATATCGACGAATGTTGACGTATTATGATTCAAATAAATTCTACATATTTTTAATAACACAATCTGTGTCCTATTTATTTCAATCTTTGCTGAAATCTAACTTTGCTGAAACACGGGTCACGTCACGTCCGGTCGGTCCCTATTGCCACATTTGCCACGTCCTGCTTGGGTACCAATGTGTCTCTTATACATTACCTAGATACCTACTTACTCAATAATGCAATGAAATAAGTATAAAATCCGTATCATACTAGGGCCGCAGCCAGAAAGTCGTATATCTGCGAGCGGAGCGAGCCGTTAATAATCACCGTTTTGCTATCTTGAGTAGGTAAGTACATACTTTTGTAATGGTAATCTTAGATGAATCAAGTTCGGGATCACGGGTAAATTATAACAAGTGTCATCGGCAAGCGGAGCGGGCCGCTAAAAATTAGCGTTTTTTGTAAATTTGCCACGGTCATTGGAAAAAAAAACATAAATGGGAGTCGAGCACTGGACCACTCGTAGAATGTCAAGATATTATCGGACACCGGAGCGAGCCGCGAATATCTGAGGTTTTCGTAACATTTTTTCAAATGTGGCATATTGATCTTAAGCGGGGGCGAATCGAATTGCGCAAATTTAGTGGTCTCGTTCGATTTTTTGCGATGGTTGGCAAAGTTACCACGCAGGATACATATTTGAATTTTATTACATTTTTGTGCTATTTGTTGCGACCACGGCAGTTGGATTGATAGAAAGTAGAAAATTATTGAAGCGGCGCCCAGGCCACCCAAAATGGGTTGAAACAGTTAGTATTTCAACGTTGAATATAACATGCATGCCCAAAATATAACTTCTTTTTATTGAAAAATTTAGGTGAAGATAAAACCAATAACAATTTATTTCTACTAATAGGTACCTATGTATATTACGAATGCGTTTGAATGTTTTGATGTATGGATGTTACTTCTTCATGCCAAGACTACTGAAAGGCTTGGGCTGCAATTTTGCATTATTTCTAGACCTGGAATGACCTGGAATAACTAGGCTAAATACACTAGTTTGTTTCGATGAGAGACAAACTAGTGGGAAACTAGTTTTTCTAAAAATAAACATATAGAAAAGGTACTTACAACAAATCAACACAGCACAGTCCAGGAGAATCTTCCACACAAAAGACATTTCAGTCACAATCACAACCACCTAATGACAAACTAATCATTCATTGATCATCCTCATTTCTAGAACCTAACACATAACTGCGCGATAAAATCACTTCAAAATGACTGATCACTAGCGATTCTAATCAGAAGGAAGTGATTTAAATTCTTTTTTAACTAGCCGTCTGCACCGCCCTGTGCAAACTACCGTCTAATATGTGACAATAATCAAATTGTAGGTAGGTGCTTGAACGTGCTCCAGGTAAACTAATATGTGTGTATATTATAATTCCTACGACATTGAAATGTAAGTCGATGTAGTATTCATGTTTTTGTAATAAAGATAAATAATTATCGCGCATTTTAGTTTGCAGCATCGGTCACGTAAAGATAGTAAATATAATTATCCTTTTATTATCTTTTCTAAAGATGCGCCATCTGTGATTATTATTGTGAATGACGTAGGAATTAGCTTGTAGTAGTAGGTTCTTACTCTGAAAATAGATGGCGTAGCAGGTACTGAATCAACTTTTAAAATGTACCGACACTGCTGGAACCGGATCGGCTACTAGGATTTTGATGAGATGAAAATCAAGGTCAGTAAAATTGGGTAAAGTTAGTTTATAAAATAAACCAAATAAGTCAACTATTGAACTTTTATTATGCTTTAAATATAAACTATTCAGTAAATAAATAAATCTAGCTGCCATTGCTCTTAAATATAATCTAAACACAATGCCAGTCCGTTCTAAAGCCTATACAATTTCTCTTTTGACTTATAAGTGAACATAATATGGATTTTTACATAGTTTTTGAAGAAATAAGCAGGAAGCTGTACGAACGAACTATAAGGTCGTAACGATACGTTTTGGAGGCGAAAGCATTCACTCTTGCCATTACTATTACGACTATCGTAGTTTGTTTAATTCATGTGGATCTAAGCGGGTTAACTATAAACGTTATTTGTGTTGGAAGAACACCAACCTTTTATCCCTGAGAGAGAGAATTATTTAAGGTAAGTGCAGTTCTAGATGCGAGCGTTCCCGTTCCAACACAAATACAAATAGGGTCGTAGTTAGCCCGCTTAATCCGTACTGAACTAAATTTTATCATTACTTTTACGAAAATGGCGGTCATTTTGTTTCTGTTAAGTAAATAAGCACCTCTTTAAATAAAGTAAAATGTTAACAATGCAGTCAAATAACTAATACGCAGGGAGTGTGCCGTCTGTACAGAGCAGGCAATGCATGGTGGTCTACATGCATTGCCTCCTCTCTTGACTCTTTTGATAATTAAGAATGAAAAATAATACTTTCGCCTCGAAATCGTCGCTGTAGCTATTTCATGCTTCGGTTTTCTTCAAAGTAAAAATACCAAAATAATGTCCAATTGTTTCCACAGTCATCAAAATTTAAAATTTCAACGTTTTTACAATAACTTATCTAGCACCTAAGTAACTTAACTAGGGTAAGTATAGTAAAATCTGTATCTATACAACACTACATATATCACAGAGCAAAATACAAAACCTTCTGCCTCGGGCAGGAGGGTGGTCGATCTATGTTGACTTCGCCGAACACGATAGTTACATGCAATATATATACAATTATTAGCTATATTACTATATTCGAGCATTGGGTTTAAGTCTAACAAATTATTTCGGATTACAATTTAAAATAAAACACAGTTGACAAAAAAAAACAAAAAATGTTAAAATTAAAATATGGAATTTTATCATTCTGTGTTTCATGTTTGTTTGTTTTCCTGTGTACTGTATAATTGTTGTATTTTGTATGTGTGTTTCTGACAAATAACATGTAAATTAATTTTACCAATAAATTTATTTCTGTATTACTGAAGATGCTAATAAATAATGTATCTATGTATTATGTTGTAGATGCTTTTAAATTTCCGATATAGTGTCAGAATAAAAGTACATGAACCGCCATACTTATAAAAACCTCTCAACTATGTGCAATAGCGCCATCTCCCTTGCACTGTAAGACAAGCAGACGTACGGTGTATTACCGTCCTTATCTTGTGGATATTTCTTCCACTGGTACAGCACTAAGTGGTACTCATTCATACCGCAGGTTTGGAACTCGCTAACTGCTTCTGTTTTCCGACAAAATGTATAAAGAGGTAAAAGAGACCTTATTGAAAAGAGAATAGTGAAGGAAATTGCATCATTACACCGATAAGAGTTAGACTCTAATTAGTTCCACAAATTCTCTTTTCGCTAGTTGAGAGGAAATGTATAAATGAAATAGTCGTTACCTTCAGCAAAGCCAACATAGAACAACTACGAATATCGAATCAAATAAGCTTTTTAAAAGTATTAATATTGTGTGAATCTTGTTTCTTATTATCTATCTTATTAATATAATACATAAAATGATTGCTGGAGACAGGAATCCATATAACTAGGTTTAATGCTTATTTATAAAGCAGGTTAAAATAATTGCACTAAATAATTGCGAAGTTCATATCTAAAAATGCTAACACCTAGGGAAATAACTCATACTAATATTTTCCCTATCTAAAAATAATATTGTACTTTACAAATTACTTACTAGAGAAGGAGAACATTTAAAATAAATATTTAATAAATTAGAAAGTAAGGAGTCACTTAAGTAGAAGGCTAAGCATTTAATACAACAAATAATAATTACTCCTGTAGATATAATAAAATAGTTTCTGGACCCGGCGAACCATCGTTATTCATCATCTTTCATATCATCTTTTGAGTTTTTCCATTATTATTTACTTTCCCTAGAGATTCTAGATTTTACTGTACAGTGACTTGCAAAAAACTATCAAAACTTTCAAACTTTACTGTATTTCATATGTAAAGAAGTTACAGGTAAGTTTAACATTATTTTCATTTTTATACTGCAATTTGATTCCCAGAGCATGTTATTGAGTCGAAAATTGAATTTTCATACTTGGGAGATTTAACAAACTCTTGACTTTATTGTACAGAAAAAACTGAAGAGATTCTTAGCTACACACATATACGAGTATAAATAACTAAAGCAAAACTTATTCAGTAAGTGCATTGAACAATTTCGCATTGTACTTATAGAATACCATCGTTTGATCATGATGATGATATTTACAGTGAATTTGATATGTGTGAGTTCTCTGATATCCACTAACGTGTGAGTTCTCTGATATCCACTAACGCGTGAGTTCTCTGATATCCACTAACGCGTGAGTTCTCTGATATCCACTAACGCGTGAGTTCTCTGATATCCACTAACCTCGTAATTGACTTTAGACTTTACAACCAATTTTGCGAACATTTATCGAAGAAGACATTTAATTATTTACTTTTCAGTCTTCGGCCAATAATATCCATTCCCATCCATACTTTATTTTCTGTTTCAAAACAAATTTCAATATACCCAGTCCACTATTCATGCGCTATAGATTTTTGTCGTGTGTATGCAAGTCTGTCAGTTTATTGATTTTACCACGATTGAGAATTTTGAGAGGATGATCGAAGGTTTGAAATGAAACTAGGGGTCGCTACAAGCAAACATATCTCCTGACAGAAAATCATTAAAATGTCTTCCGAACAATTCCTAGATCGATTTACAAAATGAGCCATTCGATATAAAAACCATTCACTCAAAACTCACTCCCGTGTATAAAGTCACTGCCTACATCATTACCATGTGCACTTAAAAACTCACTACTGTTATCGCATGCGACATTGTCCGCGTAGTCGTGCGATATCCAGGATATGTTGGCCTTGTATCAGGAGTCCCCGTCGGAGTGCGGGGCCGGCTGTCAAACCTGCACTCGGGTCGCGTGGTTGCCGTTGGTCGCGTGCAGCTCCGCGTCGAGGCCGAGGCTGGCGCGGCGCGACGACTTGCGCAGGCCCGAGATGAACGAGAACTGGAAATAACCTTTTATTGTTAGAGAAACAACACTAATTATGAGTTATATCGACTCTGAATTACAATGTCTTAAGATTCTTAGAATAACAGATACTATTAAGAACAACAGATCGTTTCAATGACTAGCCCGCATTGTCTCTTAAATTGAATTATAGTTTGTTGGCGTAACTAAAAGTTATCCGTGATAAAATTAATAAATAATTGATGCTGGACAATTCACACAGCAACATCTAGCTCCATCAATTCATTAGCTAGCATCAAGCCAAGCTAAGCAGAGCTTGTGTTATGTATGCGTGCGTTTACATAAGATAACCGATATACTAAATATACATACATTCGATTACATATACTATTATTTATACTTTATGTGGTTTACATAAAATAATTTCCCGATTTAAATTAAATGAGAAGCCATGAGACTGCCTTTTTTGTTGATCATTTCCGGTTTGTCAGATATGCTTGCTCATCACAGTATACCAGGCTAGCATGCCCCTTGAGGAGGTATCAACTCACCACAATAACAGCATACAGCAGGCCGACGCAGAATCCAGCCATCACGTCGCTCCAGTGGTGCTTGTAGTCGGACACCCGCGTCATCACAGTGTACCAGGCTAGCATGATCAGAAGGAACTGGATGCCGTGTCGAAGCAGCTTAGAGCCGCGCCATGTGAACCGCTTGTGGAGGTACATCTGAAAGGTGAAATTACCTTTTAGAGTGGAGCTCTAACTTTAATCTTATCAAAACCATAAATGTGAAATCTAGCAAAGTTCGTTCAGATAGTG
The DNA here is from genome assembly GCA_947044415.1 of Eupithecia dodoneata. Classification (NCBI taxonomy): domain Eukaryota; kingdom Metazoa; phylum Arthropoda; class Insecta; order Lepidoptera; family Geometridae; genus Eupithecia; species Eupithecia dodoneata. The sequence goes on along the minus strand of OX345674.1, from coordinate 11,269,879 downwards.
TAGTTCGTGTTTTTTTTCAGTATAAAACATTACTCATTATCTACCTACATTTGCAATCATTTGAACTGCCCAACGTTAACCAAAGCAGGTAGTTAAAATCTAGAAAACGTTTACTAGCGACATCTATTCGTTATAAATTCATGGCATTAATGCAACGATTGGGCCCTTTCATTGCGACCCGGGGCTCGTGCACTCGATCGTTCACACATTTTTATCGATAATTCCGAATCTAGTGTATTATAAATAAATATTATTTGGTAGTTTTTATGCCGAAGCAGTGTTTTTGATACCAAACATAACTTTGTGGCCTGATTTTATTTTTCCTAAACTTTTTCCCAGTAGTGCGACAGCGTAGGTACTAGTTGTAGTATTATATTCTGTGACATGGTAGATAAAAGTAAATAATATAGACGCTCAAGAAATACTGGCAAGTTAGGTCTATAAAAGAATTAAAATTAAAATCTCAAGAAGTACTCACCGCAAAATAAACCATAGTGTAAGCGGAGAAGGATGAATGTCCGCTGGGGAAGGAGAGCCTCATCTCCTTGAGGAGCTTGTCATCGTCGCCGAGGCACTGGAACTTCTCGATGTAGCGCCATTTGTTCTCCGGCAGCGAGCAGTCGATGTCCGGCTTGCACACCTGCCGGACCACGGAGAGGACATTTAGAATTATCATTAGCAGCTTTATTCATCACTTATCAGAAAAAACTAAAAGATCTCTTATCACTTTTCTAAAGAATTAAAAGGTCTGAAAAGTGTAAAGCATCCAAAAATATTTAGCTAAAAATGAATTTGAGTTTGTTTACTGTGGTGCTTAGTTTCTGTGAAGCTTTCATCTATAAACGTCTTTGTTGGCATAAATTATCTTGGACTCTAAAGCCGAGGACAGTCCTCGTATCGTTACCATCCATAGCCCGAGGTTCCATTTACCGAGGGCAGTCCATCATCGAGCAATTAATATTTATTTCTTCAAGACGATCTCTCGAGTGATGCCAGTCGCCCGGGGCTCGGCATTTACGGATTGAAAGTGATATTCAATTTGCGTTGGAGCTGATGCAGGTTTATATCGCACACAACATATAACCTTCATACCTACTTATAAAAAACTGATATACATATATGTATATACGTGTATTTATTTGCTGCTCACAGTATATAAATAAATAATGCTCGACAATTCACACAGCATCATCTGATCCCATACTAAGCAGAGCTTGTGTTATGGGTACCTATAACTAACTAGCTGCGCCTCACGGCTTCGCCCGCGTGGAAATCTATGTGTCAAATGGTTTATAAACCTTCCTCTTGAATCACTCTATTTATAAAAAAAACCGCATCAAAATCCGTTGCGTAGTTATAAAGATCTAAGCATACATAGGGACTGTCAGACAGCGGGAAGCGACTTTGTTTTATACTATGTAGCGATAGTGATACAGATAATTTCTTGCCTATACAAAACCTCAGGTAGCTGAGTGTACAAGATATCAAAAACACAGGACAAGGAGTTCCAAGCACCTTCATACACCTACCATAGTGAGGTCTCACGGGGCTATCAATGAGAAGGCCGAAACTGTACAGTTTATAAATAACCGTTATTTATAAACCCGAAGTATGAAGATACTTAGACCACCGCCCTCCGGCGATACACCTCGTTGGCATAATCACTAAATTACCACGGAACACGGCCCTTATTATATGTGCAATAAACTTTGCCATTTTATCTGTCTGTCGCCTTTCTCACAGTTAAAAGGGGAAACGAATCTTATTGAGTTTTTTCCTGTGTCATGGGGAAGAAACTAGTTTTTTTTGCTAGTGGACTAAGAGCCTGCGACCGCCAGACCTTCGTCATTTTATAAAGGCTGAATTTGTCAGAGTATGCCTCCAGCCATCGACAACCTACCCAAGACGTCGATGCCCCCAGCACAGGTAGGAACGAAAACCGATTATGAAGTTTGGCTCAAAGTGGCTTTGGTAGATATAGGTTTGGCAAAGTAGCTGAATTTGCACCAAAATTCGTTATGGTATAGTCTATTTTTATATTTTGTTCGGCCGCCAGACCTGGAGGTCGCAAAGATGATTCTCTCATCGCTCATTGGTTAATTCGTTTTTTCGTCATCGAAAATCAGCCAATGAGCGACGAAAATCTATTTTCATACAAATACGAGTGATACAAATACGAGAATTTATCGGAATCAACCAACGAAAATTAAAATTAACCCTCCAATTATTGCGCTTAAACTCTTATGTCAGTCACTTTGCATTTCAAAACGTAAAACTCCGCTTTTATGCGTGTTTATCATCAAGAATAAGGCGATGAATAAATACCTATGCAGTACCCGTTTGCGTTTAACGAGCTAACCGACAATTTGACTCGAAATCGCGATTAACTTTATTATGCGCAAATGTGTAATCGAGCAATAAGCACTGTATGTGGGTACTATTCTTGCTTGAACAACACTAACTTGGGATCTCTACTCTACCTAGTTTTGTGATGTTTGGATTTGGTAAATATGAAGCTTCATTCAATACGGGACTTGGATATCACGTACCTATAAACAATAAACATCACGGATTACATGTACACAGATATAGGAAGTGGACTACCTCTTCCATGTACCTTCGCCCTTAATTACATTGTACTTTATACAGCGACTATAACATTTTTGAAAGTGTATTGAATATTGATTATCCTTCAGGATCTGGTGGTAACAGGGCTTTAGGTTACAAGTTCAAGCAGGATATCATAAAATGACTACATCATAAGAAACATAGATATTCAAGGAACCACGGCAGTTACTATGACACAAAAAATCTACTTTCTCAAGATAAAATATTGTATGCCTTAAAAGCATTACTCAAACATAGAGCGATGACTGAGATAGCTTTCATAACGCGGGCCTATGTCTAGGAGCGGAGATTTAACATAACTCCTTATGAACCATACACAGCCCATGCAAAGTTCCATATATATCAATAGTCAAGCCAATTGTATCTAGTTTCTTTAAGTTTTGTTACTTATTTTACATTGTTCTTGTAAGCTAAGTTTGCAATAAAGAATTATCTATCTTTCTATAACACCACTGCGTTTTCGATTTGAAACGGAACCCTAAAATGGCAAAACCTGTTGTGTAAAGAGGGCGCCTCGCTGATTGGATGATTGACGTGGCATGGAGTTGCTAATTTATTCCAGCCTCGTCCGTAGCGACATGTTATCGACGGAGATTGTAAACAAAATTATAATTCACGTCGTAAATTCATACTTGAATGCAAATAGCTTCTTGGTGATTTTATGCCGATGATTTTTCTATACGAAACTGTATTTTTAACCGACATTAAGGAATGACGCTGTTCTACTGGTATTTTCAATCGGTCCCCAATTGACTGAAAATATACATCATTTTCAGTCAATTGCGGACCGATTCTGATAGTAATTACCAAGCAAAATGTGTAGCTAAGTATTTAATATGTAGTAGAAGATAATACCTAGGGTCCTAGGCTGTCACAATAGTATATTTTTTTACAAGGGACGAAACCACCTCGTTATACACGAGGTTGGTTGTTATAATCTCAAGCGTACAGAGGGAGGATGACCAAACCGAGCTGTAATGGGTTACCACCGACAACGACTCTCCCTCCCCCTTGCATACTTTCCAATCTCGAATGATTACTTGTATAAAAAAATTAAAAATGAAAAGAAAAATTGCAACCACCTTGTTAAAATTACAGAGCTGAGAATCAATTTCCTTTAAGTACAAGTAAACAGGAAAATCCCATTAATCAGGCTGTATAGCTATCTCCTAGTTTAAATTAACTATGCTAATTCTAGTATGAATGATAGTGGTCTAACTGGATCTTGTTAGCTTTAGCTGAGGCGTCTTGCCTCAGTTCACTTCCAACCGAGATAAGTATATTTTTTCTAAGACTAAAAATAAATAATCATTACTCGTTGCAATAATCAGACTAAGTCTAATATTATAAATGCGAAAGTTTGGATGTTTCTTGCTTCTACATGCCAAAACTAGGTACTGAATATGCAGATCTAGCTAGATAACATAATTATAGGCTATATTTATCACGCTGCTAGTTATACTGAATGAAACTAGTTGTACCTAAGTGTAAGTATGCGTAAATGAATATATTTGACGCGTAAAATACCTTTTACCATAATGAGACTGTATGAATTTCAACTAATGTACAAGTAGCAGGTACATTTTTTTATTTATTTTGGATCAGAAAGTTCCGGCCCGTCGCTACCTTGCTAATGAGTCTCCGTCATATCAATATCGTACTTCCTCAATTGACTACACTCAATTACTGACAAGTAAAAGCAGTCGAATTAAAATTTCAAAGCACCGACCTTAAAATCTCAAAGACTATAATCATCCAAAGCTCCTCACACGAATAAAAAGCTAATTGAGCATAATTTCACTCAGTAACACGTACAATCAAATCTCATAGTACATAATAAGTATTCTGTGCACGATAGAGATGTGAAAATGTAAATGCGGCAATATTATCGATAATTTACGCGAAGCCGATCGTTACTTACCACCGCTTTCGATTTCCACGCCGCGGCCGCCAGCAACGCCTAACCAAACCATTTTATCATTATCTGCTTAGCCACTTGTTGGAGAGTGAATTATGATTTTATACGAAGCGCGGAATAATAAGTTCTTAAAAGATTATGCTGGTTTTCTCTGATCAGGCGTGAATTCACCTATTTAGATCATAAATATTAAAAAGAAAGGAACACCAACCAATACATTTATTTTACTGTAAAACGTCCATTTAAATTTAATTTAAAGAAATATACAACCACTTCCATTTATTTATAACCTAAAACATTTACCGCTAGTGAAACTAATTCATCGATAAAAAACTTCCGATGGTGTGAATTGATATTTTATTCGAATATACGAAGCCATCAAAACAAATTTATTGGACGCCAACATTATAGCAGGATATAATTTCACCAGTCGAACAGCTCAATCGATTTATATTGTAGGTTACTAGTGCAGTCATTTCGATTAATGACTATATCGTAAATATATTATCTTATCGATTATCGATAGAAATCGGAAACATTGACTTTAATTTATCATATTACGGTTTCAATATTAGAAGCTTGTTTGTAAGTTAATAGACGAAAAGTAGGCAAAGAATAAAAAATAGAGTATTTTACATCTTGGGTATTTTTCTTTCGTTTTTTAGAAAGATGGATGCTGCTTAGGACAGCTTTTATCGCGTTGTTTGGGGGCTTAAGGCCAGCAGTGGACGTCTGTGGTGATGATTAATAACTCACATCATACCTACTGTTTAAAATTCAATGCATTTGCATGCATGCATCATTCACTTGCTTCCTCAGAAGCAACAGTTGATATGATCGATATGTGTCAAATGAAACAATACCATACCTCCGCATAACTGCCTTATCGATGTCTTCATCGTATGGCATCTTTACTCGGGTTTCTCATTCAAAAGTATCGAAAAACGACAACACGAAACTATAAACTGCGGCCACTAACTATAAATACAACGAATAGTAAAAGGGACTTCAAGAACTAGTAAATAGTACTTCTACCGGCGGCTTTGCTCAATAGGTAAAACAAATATTCTATCAGCGAATTAATTTTGGGAATCGAAGCAGGATCTCCGAAAATTGCCAATTTAACTCACACATTTGTTACACAGAAAAAATCGCAAAAGTGTCCGGAAATGTAGAAAAAGTTATTTTTTAGAATTTCTGAACAATATGTCTATCGTGTCAGCAAGTTATAGTATTAAGATGGATGAGAACTATCCCTCAATTATTCCGTATCAGAGAAAGCTCAGCTTAAGTTTAAGCTGTAAACAGTTATTGGGTGGTGCAAGGCGTGCATTTACATAAGTAGTGGAGCTCCAGGCAGTAGTGGAGTCCGGGCGAGCCTTCGCGTCGCCCACGCGAGCCTTGTTACTGCCGACACGCTCTCTGCAGCTAGTATTAATGTTATTGTTGTTATGAGCAATGAGTGCTATTGCAGGACGCTATGTATAAAGACAATCCTGCAGATTATGATAGCCAAAGGGCGTTTTTCTAATTTACCGCCGTCTGGTATGGTTTCTACCGTTTCGGAAAACAGAGAAAGCGAAATGTAAGGATTTTTAAGTTTACGTCTTTAATTTATGGATACTACTAACGGTAGATCGTTTAGCGCTTTCGTTTTGCCTTCCGTCCATTTTAATATTTGATTTAAATCAATTTTAAAACACTAATTTACCTCCTATTAATTTCAGTTCACATATTAGCAAAAACACGTGGTAGCAACGATTTGTATGCATCACTATATTAGTTTAATTTATCTATTTGAATATAAAGCTGTCTCACAACTTAGTCTGGCGGTCGCCTACGTCTGCCACCTGCCAAATCGTATAAATCAGAGAAACAGTTAATTAATTAACAGTTGAATAACGCTAACAGAAACTAATAAATCTACAATAATCCGATAACGATCGGAACTGGCAATGGAGACGTGAATGAAAGGTTATCGTTCAATATGAATGAGAGCGAACCTTGATGGTGTTGGAAGGACTAACGTTTAATAAAAGTAATCTTTGCAAGAAAGGCGTTTTTTAGAACTTGAATAGTTGGTCAAAGGCCATCTACACGTTTGATTGAACGTTTGTTTAGTACGTGGGCAAAATAATCGGTTGGTATTTCAAAAATACAAAAAAAAAAATGCTCTATTTACTTAAGGTTAGATTATGCTGTGTGAGAGATTACTAGAACTATTTTATCTGATGATGATTGCCTGAAAAACAACAAATTATATTCTCCCGATTCAAAAAGCCCGTATTTAAAATGCATATAGATTGCATTCAGTTTTACAATTAGCGATCTAGCAACAAAGGTTCGCAAGTGGTCTAGCCGACATAACATTACAACCAGGCCAGTCACGATTTACTTGCACGCAAGTGATTCTCAACAGCGAATGGATATTAAACGGTTTATTTTAAGATTATTATTTGTACATAATTGATTTTTTCCTTTAAAGAGCTGAACTGGTTTTACGAGACTGCATCTTTAGAACACGGAGTTGAAATCGAATGGTTGAGCAGGTAAACGTTCTATTTCTTATGAAAATTGATGGTTTCACATACGCACGGTTGTAGGTAGAACCATTCTATTGTGGTGTGGTGTGTCCTGTGGCATCAGTGGTACATCGGTTTCATACAATTTATATGATTAGAGACACATTATAACAGCGACGTGACCCAACACAACGCACAAAGTAATAATGAATTTCTAACCTTACGAAATGTATGAAATTGATATGCATCTCTCGCGCGACTACACACCATATAAGAAGTGTGGTGCTAGCTTAAGGCGCTGACTGTACCTACACATATACTAAACTTCAATAGTAGCACTTTCTAAGCTTTAGGTACAGTATGTATTATATTATCTGTGCTTTAGGATACTTTTTCATCTATTTTATTTTATTCAGGGAAAACTTACAGCTAAAAAATTACAAAGTAAGGAAAGTTAATGTAACTAAATACAAAACTACTATTATTATAATGTGTTGTGTGTTCGTTTGCTCACAATGTTGTATACATGTTTAGCATAATGCTATTATAAATAATTTCTCTAACTCTATATTTTGTTTTATATACACACAACATATTTATTAGGTCATTTAATTTATTCAACATTTTTCGCACGCATACACATATTTATACTTACAAAACTCTACATACTTATACACTTTTGCTTAGGGCTTGATCTTAGTTTTAGTTTTATTTTTATTTTTTACTTATACTTATTGTTTTAGTTTTTAGATAAGGTAACTGATTTTTGTTTAACCTCGAATTTCGTTTCGATTTGATGTTTTGGTTATACTTAGTTTCGCTTTTCTTCCAATTGTTAAACGTAATCTATGTTTAAACTAATACCTACCATTGTACTTTAGTCGCACTCCCGGTGTCTGTGAGGCAGAGTAGCCCTCGCGTCTAAACACAAGTTTTACTTAGTTAGAGCGAGGAGTCGATGCATTTTCAGCACTAAGGTTTTAGGGTAGAGTACTTTACCGAAAGGTAAACTTAAATGTTATAGAGATAGTAATTAGTTTTAGATAAGTACTCTGTTAACCTTTAGAAACCATTTTTTTGAAAATAAATACTTTTTATTATTTTATTATTATTATTATAAAGATATGACTATAAATTATAATCGAAACACGGTAGATGGTGTATTTTATGGCAATTTCATGATGATATCAGGTAATTAGGTAAGTAGCTACTGCTAGCAAGTATTCGAAAGTATTCGAAGCTCATCATTGAAAGAAAGTTCAAATTAGTCAAGAAATTGTAGAAATCTATGGAAATGCCAAATGTTTCGTGATTCTATTCTCTGGTAATTCTGCACTTATCTTTGTTTGATTCATAGTCATGGTATCAGCCGATCGACGTCCACTGCTGGATGACGTCCACTGCTGGATAACGGCCTCCCCTAAAGATCTCCACAATTACCTATTCTCTCTATCCAGCTATATCCCGCCAATCGCTGAATAATATTAAATAAAAATAAATAAATCATTTTTAATATCCACTCGATAAACGCTTGAATAATAAGCACAGCGAATCAAAAACATCAAACACAATCAGCGAAACTACCTATACCTACTCACTCACTTCACTCTTAACAGATTTGTTAACTTTGGACAATGAGGACAATTTATAGCATCGGATTGGTTTACCTACCTACCCTCAGGGCATGTAGCACAAGGGAACGGGTCTCGTCAGTATCTCTGTAAATACTGTCTAAGATCTAAGAGCCTGTGTCCGCGAGAGATAAATGTCTAATCGAATTATAACAACAGTTTACGCCCGTCGCCGATCAACTTGATATCAGATATGGGATGAACGTGAACATGCCTGCAATTGCTCTCTAAGAGGGGCATCATCAAATGTTTAGACATATTTCTGTGAGATGGAGATAGATTAATAATAATAGTTAGTGAGATTCGTGTAGATACTTCAGACATACCTAGGTAAACACTAACATTGCCACCGACGTACATGTCTGTTTTCGAATTGCTCGAGCCATGGCGTGGCCGCGCGGGTCGCACTACAGTGACCGGCAGTGAATCAGTTAACATAATTTTGATAACGTTGGTGTTATTCCAACACAAACACCTCATTCCTATGAATACTAAAACTGCTAACGGCTATTTTCCGCGAAAAAAATTTGTTAAATTATTAAAAAACGAGCTGCTATTAGGGACAGTACCGCACCCAACGTTAATAATATACAAACAAATTCCAATATTTAGATTGTTTATTTGCGTCTTCATACAACACACAGTAGTACGTCACGAAGGCCAAGGCTAAACCTCAGTATATGTGTACTGTGGCTAAACCTAGTATTTTGGTAGAGAAGCAATAACACAGATTCTTTATTTGACATCGACGAATCCAATCATATATCATTATTCCAAACAAAAACGACTTTCAATAGAATTAAAAAACAAATCCCACGATAGCAAACATGCCTACGTCCGTTTCAAAGGAACCATCCATCTAGTCACTCAAATAAGACTAGCTCAACGGAATACACGCGAGAACTACAATAAAACGACTCGCAGACAGGCCCTAGGATGTAGGGACGGGCAGGGTACAGAATTGATTGTTTAGCCGGATTAAAGTTGCCGGACAAATCTTTCAAATCTCAAATACGAGCATTACAATAACATCATCATCAACATCATCAGCCTATATAAGTCCACTGCTGGACATAGGCCTCCCCCAATGAGCAAAGAGCCCCCCAGTCTTCAGCTTGACGCATCCAGCATCTACCTGCAGTCTTTCGCAGATCGTCATCCCACCTGGCCGGAGGGCGTCCTTCACTACGTTTACCAAAAAAATCCACAAAATATTCTTTAAAAACATTGTTATTTTTAATTTTTGCGGAACTAATACTAATCCTTCAAGAAAATATTTTAATGGGACCATCTAGGTATCACAATAGTCTTTTAAATAGAATAATAATCATTAAAATCTGTCCAGAATTGACAGATTTTAGACAAGTTAGTTAGTCCTCTGTACGTTTACTTATGTGTGTGTCAGCAAAACAACTCTCTTGTGTACATTTCATAAGCACACAAGTTACGATCCAATGTAATCTGTCTATTTATTCCTATAAAGACCATTTCAATACCATAAATACGGCTCTTATATCCATACTTGTCCGGCTTTTAGCACTAATCTGAGCACAATACGCCCGTGGAAATATTGTGGCAGGCCTGGCAACACCAGACAGGTAATATCTGTAATGGCAATGGAACTCACCGGCAAATGCTTCAGATAGAATTCTGAAACGGGTTGCAAGTAGTATTAGACTTGAGAGAATACAATCTGCAGTATTATGAATGTACACTGAACAAATATTAAATACTTGTACTATTCTTTAGGAGCCTTTATAGATGAATAGTTTGTTTTTTGTTAAACTAGATTTGCTGGACCGACGACATTGTAGCGGCAGCAGGCAGTCGATGGATGGAGGTGGTTCAGGACCGCTATTCGTGTTTCCGGTTGGAGGAGGCCTATGTTTTAGCAGTAAAATGTTATCGAATACATTCTACTGCTGATCGGGCTGAAGATTATTGCTTATTAAATTTTTTTGTGGACAAAGAACTGAATATTTCCTAGTACCTATATACTATACGCAAAATTCTACATGCAAATGATTTCATATCGTGTATCGGCATGCCAGAAACATCAAATCAGGAGCTTTGATCGGAAACATCAGCAGTCAAAGCGAGGATTTCAACGTAGAAACATTAATATTTAATAACTAAAAAGGTTATTGAACTTCGTTTCCAAAACGCGTTTATTGACTTTGGCCTAGCATCAGCTATTAAAGCGAACAGATAAGTCAAAACAATTTAGGAAACATAAAATTGAAAGGCTGCCAAACGATTTATCAATAAATATAAATTAGATCTACCTACATATGCAGAATTTTCTTTTGGTTTTTTTAAATCTATGTACATATACTGAAGTTAAATTTACTTATACAAATTTTACTTCATTTTGTTCCTTTGATTTTTTTGTCAATTCTGATCAACGTGTTTGACTTTGATACTGCACAGTTATAAAACAAGATATCTTAACTTTAGCATTCAATTATAAAGCCATCATCAATGGCATAAAACAGCCGCATCCCCGAGTACGAATGAATCTTCACTGATGCCATCAATCTACATGCCAAGTGTGCTGTGGTATCTATACTAATATTATAAAGAGGAAAGGTTTATTTTTTGTTTGTTTGTATACATATAAGCATGAATAGGCTCAGAAAATATTGGACCGATTTGAAAAATTATTTCACCGTTAGGAAGCAACACTATCCCCGGTCCCTATCCGTACCTAAACCGTGCGAAGCCGAGAAGGTCCGCTAGTACATTATAAATCCACCATTTGAGGCCACAAGCTCAGGTGCAACAAACAGTATGACATAACTGATGAAACATGTAGATAGCCACCAAGAGAAAATGCAAACACGGAAGCTTGTAGACTACAGCTAGACAAGTGTTAGAGCTACGAAGATACATGTTCGGTTCCAATCACGAGAATTAACGCTGTATCGTTCCGGCATGCATACAAATAATACATTAAAATAACAGGCCCGTTATGACATTCTGTCCTAACCGCGTACTGTTATATGGAAATGAAATACAAGCTATAAACGCAGTAACATTACTGCATATGAGAGGGGTTGTCATTATGACTCGTACGAATGATAGAAGCTTACTTCTTTAGAGAAATAACACTAAAGTATAAAAAATCAGAAGATGCAGACGATAGATAGAGCTTAGTTTTTGATACATACATACATTATACCTATGTATGTAGGTATTTTAAACGACAATAAAGGAGGTGGTTATATGTCCAGCTGTATGATTGTTTATGAATGATCGCTGATATCTTCGTCATTTGTGACCGATGTCGATGATTCTTTGACTATTGTATTATAGAGGAAGATTTCGGGGTCGTCCCCATACAAAATATTTTACCATTGAAATCCCCAGGGATTACTGTTTGTCCCGTAAAACTTAAAAAAAACAGTGTATATCAAAAGAAATACGAAGTCGGTTTTTAGTAATTTTTTTAAACAAAATGTTTGCATAGGTATTTGGTTGTGGATAGCTCTTTTTAATAGAACCTTTAAGAATAACATGAAGCGAGATATTTTGGTATCATGAAGAGTTATTATAATATATAAAGCTGGATTTGATATAAACAGTGACAACCTGTAGTATTATAATTACTACATTCACATAACAACATGTAAATGTGTTGGATTGAAACGGTGTCTGCTCAGAGACCAGTAAACCACATGGGAACGCGTAGACACAACGACGTGGGTGAATGTTAATCACGTTTTCGAAGAACATGCCTATTCATAATTACCCGGTAAGTACGTCCATACCATTTACAAAATGTTTGAAAGCCATAAACATTCATAAGCGATATGAAAGCCCGCACGGGGAAGACAATGAGACAGGAATGCAAATTACATACATTTACTATGGAAATTTCTCTCGACAGCTTTGTTCGTTTATGAAATGCTTTAACGAGGCGCCGAAGGGTTTGTTCGTGCAATATCCTTTTATGGTAAAAATGGTAGTTCAAAAACGATAAACATTATTATCTTAAAAATAACTTCTTGACCTAGCTATATTGATAAAACCTTTGACGTCAAAACGCCCTTGTAACATTCACAAATATTAACATATCGTAATAGCTTTCACTATCATAAATATTTTATTAAATGCCAATAAAAATGGCTATAAAGCTGCAAGGTCGTATAGAAGCAAACATATGGATTCGAATACCAAGTCGATTTAAGATGTTGACCTTTCATCTTTCCTGCAATCATTTTCCTTAAACAATACTAGAAATATCACTGATCAAATATCACATATCAATATACTAGTATATACACACACCTTTAAATTCACAAAGAACTGGTTAGAGCCTAAAACGTTCAACGCAATGTTTGGTGTCTCTTAAGCCTCGTTTGCGATTATTATAAAGCCTATATCACATAATACAAGAGCAATAAAATACCAAGATCAAAATCAAAGTGTCAATGAAACCTTTACGCGACGATTGACGCAGATAAGAACAATAGGAGTCTGATTGACACGAACTCAATAGACGATGAACGCTGGATATGGAGACCACTTAACGATCTTATTGATGCGAATAAGATCCTCTTGGAATCTTGGCCTACACTGCGTGAACAAAACTAATATTAATATCCCACATACGTCCACTGCTCATTAACAACTTGCTACCCTAAACGTTTACCATAATCCTACCAACCGTGCTGGTAGGCGGCTTCGTAATCGCAGTAGAAGTGTGCTGCTGAGGATCCCTAAGTCGTCGCTTACTGTATCTACGGTTTGAGTTGTAGGTCGGGGGGGTCAATTCTTAGGCCGCAACCACCACGGCCGAACGATTATGCTACTTTGTAATTTGAAAACCATAACGCGCGGGACTTCACGCGCAGACGCAAGTTATGAATAAGGGCCAACACCAAACACTCAGACTATAAGTCACGTCGAAGCTATAATAACCAATGACAAATGGGTAAAAGATCACGATATTCAATATTTCCAAGCATCGTGTTTCAGCGAATGACGCTTAGTCGTGAGCTTTGAAACCAAACCACTTGTAGCTTTCTATTCGTACAATGTTCTAACCACGTATGAAGGTATAGCGCACTTCATTATGGTGTATCACCCTGCTATACCAATACACGCACGCCGCTCTGATCACGAAATTGTAATTGATATCTCGATATCGTGTGTTTCTAAATCAATTCGGTTCTCTATATGGGTTAATTTTGTAACTGTTTTGACCACAGCTATAAGTAGACGGATTATTACCGTACCGTGTGTAGGTATGTCGGTAAGGTGGTACCTTTAATAGAATTGTTTTCTTTCTTCGAAATGTCGAATGTGGGAGTTGAAATTGGGCGACCGGAGAATGTATGCCGAACGGCCTACGTGCTTTATATGTATGGCCCATTTGTTTATGATCGTTCAACAGCTGTGTGCTAGTTATTGAGGTTTTAAACTAATGATGTCATCATTGCATTATCATTATTGAGCTCCACCTGAATCCACAAACATTGAGTTAAATATGATAAAACTGGCATCAGTTTGTTTGACAATCTACCGAGCTTAGCCTAGGTAAGAAGATGGTAAAATTGAGATCTGCAGGTATTTGTGCCTGGACTGGTTGTATAACGTCAACCTCTACAGCCAATATTGGTTCACGACTGAGCCTTATTTGCTTTTATCTCAAGGGAGGTAATGCCCATAATTCCCCGCGCTGGGCATGCAGGCCCGCCCCTTTGTCGTCTCCAACGAAACCCGCGGTAAGAGTTGGGGAAGTGCAAATTCTAAGCCGGCACCATACGGCTTGTACAATGTATACGAGTATATCAGTCTATTTGTGCACATAACACGAGTTATTAATTTGGGAGCTGATGATGATGACGTGTCCAGTAATATTAATGAATGTTCGGTTCTTAACCTCGTAGAATGTAGGTAGTTCTAAACTGTAGAAGCCAGCAGGAGCAAGTACAGTTATCTACAAAACGAACACATTATATTGCAATTCAAATACCTACTCAATTACGAAATAATCTAAGCCGTAACAGTTATAGTCTCGCAAACGTATAATACTATGCGGATTGGTTTTACACTTGTAGGAAACATTGCATAATTCTAGATTAGAAATAGCATGTGACCTGCATGTTTAATACGATAACACTGTAATTGATTTAGCCTATGCATATGCATATCATCATAGCAGCCTATACACGTCCACAGCTGGACATAGGCCTTCCCCATACGACGCCACAGATAGCAGTCCTGAGCCGCCTCCATCAATCGACTCCCTGTGACCGTCGTTGTTTCATCCAATGGAATGATATAAATATATCTAAAATAAATAAAACTGAAATGTCTAACTGTCATGTCACAAAAACAGTGTTGTTTCCTAAATTTGAACTTATACTCATGTAGGTACGTTACCGCTTACAACAAAACACCAAAAATGTTTCGTCTGTTTTAATAATATTGTTAGAAATAAGTTAAAACCACATCAACAACAACAAAACAACCGTACCCAGTTGATATAAGACTAAATCCAGCATTAGTGTTGCCGAGAAGAATCAGCCACCACCGTGAGAGTTATCTTTACCCTTCCCTGAATCCCTGATGTGACCGCATCCTCTCGCAGTAGGTAATGTTATAACTTGTCGTACTGCGCTACAAATAGCCCGCTATGTAGGCTAATTGACGAAATGGCAAGCTTAGTGCGGCGTGCTGGGATTGTATGACTTAATCATTGTCGCTAGTTCTAGGTTTTTGGTTCAGCTATTGGACTGACCTTGACTTTTAGGTTTTGGTACAGAATTGATACTTGGAACCACAATGAGCGAGATATCGTCCTATCTTCAGCTTGCTGCATCTTACATCTGTCTGAAGTCTTACACAGGTCGTCAATCTGCCTGGCCGGAGGGTGTCGTACACTACATCTAACTATAGTCACCGTCTCCACGCACGAATATGTAACCCGAGTGGTTGTCGTAGTTTAGTAATTATGTTAGGCCCATTGCTATATCAATCTAACTACCTAACCTATCACCTTGTATGTCACAGCTAATTTTAACTTTCACTTTAATTAAATAGCTTGTCTTCCTTAAATAGATCTTCAATTAATTGGTGTTGAGCCATCAATCTAGTATCTCTCTTTTACATTCCTCATATATAATTCCGTTAGGTTAGTTCCTTCTAATTTATAAAACATTGTAAACTGCGGTCACGGGGGTCAATGTAATTTCCTGCTACATTCGCCACGTCGCCGCGCCGCCGACATGCTCCATGTTACAGAACGCGCAATGTTACCACACTTCTAATCTAATAATCCAATTGTACAAACTAACGATCGAACAAGATGTCATGATGAGAGAAAATTAATACATGGGGAGTGCAACGGTTGTCGCCTTGCCTGTTACTATGCAAATGTATAACATGTAACGTCACCTACGTTACCTGTTGACCGAATCAACATGAACAGACGTTTGTGATGACAGATTTAAAACCTGTATCGTTACCGTAACCATAGGGAAGTCAATAAATGCTCAGGCTGGCTCGGCTAGCTGCTCGCTCTGACTCGCCGAGTCAGGGAACTGCACGAAGTGATAAGAAACGTTATGGTAGACCTCTATCAGACATATAAAGTTCCCGCGAGTACAATTACCATCACGACCGTAATTATTAATGAATCAGGGAGCCGAGCCGCGCCTACTGTTTAAATTACAAAACACAGCATTTGTAAACTTTTCCAACTTGTAGTTTATGTAGAATGTACATTTGGAATATCTTCACGCTCTTCAATAGAGTTTGCAAACATCTAATCACCATTTACAAACACAACCTCAGCCTAATGCTAATATTTGTACAGCGTACGCAAGCTTTCAGAAACGCAGTCGAGGCTAGAGGGAATTTATTGTAAAATAAATATTGCCAACTAGCTTCTAGCCCGCGGCTTTGCACGTGTTTTTGGAGATAAAATGTAGCTTATATGTTAATCCAGGTTTAGAACAACAACTGCACAAAATTTCAGCCCAACCTGTTTCATACTTTTGTCGCGAAGAGGTAACAAACATACAATATCAAACAAAAGACTTCACAGAAAGGCAAGCATGTTTGTAAAACTACATATTTTGTTTACTCGTAAATTTTTTTTTCAGAAGTATCGGGTACAGGGGTACAGGTCGTACATAACGAAAATATTTTTATTTATTTATTAGATTAAAAAAAAACAATAAAAAGTGTTACTAGATTGAAAGCATTATAAAGTGACTCAGTCATATGCCATTTCTCGTGCTGATACTGAAAATTATAGTAATGTATTATTATATTTATCGTATTCATAGTAATGTAGACAATTTTCACAACGACTTCTTATAAATTATATCCGCGAGCTAAGCTGCGGGCCTTCGCTAGTCATGAATAATTACAAGATTACAATCTCTTCTCTCCAAAGCAGTAGTGTGTGCTGTACACTCGTCATCCTCAATTAGTACGCTAGTGTTGGCGTGCACTTAACGTAAATAGAACGACAACTGTTACCTATCATCTGGACGGTAACTAAACACTCTTTAGCTATACTAATTACACGTGCTGAGTTCGTTTACTGTCCGTGATTTTATGCATTACAATTAGAATTACCGATCATATTTTTTTTTGTAGATTTTTTGGCGCTTGATTTTTGGGGCTTTAAGATCTATTAATGCTTAGTTAGATTACATTTCGTGAATCAGCACTTCATCTTCTGATGCAATAGCAAAGTATATATTTGCTACTTAAGCCTATATAAAAAATTGTATCAAACCCGTGGTTCTTACTGCCTGTATAATTTAAATGACACAATTTTTGGGGATCAACGATAATGCGAATTGTGAGCCATATCTCTGTCTTCTAAACCCCTTCTACTAGATTAATTCCCATACTAATAAAGTAATACTACTGAAGCATGGCACAGTCCCCTTTCAGTAATCAGATCAATTGTGTCAATGGAAGTGCTGCAGCCACAATCAATCGGGAGACAGCTGTTGCACTGGATTGAGAAGAGCACTCTTGTCAATTGAACTGATCATGTTCCATCAATTTGATGACTTTGATGAGCAATCGCTTATATAAAGACCTCCTTTTTATTTTTTGATTGCGAGTTGTGGTCACTTCAAATATTACTGAAGCTCGTTCAGCTCCAGTAAACGGCTTCAGTTATGAAATTCGTTGTCACCGACAGCAGTGCCGTTTTAACTTTGCTATAGTTATCAGTAGGGCAAGCACGGGAATTGTAGTCTAGGGTAGAAAAGAGAAAAATTACATCACTTTGCTATAACTAAATTATTTAACATTCATTTCTTAAATCTTAATAATGTACGCAATGTATAACGAATTGACGATGTGGTGTCAATATTGTCTATTCTTCCCTAGAGAACAATCCCCGTGCTTGGCCCACAGTATCAGTCTACTTTCGTGAAAGGACCATAAGCATTCCTTTAAAGATCTTTTATTTAACACAAAAGAATAAATCGTTTATAAACAACGAGGTCGCCTGTAATGCTACCAGAGACATCGCCCGCATTTTTTTTTATATACATACTTATATAAAGACAGAATGTAAGGTTCCTACGTTATAGGAGATGGTTGCATCAAGAAGGCCCCAGCAGTAGGGAAACACATAATATTTATCTTGTTGACGATCTTCGTTATAGGGTTTTAATCAAACAGACATATGTAGAGTACTTAATGTCTGTAAAGCTAAACTATACGATAATACAGAAACCGAAACAAATTCCAAACTTGACAAGTCAATTGCCCCCGAACATCTTAAGAACCTTCACCGCAGGACATCAATTCGACTCAGCCATTACATAGGATCAGGTTGTCTTTCAAAACATCCTAAGACGGATGTTGCTGTAGATAAGAAATACGATATTAAAGTAGTAAAAAATGTATATCTACCTCTGAATTGAACAGGTAATAAAGCAGATATTTTCACGGTACAGGACAATTCGAAATCGATCTCGCTAATTCCACGGGTAACCATGACCGTGACACTACAACACAAAAGGCGCAAGGGAGAAGCTTTACGTCCATTCATGCAGACAACCTCATTGTTCCCTATAATCCAGCAACCGTAGAACCCTTAGAAACGGACACATCAAACGCTGCAAGGGATCTTAATACTCTGGACACGGTGTTTGATCCAAATGCAGTTGAGCTCTCGGAATCTAATAAAGTAGATGTGAACATTAATGACCGAAGGGTTCTTGATAAGCCGGTCGGTGCAGGGACGTATGCCAACAAATCAACGTATTAAACCGTTCAATAGAACTTCACATAGGGGCGATGATGACGCGTCATAACTTTTAATTAAAATGGAACATTAATAAAGGCTGGTGTGGAATTGTGAGAAAATACGAGGGAATCCGATGACAATGGTTATAGGCGTGTAATTGATTGTGTGTGAGGTGCTATAAATTACGATGATAATGAAATTGTCGCGCGACTTCTGAATAGGAAGTCGGCTGTCGCTTGGTGTTTGTGCTGTAAATCAATAATAGTGTAATCATGTCATGTTTACTATGTGTAGGTATATCTCGGAATTATCAAAGATTCTCAAACGGTGGGAATTTCACGACTTTTGTAATTTCACCGCTTGAACATAACGAATGAAATATTTATATATCTTTCTTATTGGCTTTATTTAGCTTTCACTTATCAAAACTAAGCCAAGTTGAGTAACATACATTCCACAGAACATAAGCCGTGCCCTCATGTGAAATAATCTTATTTTACGTAACACTGAACCGAAAGGCTTACAGCAGTAAGCCACTAATAGGATAGGTACCGTTCCATTCTCATGCACAGAACATCATAATGTAAAATTTATCTAATTTGTTGTTTATATGGAAAATGAGATCGATGATGATGTCATCACCATAGCAGCCCTTTAAGTTACATCCACTGCTGGATATCCAGCGGCAAGAGCCTGCAAAAATTGTAGGAAGCCAACAAAGGCCTCCTCTGTCCTGTGCCTTTCGCATCCAGGTATTATGTAAATAATATCAAAATAATACTTGTACAATATACCTACCTACAGTACTTTCGTAATGTGTTTTTTTTTAGAAAAATTATCTTAGCACCGATTTATCGTAGAAGAGA
Source organism: Eupithecia dodoneata (assembly GCA_947044415.1). NCBI lineage: Eukaryota > Metazoa > Arthropoda > Insecta > Lepidoptera > Geometridae > Eupithecia > Eupithecia dodoneata. The sequence goes on along the minus strand of OX345674.1, from coordinate 11,250,080 downwards.
AATGTTTTAATTTGAAAAACTCAACACCAATACAAAATCTTTTGTTAGGGCCCCGAAAGTGGAACACAATTGTTGCTAAATATTTGAATGCTGAGAGTGCAATGCTTCTTCGAAATAAAATTAGCCACAATGTCACAAAAAGCTGCGATACGATGACAGACAATTTAAGCTCGGAGAGATTCCAATATTTTAGCATAATAAGACTTGAAATGCGTATTCAAGAAATAAAACTGTCCCCAAAAATGTTTCGTGGAATATACGGTCTCGTAAAGTTTGAAAATGTCCGTGACGCTATAAACACTAAAGTGGAATAACGACCAACTTAACTTACAAATTCAGTCGAAATTCTCGTTAGGTTCTTAATACTGTATTGAAAATAAATGTTAATAATAGGTACTATGGTGTTAATAAAAACCTTGGAGATTGGTTGACATTATTGGGGGAGTCAGGGAACAACACGATCTTTGTAGATCGTGTTGTTCCCTGTTTTAGATACATTAATTTATTTATTTTGGACTTTTAGACTTGGAAATAACATTTATTTACATTTCATAAAAGAAACGAAAGCTCAGCATGCTTTAAAAAGACACATTTCCACTTCTTAGCAGTTGTTTAAAATGTAAGAGCTTTCTAGGTCTCATCCCAACTATGTACATTTATTAGATATCTATGTATCCCTATAGCATATTGCGATATTACAAAAAACGGTTACTTTCACCTAAAATAAAATAATAAAGACATTCGCTGTTTATCCCCCGACAACTATTAAGGTAGAGAAGTTACTGGTCGCACATAGGTACCTCTAACAACTCTATAATTCGACGATACTTAAAAATACATAAATAGAACTAAAAAATAAATGAGAATAACTTTCTTTGTACATATCTAAGGGAAAATGGACCGTAAAACCAGGAAGCGGCTACAACGTAAAGTGAGAATTGCTAGAGCGACAGTAAAGATCTTTACGATTTACCAGATTATTTACAACTTGGTTGAAATGAGATCGTCGACACGGAAGATGTTAAAACTATAATATTAAATCAAGTTTATGGGGACATGGGACTATTTCCCATAGTTTTTAAAAGTTTAAATGTTTTAACATACACTTTATAGGAAAACACATAAAACAACTATAAACGAAATAGGTTTTAACAAACTTTTACAAATACATAGATGAAATCTCGTTTGAAAAATGTTTAATCTTTTGCTTGCAAGTCTATAGCCACTTTACACCCGGATTAAAGAATAATTAATTATTCTTAATAGTTCCCTCGGAACTTGCATTGTTGTTCCTTTACAGTTTCTTCTATAGTTTCATCGCGAACGTCTGAAGCAAAAACAGCAGGCCTCCAAAACAAGTCTCAATTATTCCTTCTAACGAATGCTCAGTACATTACCATTGTGTGTTATAGAAAATAATATGTTTTGAGTTTAACTTGTGGGAATAAACCGCTATGGGACCTTCTAATCTGCGTCTTAATCAGTCAACGTTCACAGTAAAGTGCCGTATCAGAAATTCGTTCCCAATTCGTTTCAATTACAAACGCATGTTACCAAACAAATCCTATCAAATGCCGGAGTAGCAAGTCTCCAACGCGCTCGCTCTGGTTTCGCTTTATGAATAATGATACTTTAAAATATCTATTTATGTGAAAGAGTTTTTATGCTTGGAATCGATCTGAGAGTAGTTGGTGTTATTGTTTAATTTATATTTAATTATTTAGTACTTTTTCAATAAATACTTCGGTTTGGAAAATATGTTTATCTCTATGGCACTAAATTTATAAAAAAAACTAATAAATAAAAACTGATTTTATTTTATTTATTTAAATCCTTTTGTTTTGGATTGTTTTTTTATTGAATAGGTTCGGGCGTTTCGACATCTCACTGAAGCTAAATAAATCTTTTTTTTTTTAATTTTGCACATTTCTACTTAAAACCAGAGCTCTGTGTTTCTGCGGAAGTGAATATTCTCAGAATCTCTGATACATAATTTTAAAAGACTAAGAAATCTTAAGTCTATAAAGCTTACTAGTATCCGCTGTAGCGAATAACTTGGAGCGTACACAAAGCTCAGATGGCGACTCAATCGTCACTAGAGATACTACTAATTGGTGGTTTGAAGCGCGCCGCGTATGCGCCCGCGCAGTCGATCAGATCGATGACCCGACCCGATCACACATTCAAGTTCAGTGGAGTTTCGCTTCAGTCTTGTGCTGAAAATAAGATCTTCTGATATACTAATAACATTTTATGTTTTAAAAAAATTATGACTGACCTTGAATTTCTTTAGGTTTACACTTTTTTATTTTATTTTACGGGACAAGTAATAAACCCTAAAGAATATATTTTGAGGGGTGAAGAGAGCAAACAACCTAATGTTTGCTATATTAGCTGGTAGTTTTTTTCTACTGTCTCACTGGCACAAGTCGTGCCCGCGGCTTCGAACTTTTCGAGTAGCCTATGTTCGTCCCAAGGTACTGGTTACTGTCAAATTTCAGTTAGGGGTGAAAAGTTAACAAATAGAATTAGTTTCGCTTTTATAATGTGTTCAGTAGTTTACCGGAGTTATAACAGGCGAACGTTTGAATCTATGTTACATACAAACATTCGCCTTTATAATATTTATATATACGACTTTGACGACCTCTGTGACGCGGTGGGCGAAGGTCCGCCTGCGACGCAGGAGGTTGCGGGTTCGATTCCCGCCTCGGAACAATTGTGTGCACGATCTGCAGATGTTTGTTCCGGGTTTTCTGGTCGTTATATGTACAATAAAAAAAAATATCTATCTATGTAATCTATTATATTAAGTATATCAGTCATCTAGTACCCATAACACAAGCTCTGCTTACCTTGGGGCTAGATGATGCTGTGTGGATTGTCCAGCATTATTTATATTTATTTATTTATTTATATACATATGTGATAGTTTTTACGTAGATAGATAGATACACACAATCACAGCAATCTGAAAGTGTTTGTTGGTCGATCCTCATTTTTTTTATTTGTAATTAAATTCTAAAAGCAGACACTAGATACATTGTAAAATGTAGCCCGTAGGTGGTGAATGATCACTAGAAATACATAATAGAGTTAGACCGATGGCTGCGATCAACCACGCTGATCTTTGAATATTACAATCATGTATATTTAAAACTGGAAATATGTTCTCTGTCGGTAGGATTTATGTAGAAAATGTATATTTTTTCATCGTTTACAAATGTGCCGTAGTTCATTGAACTTCGTTTTTAAAGTATGAAGTTATTTAGAAATTAATGAATTCGAATAAAGATTTACGTTCTTAAACGTTGTCTCACAACGATATAATATAAACTATCATTTACTCGCACTTGGATGCGCGAAATAAGGAGCAATAGGCGGGCATATAGTTACCCAGCAGTGGGCAATTCCAGGCTGGTTATAATGATACATTATATTTGTACACATACGTGTACAAATTTGCCAACACAGCGCTTACTCGTCACAAACGAAGTCGTATCATGAAGCTGTATATTTGACTTCGTAATCCAAAACATGCCAAATTAGGCGCAACATACGTGATATTATCGTAGTTTATGTGGCACAACCGTCCAGGGTCGGGAGGGTCAAGTTGACAACATAATTATCATTTATAAGAATGAGAGGTCAGTACAATTTGTTGAGAACTTCATAAAATTATACTGATTACTTATATATGGGCTTGTTGGGTACAGTACAGACATCATTACTAATCGTAATTAGTTGCAAGAAATATACTAACAGATCTTAAAATTTATATCACATAACTTAATTGGATAATTATTATAACTCGTTGCTTGTACAAAGTTGTTCAAAAAGTTGAGAGTCAAGATAAAATCAATACTTATCACCTTATTTGATAATTTTATTTATATTGACTTGTCAAAGTGTTTTAACGTTTGTAAGCCTAAATATATAAAGTTATTGAAATGTAAAATGTGATGAATGCACTGGAGAATGCACCGCGGCGGAGAGGTTAAGGCTTTAGTGTCCATAACATAACCATGATAAACCAAACACACACGTTTTAAACTTTATGTATGAAGCTGTAGAAGTAGTATTGAAGCTCGTGGACCAATTGCAGCTAAAATTAAAAATACCTATTACAATTTGACGTGACTCAAATGACTCAACACTCAGTGGGCGCAATGCGACAGGTTTATAAATTGTTGATACACCTCATAACATATATACACAATGATTCAAACTCAACTGATATGATTAGATGCAAGTTTTCTATCAAAATAATATCACGTCATTTTGAGTGAACATTTTTGTAGAAAGCAAGAAAACAATGACTCACAAATGTTTCCGCAATCAGGTTATACCTGTTTACCGATAGATGTTCATTGATAATGGTGATTTATTGATTGCTTGAGGATCATTCTTTTGTATGAAAGCGAAATTTAATTCCGTCACTATACCACATCAGAGATAAGCAAGACTTACGAATTCTAGATGGAACCTATAGGGTTAAAAAAGTTGAATAACTCAAATAATGTAAAAAACGAAAATTAAATCGTTGTTTTCTCATTAAGTAAATAACAAAAAAGCTCAATCTCTAAAGCATAAACTGATCAAGACAATACTAAATAAAAGCAAAGTGGTACCAAATGTGAGTAATGTGAAACAGGACGCCCCGCCAGACGCACAGCGCGTATCATTTGTCAAGCGGTAAGCATTCAGACAAAATAAGATCAACTCTATACTAAGAGTAGGTAATTGGTGTATCCGTTAGGCAACTTTAAGAAAAATTTGCGTGCAGATAATGTGTATAAAAATATATAGCTCTTATGATGGGCAAGAGCTTGCTATATCTCGAAATATAATTAAAATATTATAAAAACTAGTGCTTATAAGAAAACAAAGTAAATTAGTTATCATCCATGATACAACAAACTCAAATTGTTACATTAAAACATTCTGACAGCGTCCGCCTAAATACAATAAACATTTTAGCAAATCACTCTTATTTTAACACACCAAATAATTTGAACGCAGTTGACACAAAATGTTTAATTTAAACACAAACCGTCACCCAAACACGACAGCTTCCGAAATACGTGACACAAAACACCAACAATGATGGCAGCATTAATGACAAACCAATTCAATATCCTCAAAACAGTTTTATTATATTAAACATAATTTTTTATTAGACTACATAGGTACATAACGAACAACTAAAATCTAAAGTCATAGATTAATTTAATTAATGTATATCAAAAAGATTTTCGAGTTTTCCAATATTATATATCCCGTTTTAAATGACTTTGTTAATAACTAAAATCTGTTTCAAACCGATATCGTAGTAATTTGAGTTCAATGAACATAAATAAATATTTTTAACTTACAAATGTCAACTGTCAGATGGACACGCCGCGCCGCGTCAATCAGACTAGGGAACAACGAACGCGGTTACTTGGTATACAAATATAATATATTATACAGTGTATACAAATGAAATGCAAATACTGATGCAAATCTATTGAGAAGCCCGCGACATCCAAATAATGAGTGTTTCTATACTGTGACTATACTGAACAGAACAAGTGAAGTGGATGACGCGACAGTGCAGCAGTGTGAGAATAAGCCCTTAGTTAATTTACGCGTGGAATGCCACAAGCAGGGGACAGGGACAGGGCAGCGGAACGGGACGGAATATTAAAAACTTATATCAAAGAGGAATTTAATAACAATGGAATTGAACCAGTATCCGATCACGGTGATAAAATAAATGCGAAACGTACACGCGTGAACGGACGTTCTTCTAATGATAATTTAAACTGGAGTTTAAATGTGTTACAAAGGAACTATAATAAAAATAATTATAAATAGTGCTGGAGAATCCACACAGCAGCATCTAGCCCCCTAGCTGAACAGAGCTTGAGTTATGGGTACTACGAGTAGATGACTGATATATTTAATAGAACACATTACAAGGACAGTTTTTATTATACATAGAAAATACCCAGAAAACTCAGAAAAAATTTTTGGAGATCGTACAGACATTTATCCTAAGGCGGGAATCAAACCCTCCAATCGCAACCTCCTGCGTCACTTGGGGACCATCGCCGCGCCACATCGGTCGTCTATTTTTACGAGCGGCAACTATTTTTGTTGGAGTCTAAACTTTATCGTTAATAAAAGTTTTGTAGCAAAGAGAAATAAAAAAAAATTTACATGGAAGTCTGGATTCCCACACACACATTGCACATTTGGTAACATCACGTAGATACCCACGACGGTAGATCCCTTGACCTTGGTAGAAACAAAGAAAATGCCATTATCCTTTTATTAAATCATACGTGGATAAAATCGCAACTCAATCTTGTACAGCATTGAAATGAACATGTAATGTAGCATAATGACAATGTGTTTCGCATCGCTGGTCAAGCGGAGACAAAGAAACCCTTTGAATGCTATTGTTACTAACTTATAAAGAGATATTGTATTATTACCATCATTTACCGCAATATAATCTATTAAAACAACCTGATGAAGCATTTATTTCAAAAATACTTTTATTGAATCGAACAACTATTTTAAGCCTTGTAGTGTTCGTTCTTATGAAATACGGATACAACGCGTCGAAGATAGTCAATGATGGTGGTTTGTTCCAGCAGAGGTGCTTGAATCCACCTCACAATATAATAAATCAAAGTTATCCTCAAACAAATAAAACGATACTAAGCAAACAGAAACAAAACAAGAGGTTCGGACTACCGTTGGTCGTGTGGTTGATCCCAATAAGTCAAAATTACATGTGTGGGCGGCGCATCGCGCGTGCTGCTGGATGCATTATTCATGCATGACATTGAATAAGTACAAGTGAAGATCCCTATTTGAAACCCTTAACTAAAATAGCTTTTGTCTTGTTCTGCTTCTTTGAAATAAAATGTCACATCAAAATACAACAAGGCAGAGCTTGAAAATAATAATGTAACGGGACAGTAATAAAAGATGACACGATCCAAAAATAACGATGAAAATAAAACTAACAATGCATTTATGACAATCAAAAACGTAAAAGAGAGCATTATATTCGACGAGGAAAATGTTGAAAATAAAGAGTCGCAAAATATAGATCTTTTGTCTGAAATTGATGAAAAAAAGCAGCAGGTAAGTGCGTTTTTAAAACCTGTCCAAAAGATATTTGAGACCAGGCCCTGTAAAGGCAAACAAGATCGCATATTAGCCGGAATTACTGTGTCTGTCACATCGGAACATAACTCGACATTAAATGAGACTACTTCATACAGAGTAAACGTGTTCAAGTTCATATCGAACCACCCAGACGGCAAAACGTCACTTGTAAGCAAAGCTTTTATATTTAGATCAAGATTTGCAGACACTTTAGCCGGAGTGTGGTGTGTAAGAGATGTATCGCTGCTTTCTAAGATTAGATTGCAACTCTGATCGGATCAAAGAAACTTTATTGTATTTGGGTTCGAATTGTACTATTCGAGCAGTACCTAAACTCAATCTAAAAGGGTAACCCTAAACACAATAAATCGCGGTATAAAACCCGTCAGTGCTTTTAGTGTGTATTACTATAATAGTATCATATTTCATACACAAATAAATAATATTAATTGTCTAGCATTATTTATATATTTTATAACCACTTTTGCGAGATTATTATTAAAGATAAGTAATAATATTAAAAATTGCGATGACTTCTTTGCTTTGAGCGGTTTAATTCTTCCAACATTAGGACGGTTGCATCGATTTTCTTGGAATATAATGAGAACAGAACACTGTCGCTGGAGTCACATTTCAAGCAAAAAAAAAAACAATTTGGTTGAACCGCTTGGGAGCTACGATAGCAAAGCACACACAGACAGAATGTATACGCAAAACTATTATCACCCTTATTTTCAGCGTAAGTCAAAAAAAGAAATCACCAAGCCAACAGAAACATATATCAAAATCAATTATCTGAAGACATCAATCATCTTGGTGGTAAAACAAATCATGACAATGATAACAAACGTGACAAATTAGAGTAGTATGATTGAAAACCGACCGAGCTCCTAGAGAGAAACCTGATCCTAGAGAGTCAGGGTTCGACAGTGAACAGCAATTAGATAAGTGGTTGGGTCAATTGGATCATGCAGACTGACACAATGCTACTGAGATGACTCATGAGTAATAGGGATAAGAAAGGAGTTTTAAGATTACCTATAGCAGTGGATTTTTTACATGTCTTTGGCAAAACAAAATTCATTATCTTTAGATTTACCTATTGCAACTACCACCGTTTCCTCTCATAGATAAACATACACCTATTGTATGTTTATCTATGAGAAAGATAATGAATTTTGATTTGCCAAAGACATGTAAAAAATCTTTATCTTTACCCACGGTATGAATAAAACTTTTGAAATGATCATGGGAACTATTATAAATCCATTTATATCGGCTTTTACCAAACTCAAGTTCGAAGTGCTTTATTTATTTTAGACCTTACAGACTTCTTTAGACCTCTTGGACACGGCCATGACTTGTAAATTCAGTTATTCCGTTATAACGTGGTTATTTAAAGCTGGCGCGATTGTATTTGTTTTTTCTTAAGTGACTGAATTTTTCGACAATATGCCAAAAACAAAAGACGGCTGTGCAATCATTACATGCAAAATTAGGAAATATCTCCACAAAATATGGTAAATACTCGTTTAAAAACTCTTGCGTGATTGAAATTCGGAGCCACCGTCCTTCAAACTTCGTGATATTAGAATAAATAAATATTTGTTATTAAAAATAATTATTATTAGGAGTAATTCTAAAGAAAAACCAACATTATTTTACCGGTCCTATTTATAGAACTGGACCTTCACCGAAGTCACGGCCAACACGGACAGTGGACCGCTGAACTCATCAATAGGTCATTAAATGTATTCATACTGCGAGGTGGTCGTTCGGTCGAGGATTGCCTTTGGAATTGCCTTTTATGTCTTACATTGAAGCTGGTAGCACAAGGATGTAATGGCTGATGATTATAGTTACAATATTGAAGGCTACAGTGTAATCATGGACAGAGTGAGACCAAGTCATCAAATGTATAATATATGTATAAGGTATGTTATTGATTTGGATCAGTTGACACTTTCGCTGCAGTGGAGTTAGGGCCCTGGTAGACCACGGCGTGAAGTGTCATGGGATATCAGGTCCAAATAAGCACATTGTATTTGTGTTCGGAGTCTATAGCTGTGTATTTGGGAGTTTAAGGGGGGCTCCAACTGCGTTTCCCAAGCCAACCTAACCTGCACGTGGTACACCTTGCTAGATAACGAACTAAGCTCTGTTGAAAATATAAACAATCTTCATCATTTGATAACTCAGTTTACAATTATTTTCCATTACTTGGCACTGGCAGAAAAGTGTCCACAAGCACTTTATTTTGGCAGCCACAAACAAAAGGCGGCGCGTCGTCGTCGTTTCAGCATGGTCATTTTGGAACATACCTAATTTATTTATTTATTTATTTACCAAATATATGTACTTACATGAGGATTTATGGTGATGCCCATTTAATATCATATGACATTCGATTATATACTTTTAATTGGCCGTCCTTATACTTAATTTTTTTATGTCTTGTTATGTGAAGCCGAAAGTTTTCCTAAAATAAATAAATAACCAAATATATGTATGTATATTGAGTTTGAAGGGAAAGTGGCTAAAGAGCTGAGTGTTGCGTGGACATAGTGTGTTGGCCCTCCGCGGTAGGTACTGTAAACACTCCTCGACAGTACCGATAATGCACTCCTGACAAGACAATGGGATTCGGTTGCTGCATGGTTTATAAGCTGTTCACTTTATTGTCTGGCTCAATGTTTCACTCGCACAACATACCCGTTGTTGGTTGTATAGGTTTACTGGTGCAGGGTGAAAGATATTTTTTCGATGTGGAATGTTTGTAAACAAACAGCCCAAACTTAACCTAAAATCCACTCTGTTGTCTCGTCGTTTATAGGTACCTACGCAATTTACATTACTTATCGATATGAGATCTTTTCTTCCATAGATTTTGCTTAAAATTATATCTGAATTTGACGCCAAGCAAGTAAGTTTTAGTTTTTGTGTCGTGGTTTGTTAACAAACATTCTACATTGAGTTTGGCTAGTATATAGTTACAACATGCTATACCCACACTTGATCACATGATCTCTCACCTAGTGTACAAGATGTAGGCACACATAAGTCGGAACTGAACTAGATAAAACATAATACCATCACACAATAGGTACATAACAGTTATTTACCGGAATATAAACGTGTAAATCGGCACGTCCTGTTCATATTTACTCGTACTTGGCACTTACTTCTAAACAATGAAAATCCCATGAAAAACAGTTCTGCATGTCGCTCTGCGTGACAATCACAATAACACGAGATAAGGTTTCAAGTAAACACTAGCTTTCAAGTAATTTTCAACCTTCTTGTGATAGACATAGAGATTCTTCTGTTTCAGGTCGCTGAATCTGTGGCGATATTTTATTATTCCTACCTATAAAGCTAATCAGGGTAAGACAAGACAAGGCAAGTCATTGAGCAAGTGAATGTCGTGCTGATGTTAATGGCATATAGCATGTTCATGAAGATGCTTAGTTATGAGAGTTCAAGAAATAATGCCATGGTCGGGGCTAGGTGACGGAGGAAATCTCTTATAATTATAAGGGAGATTCTAGTGCACCGTACATTTGCAGATTGCACCGATGACGGGCAGTGAATGCGTTAACATCCTAATTGGTAACAGGTTCCTTTACCTTGCTACATCTCGAGAACGGCTGGGCCGATTTAGCTGGTTTTAAAATGTTTGTCGTAGTCCAGGGAAGGTTACGGGATGATTTAAACGGTGAAAATATGGTAAAATTGCGCGTTTGTTATAAAATATACATACATAAGTATAAAATATACATGAGAAGATCTCCGCGAATGCCGCAGAACATCACACAGATTCCAGTCTTCAGTTTCTAGATAGAGGCCAAGGTGCGCTTCGTCTGCAGTGATACTATAAAGTTATAATAAGCATGCAATGGTACTCACATCGAAGAAGTGCGGGCGGAGCCTCCCGATGGTGTACTTGGCGACGTCCGTGGTGAGCTGCTGGCAGGCGCAGCCGAACAGGAACACCCCCACCATGTGGTAGGCCTCCCAGGCCCACGCGGGGACCTCGCGCCCCAGCACCGCGCGGGAGCGCCCGCCCTTGTAGTCCCGCAGGCGGAGCCACTCCGTCAGGCACATCTGGAGATAATGGATAACAATCACAGTTTCATTATTTTATTCATTTCATTTGTTACGATACACGAAAGGCTGGTAAACTATGTGCGGTAGAATCAATTTATAGACCATAGGGAATCGTCACTCACAGTGGGAAGCCATTTTCTCACTTAAATGTATCTAGAGATAATGTTTTAAGCCCATGTTTGAATGAATATTTTTGTGCTGGGTGGTATCGGTATGGAAAAAACTATTACCTGTGTATTCTAATAAATTATAGTCATCTCGTACCCATATCACAAGCTCTGCTTAGCGTGGGGCTAGATGTTGCTGTGTAAAAAATATTATTAATTGTTTGATTTGTTTTGGTTCCATCATCTTACATCAAAGTATGGCGAATTTGTGCTTACGTCCAAACTGCAGTCACAACCATCGCAGTCAGCAAATGTTATACGTGACGTGTCCTACGTAAGATGATTGGCACAATTGTGTTCGTCAGGCAAACGTGCATGTGAACCAATGTCAGTCCACTTGTTAACCTAACGACCCGAGCTTAGCAACTCCCATGCGTGTTGCAACGTAGCTTCGACTTCTGTTAGGAGCTGGTTGTTCGAAAAACGAAGAGTAATTACAACTATTAGAAGAACAGAACACTCTGATTGTATGCAAACATAAATACGATACGAAAGTGTGTCAGCGAAAAGTATCCGTCAAATAAACAGAACAGTTCAACAGTTCAATATAACAGAACAGGGAAATTTCGTCAACAGACTCTAAAGTTAAAAGCGCACCTGTCCGCGCCGTACTTGATTGCACTGAAATGCGCTGCGTTCGGCGCGGATAGGTTCGCGGTGTTGTATACTATCTCATAATAAGATTCTAAAAATGCGATGACTGCGGCGAGTGCATCTAGTGCGGAGTTGCGGAGCGGACACGTTTTGTCATAATTTTCAACTAGATTTTAAAATAAAATTCCAATATTCGATGCTTGGGATGACGACCTGCGAAAGACTGCAGGCAGATGTTGAAAGCGTCAAGCTGAAGACAGGGCGCTATGGCGCTCATTGGGGGAGACCTATGCCCAGCAGTGGACTAACATAGGCCAATGATGGTGAGTCGATGGTTCAGAACTTATTTTACCAATAAAACTTTTGAAATTATCATAGTTATTAATACCAACTCACTCGCAGTGCTTTCAACTATCCTGTGATCATGGACACATTGACAAATCTAATCATGGTAAATATTCCTTATTTATTTATGACTTTTATTATACCAAGAGCTTTATACGTTACGTACATTTTCTCCCACCAAAGGCCGTTGCTTAGTAAGTATGCAACTTAACCCTTGAAGATAACCCTGTAAGTTTATAGCATAGCATAGCATCTATAAATCATGAATATTTGATGAATAGACCTAAATAGTAGGTGGTCTCAGGAACACACTGCAATAAGCAGGGACCACTGACCAGTAGCCAGGCAGTGTTGCGGTTGTTTGTTTCACAACGCGCCGGTGGAATTACCTGGGAACGGTGCCGGTGAATGGAACACTGTTATTGACACTCATTAGTCTCTGAAAGTAAGTGGAGGTATAGTGAAGACAAAGACTGTGCTATTGAGTTCAAACCGTCTGCTCAGTTTTGAAGACTATGCTACCTCAGAAATATTGATTGATAGATAAATTATTTATTTTACGACTTCTGTGGCGCGGTGGGCGAAGGGCCGCCTGCGACGCAGGAGGTTGCGGGTTTGATTCCCGCCTCCGGACAAATGTTTGTACGATCTGCAGATATTTGTTCCGGGTGTTCTTGTCGTTTTCTATGTATAATAAAATATAATTATGTTATGAATTGTATTATTTCATATCAGTCATCTATGTAGTAGGTACCTATGTACAACTTCAACAAAAGTTCTGCTTAGGATGGGGCTAGATGATGCGGTGTTGGTTGTCCAACAATGTTTAATTTTATTTATTGCAACACACTCGCGAAGGAGGACAAGGCCTGAATCGACTTAAAATGTTCATGAAATAAGGTTCCCAATCGCCTGGCTACTTACGTCCTAAAGTTTTACCTGCTACAGCGCAGGAAAGCAACAGTAAACAATCACGTATTGTAAATAATGAAATTACGTGTACATGTATTGTACATGTTGCATCGCTCGCTGACCTTCGCAACACGCGGCGCGGGGTCGGGGTATTTCCTTAATACGTGGAAATGTAATAAGGTTCCCCTCTAGATATAATTATTTTCGGTTTAAATACAACATCTGTGGTGTTATTTTATAGTTTTCAGTACTTACAATAAAGTGTTAATCATTCATTCAATATCTACCTAGTTTGTTGCATTGCAAGAAATAGCAAATCTGTCTCTCTATCTGCAAGAATAATTTGTAAATAGTATCCACTAAGCGTTTATCCGTCTACTAGCTTGTTATAAAAACACTTACATGGAGGTTGCCAGTTGCCTATTAAAATAGCGTTTATTACCAACAACAGATTGACGCCATTTCTAAACAGGCGCATTACATTCAAAATGTTTTAATTACAAAGTGGTACACGGAGGAGATGTAAACAAGCCGTTGGTTCCATTCACACTGCGCACGGGACGTGCTGGCTCGGAGGTATCGAGGTATACGGAGCCATTAGCACATTATTACATTCATTAGCAGCTTCAATGTTTTGGAATTCATTATGGGTATACTTAGAGCTGATGATAGGTTTAAACTTTAAAGTTATAGATGGTAATTCCGTCTTTAAGTTTTAACTTATCAGCTGGATTTCTAAATGTTTTGGAATTCATTATGGGTTTATTTAGAGCCGATAGGTTTAAGGTTGAAGAACGGTAATGCCGTCTTTAAGTTTTACATTTTTAGCTGTATCTAACTACTAAGGATACATAAGATAAAACAGATGCTGGAGAGAAGGGAGGAATTTACGCTGTGAGTGATTTAACATGATAATGATAATACAATGACAAGTTTAAGGATCGCGTTGACTGACTTAGAAATATAATTTTGTAGAAAAGGAAAACGATTTAGAGTACGTTTTATTCAGTTGACCCAAGCCTCCTACAAAGGGAACCTTTAGAGAGATACGATGAACATTGAACATGATAACGCGTGAAGGTAAGACTTGTAAGACTACAAGACATCGCAAAAGATTGAATGTAAATATATGCTCAATGATACAAATTAGCACAGCGGCCCATTACTCAAATGCAAATAAGCAAATCTAATCGAGTGTTGCACCTGATAATAGTTTTTGCAACAAATACCGTGCGACCAGTGGACCAGCCGCTGACAGATAAGACACGCTTTCTATACAACACGGTTATTACTACAAAGTAATTAATCATGATGATACATAAATAAACAATACAACATGATTCTACTCTAGAATTGCGTGGAGACCGCGTCGCGGCACGCGCGCGGACTCTCATGTCATTTGCGAAAGGTCAGGGAGGGATAGAAGCTGAATGTGAGAACCGGCATATTATTGGGAGTTTGGATATTAGGATGAAACGGACTGACAATCATCCGATACATCTTCAGTCCGTTATAGATTAAAAAAATATTTATCACAAGACAGTATAGACCAAACAGCATAAATCTTGATAAAGTTCATAATATAACTTTACTCTTTTACTGCTCAGCTTTAGCAGTACGACGGAACATAGGCACTCTAAGTGTTAAAATAGAAGTTATAAATATGATACTTCAATGAAAAATTTAATATTTTCTTGTCATTTATAAATAACTTTGTAACTTGTTCAGATAAGTTCTTGTGAACATAATCAAACGACAGCACATAATCAATCAAACACGTGTAGGTATCACTACGGTTGAGAGAAGTCATAACAAAGATGAAATGATAGATGGACGATGAATCAAGGGCAGTGGGGCATTGAGCGATTAAAGCAGGCGGTGTGCCAAACACATGCTGCCTAATGAGGACTTGACAAATATTTCGCAAGAACAGAGGATTTCGATTGGCGACAGTGGATATGGCGGACTTAGCGATTAAGACGATAATAGTAGAATATATACATACGATGTTAAATCAAGTACACGCATTCAAAGATAATGAAACAGTTAAATAAATTCACTGTTTCATTAAAGAACCCAATAAAAAGATCGGCATTAAATCAATAAACAGATTCAATAATGAAAATAAAAATAATCTAAAAGTTTATATTATGACAGAATCTACAGTTAATAATGTCCATAAAAGACTAAGAAGAAAGCATTTGAAATATATTCAAGTGACAACACATTCCAAGGATGATCAAAATAGGACCTCTCCTCATCCAAACAATAACAATAAACCTGCCAAAGATTCCAACAATACCAATAAACTCCAAGGTGCCAGTGACTCCTGTATTCCCCGTGGAATCCTGTTCAATAGCCACGATAATTGGCATCTTTACGAGGTCGGTCTCACCTCGCATTCCTAGCCTCAGAACGTCACGAGCAATAGGGATTACTGTCAGTCCATAATGCGCCTGCGGTCTTATTCAGTTATTTCCGGAACATGTCCGTAAAGGACTGTTTAGTAGACACCAGTGAGTGAGCATTTATTGTGTGCTTGTGTTATATAATAACACCACTCTTAACTACTTACAAAGATCTGATAGAGTGTTGATGCAAGTACGAGTATATCTTTCGATCACCGAGAACCGTTCCACGGTGAGGTAGCTTTTGTACATTTCCTGTATTTTGTGATCTTTCATATTTGTTTGATGTTGTGAAAATAATTAAAGAACTCACTAGTGAAGCCACGAGTAGAATTTATTAAATATATAGTAGAAACTTTATTTTCAGAAATTGCGAATCCTCAGAAAAACTATGACGTGGTCTAGTAGTAATTTGTTTCGAGATGTCCATGAAAAAACGTAAAGAGGTTGTTAATGGACTGACAAGTAATAAACGTTAGAACAGCATGTTAGTGCACGCGCCAATGCCTCGCGAATTGATAGAATGGATCATAGCATAACTTACTTGACGCGCAATGTTAACAACCTCAAGATACATTCTTCTGAAACTCAGCGACTCTTAATTGTGTATTGTGTGTATATAATTTATAAATAAGTAGATTAAAGATGCTAATATGCCGTTTAGCTTTTAGGAACTTCTGTTAATAGGGCGTTCTGCTCAAATGTCTTTTCGATATGAAACGATAATTTTTAAGTGCGTTCTCTAACGTACATTTTTAGGTGTGACTGTAAATCAGACCGGTATTTTAGGCGATATCAAAATGAAATGTCAACTTGTCGTCAAGGCACGGATTTGATAGGGAGCGGTTTCTGGGGCGTGGAAATGCCACCTACATGTGCGCAAACCTTTTACCGAAATAAACATAATGGTACTTGAAGAGGATAGATGGTTAGTTCGAGTGTGCGTGAACATGGACACTTTAGGACCAAACATTCCGAATTGATTCGGTTCAATCAGCTAATACGAAGCTCAAACCGCACCACCTAATAATAAATTAATAATTATGGAAACTGTGTAATACTAAGACAGCCTTCTCCAGTAAAACCATTAGGTGGAAGCTCTATTTTTAAATTAATTAACCTTAAGGAAATCTATAGAAGACGTATCTGATGATGACCCGCATGCTATATTTAGAAGCCAATGTCGACACCATTTAACTTCCCAAACAAATTAGATCCTATTGGAACTTGGAACGTACCATACATTTTTACGACGTAACGAACGAACCAACTACCAATATTAGAATATTGTGTCTTAGATCAGATCTAACTTTTTATGAAGAGAATACTTTTGACCTGATGCGGTACAAAAGAATGACGTCTATCCAAATAGAGATCAAAATGGAATAACAATAACTAGGTATCTGTTTAGTTGAACACGTAAGCAATAGTAAGTAATGAATATAATCCAAGATGCTTTATGTAGAAAGTAAACTACATAGATTTGGAATTCAATTGAGCACAAAGAGATAATAAGTAAAGTGACATTCTACGCGGCACTACATTCTAAGGTAAATATACTATTAAGCTGTTTGGTTACCTTGGTTACCTACTTATCTAGAAATAACCTTAAGGAGGCCCAAAATTTAAATAACCTATTTGAAAACAAGATGTTTTAGCACCGAAATCAACAGAGCTGACAAAAGCAAATGTTGCGTCAATGATAGTATCGCGGCATTCAAAGGTTACGGCGATACGGGCGCTAAATATAACTGAAACTTTCGGCAGACTGAATACGTATTTAACTGACAGGAAAAAGATATAGTCACCGAGAAGGACAATGGGGTATCAAACTAATACCTGTGCTTTGTTTTAATATACTAAGCAGAGGAAAACTTACCGTATTTTTAACGTTACCAAGAAAATATAGAAATTCAAACGATAATAGGCTCAGATATATAAAATCATGATGTAAAAGTGACAAAAATAATTCAAGGACCAACAGACATTGCCCTCACATTGATGAATTCCCAGAAAATCGATAGTCCAGTCAACGTCGAACGCAAAATAGATAAACATGCTCAAACAAATGCCAAAACATTTCACAGTTCAATGTTAATTGAAACTATGTAGATTTATTTAAAAAAATGTTGAATTAGTAGCAAAAGATGCATTAGTTTAGACATCGACTGGCAGATTGCCAAGGACACTGGCCTTCTTAGCGGTCAAGGGCAGCAAAACGCAACACGAACGACGCAAAAAATTAAAACGGATGTTTTTGTAAAGTAAAACATACCAAGTTTAATGCTACATATAATTAAAATTAATGCAGGACAATCCACACAGCATCATCTAGCCCCAAGCTAAGAGCTTGTGTTATGGGTACTAGATTACTGATCCGGATTTGTTGATTGTACAAACATTTGTCCCAAGGCGGGAACTGAACCCGCAACCTGCTGTATCGCAGGCGGACCTTCGCCCACCGCGCCACATCGGTCGTCGTACATAGATGGATGCATGCCATGAGATGTAATCTACAACCGACCAGCTATTTACCGCCACGGAATGTGAATGCGATAATCTTAAGAATCCAAAAGCAATCATAAGTAATTAGATAAAGTCCACAAGGTTTCTGCAGGAAACGCAACCATGAAAGCGTATCAATGGTTTCACTACAGATTAGCAACCGCAGAATGTCATGTTATCCATCCAATTAAAAACAATTAAAGTCGATTAGATACAGTTAGAGAGAAAGCCAAAGAAATTAGAGATGATTATACCTACTACAACAAATAATAAACATAACCAGGTCAAGGCAATTGTCGATCTGCCTATGCAAATGTATAAACATCAGATTATAATCAAGACCCAACCGATGTAGGCAATCAAATTATTGAGATGAGATCTGATTCAAAATTACCCAAAACCATTCAGATAGAAGAGATAGAGTTATTTGGAACCCGTTTTAAACTGGATCAAGTGGCAAGTGGCAACCGGAGATTTTTGTTGTTCAACAAGCTACCGGACTAAACAGATCGGATCTCAGCTTGTCAAATAAAATATCAATTTAATGGTAGAAAATAGTAGATGACGTGGGTCGTACACGAATATAATGTAAGAGGATACAATATACAGAATAACGGATGCGGCGCGATTGTTCATTGATGCGAGTAGTTAATTCGGAGTTGAACATTCAGTTGAACACAACTTTACCTTGGCCTATCTTAACTGTTTTTTTTTCTTTAAAGTTTAGACAGTAGGTAGGTGTTTTAAAACCAGTCTATTAACAGACGATACTTTCACGAAATCTTTGTAAAACAATAAAGCATGTAGAAACAACGTATGAATAGTGACATTCTAGATAACAGCTGACCAAAAAGGGCTGCAAAGGGCAATAACCCAATAAAATAAAAACACCAGGAAAGGTCCACACACAGTACAAATCCCAAGCCAAGCCCACCCATTATTGAGCCAATAACCATTCTGCTAACACAAACACTCAAACCTTTTAGACCTAATCTAAGTGGACATGGAGAAAAGGTGAGCTTCGGCAAACACACAGATAAGGTACATGGAAGGTAATAAGGCATTGGTAAATACGTAATCGATGGCCACAACGAGACTAATATTTGCTTACGATAAACTGGAGAAATTACGAGGAATTCTGTGTGTTTTGGTCGGTCATCGACATACTTATGGAAGTGGAGCAAATAATGATGATGAATGCAGCGTTTTGTACGATGCTTGGGGTTGCACCCTACTTTACGGAATGTTCAATCCAACAACCGTAACGAATATCACAATCCAACTTTCCGGTGCACGAGACATAATATTCAAAACATTTCATATGAACTAGCTTTTGTCCGCAGCTTCATTTACAAAAAAGAAACACCTTTTTTATGACAATTAAAAAATAAGTAAAAAATATTAAGTTTAAATATAAATTTAGACCCCCAAACCAGCAAAACCATAAAGCTATCAAGTTCTCTTACCGTAAATACAGGAAGTCCAAGCCCGACGATATACAGCATGATGTTGGTGACAGTGGACTCTTTGTACGGATGCTTGAGGGATTCATCGTCACAGAAGAACCCTCTCTCGTAGGGTGAACCCCAGAGGTAGAACACCAGGATCAGGAAACCAACTGTAACAAGGAAGTCAGAGATACATAAGTATGTTCACTATTTTGACAAGAGCGGACTGGTTAAGGTCGTAATCACTAAATTGATATTATAGCCCCAAAACTAAATTGCAGCATAGACAAAACACGCTATCAATCTTCAACGACGTCCTTTTTACAATTATTTTATGGAACGCAGTTTAGAGCAGGTGCTTTTATAAGATCACAAAAAAATAACGAACACAGGATAAATTACTGCAGCATCACTCAATAAATCAGGACCCGCAATTAACGTTCTTAGCCTGCATAACGAAAAGAAAAAGTTGATTAAAATAGACTGCGACTTGTCAAAATGGAATTTAAATTGCTCCAACATAACATAACCCTTATTTAAATAGAAACGGAACCCTATTTTTGGCCAGAATTAAGTATTGTTTCACGGATTGTTTCTTGTCCAAACACAACGAGGGACTGACAAAAAACATCAGGTACTTACGAGAAGGGTACGAAGATACAGATCAATGGATACGGCTAGTAGGGGATCGATAAACCTAACAATTTTAATATGACAGGTGTTAATTGGTTAGGGGTCACACTTCTAAACGAGGGAAGTGACAAAATTGATTTTGAGTGACAATATTCTGTAGGGGGAGATGATTTTAAATATTAGGGACGTAGAGACTGTCCATGCTATCAGCTTTTCAAACAACATACAGGCTTATTGGTTATTTACTGACACTGCGGAAACTGCAGGTATTGCCTATCCATCATCACAAACACGGTTATGAAGACGCCAGGTCTGCATTCGTTTTGGTCAGTATCAACGTGCGATAAATATTTATAAAAGTTCTTAAAGCAGAGTTAAGCTGATCAGAACGCAGAGTAGCATTTGAACACCGTATAAAAAGTATAAATACAAGAATTAAGTACAGTGGAGCGTATAAATTTAAATAACCACCGAACAGGCAATACAGATTAACATAATGCAAAATTATTAGGTACCAAGGCCACCGGAAAAGTAGGCCATTCCAGTAAGACTAAGCAGTAGGACAAAAGTTGTTCGTTATCGATCTGGGTACAACTAGAAATAACAAACAGTGTTTTATGACCGACGCATTATCGACACCGCTCCCTTGCAGCAAATGGTCATGGGAAATTTGTGCTTTACACAAATCATGCCAGTTACTTTACAGAACAAACAGTTTGTAATGAATACCCAACCGGACCTTCGCACATTTTCATTCTAAAGGTTTATTGGGAACGAATGAATATTTTAGAAATAACTTTGCTTACAGACCGTAAAAACAGCTGTTTTTATGACCGGTTCTAGCAGGAGTAGTAAGCAATTCACAAGGAAAAATTACATATTCGTACTTATGGAATAAACGCAATCAGAAGCAAGCAACCCAAGTAATTCAAAATCGATTAATAACGACCCTCGGCAATACGAAGACAGGTAATAAAGTTATTAACTTGCAAATGAATGCATTTTAATAAAAGACTGCGAGGTAGCAACCAATCAACGAGAAAGGGTAATTCCTGAATAAATCGATTCCGCTTGTACGACAAATGTAATAACTTTTTATTTTATCGAATGCAAAAGATACAAAGAAATCAGGTTTGCAATAACACCGGCCAAATGTATGTAAATCGAACTAACACACGAAGGGTTTCATACTAAACCACGACATACAAGATCAGCAAAAAAACATAAAAAGTTATTTACCGTGACTTATAAAGCTCTTAAGTATGTCAGAAAAGGTAACAAACCTACTAAATATTAATACTGGACAATTGACATAGCATCATCCAGTAGTCGCAAGCTAAGCTAGAGCTTGTGTTATGGGTCATAGATAACTGATATACCTAATAGATTGGTTCGAACGTTGCCAGATTTTTATATTATGTATAATAGAAAACACCCGTAACAGATATATGTAGATCGTTCAAACGAGAATGAAAATTGGATGTGTCTTCTGTCTACCTGTTACGATTAAAAAGAAACAGCAATTGCTAAAGTTGAGCGAAAACCCAAAAAAGCTGGAGGAATAGTAAGTAACCTAGTAATAGGGTTTCGTTGGCACCGGATAAGGAACCCTAATAAGTAAATTTCTCATCGAAGATACCGAGCGATAACCAGATAAACCTAATCTAATCCTACAGATGTCCACACACATCATGGCAATGGCTGAGATCAGAGTCAAGATGCAATGTCAATGCTACATATATCCTGTAGCTATATTGAAGATAAAAATTCAATGCGCGTTATTGAAGCATAAAAGCCATAAAGCTATTATGAATCACCAAATAGTCAGCCTGTCTCTACTATTTGGGCCAACGACCCATCAGTGGTCTAGCAGTATCATATTACTGAGCCACTGAGCCACAGTACGTTACACCTCGTAACGTAGACCCTTGCTCTATTTAAGTTCATGGTTTTGTGACCGGGGGCGTTGAGTTTCCTCGAAGTGCTATTGCGGTTTCTAATTTAAGGTAGATTTCGTACATGAAAATCTCACATATGTAAGTAGTTAATCGAAAATTTAAAAGTTGTACTTTAATTATTGAGAAGTAGAATGTAGCGGGTTCGATCTTCACCAGCTTCATTTATTTATTTATTGCTTCCTTCGATATTCCATAGTCGACATCCGAAGTGTATCTATCTACAAGGCATTGAAGACCAAGCGAAGA
Source organism: Eupithecia dodoneata (assembly GCA_947044415.1). Classification (NCBI taxonomy): domain Eukaryota; kingdom Metazoa; phylum Arthropoda; class Insecta; order Lepidoptera; family Geometridae; genus Eupithecia; species Eupithecia dodoneata. The sequence goes on along the minus strand of OX345674.1, from coordinate 11,227,590 downwards.
CGTTGACTACCACCGTAGACAAACACATGACAATACAAAAGCTCGATGATGTCTTGAATACCGTGAAATTGGAGACGATTCTATATAAAATTGTCTTCAGTTAAAAATTAGTCACAGATGTTATGTCAAGAGGCATAAAACACGAGAGAAATTAAGTTAAACGACATCGGTTGTATCAAATTCGACGAAACAAGCGCGATAAAACAGCTATAATTAATGCATCAAACCTTTTAAGTCTAATGGTATCGATAAAACATTTTAGAAATAATTTAATGGCATAAACTTTCTTTGATACGTAGAAAAACATTCAAATATCAAACACGCATAAATTATAAGAGCTTTTAAGGAAGAAACATTAGAAAAAAGAAAAAAAAGCTTAGATTTTTTAAAACCGATTTTCATCAGCGCTGGTAGCGCTTGCCAATGATGAAAAGAAAGTTTAAATCAAACAGGAAACCACTAAAAGAACATCAAAGAAGTTCTCCACTTGTCCATTGATAATGTAAACGAGAGGAGCATAAAATTGGAGAGTATCGATCTACAATAGATAATGGTGTTATGGGAAATAAATAGGAAACATTTTATGGCGGCCTAATGAATAATGCAAGAGTTTACTTATGCTGCCGCTTTTGAAGTTCTACCATCTTCTCAAGCCATTATTGACAATCAATTTTCTCCTTGAACCATTGTGATATATAGTTATTCTGTGGTTGAACGATCATTCTGCTAGATGGACTATACTGATATTACTGAAACGATATCAGGCTTTTCTGGTAAATAAATCTTGACCTCTGTTGACGTGACATAACTCTGACTGAACATGAACATTATTAACGTCCAGGAAGAAAACTCTATACGAGTGTCGAAATATGGTCACATAACGGTCCCGAGTCCCGATCAAGAGTAATCTGATAACAACATACTTAAAGACCACATCAAACAGGTAAACTGTGCCATGTTGGGCAATGACATCACAACAGCTGTTTGTCTTGTAACTATTCTCTATAACGATGCAGTAAGGTTTAATTTCGTAGACATGTACATTTTTATCACCAAAGTTTAGCGTAATCTATGTGTTGCCAAAGGGAGGTCGTTGACTTGTGTACAATAAAAGAACGAGCCTATTGAAAGGCAACCGGCTCGCGAAGAATGGGCCGGTGTACAGGATGTCTCTGGACCGTGGTATTCGCGAGATTTATAACGGCCTATACAAATCGGATAAAAACCACATGCTTTTGTTCGATATACTGCCGCAGCACTTTATTATTCGACCAGAGATTTAAGAACCACCTTTGAACAGTAAGTATATGTAAGTATGTTCAAAGCTAAGCTTGCGGCACAAATTCAAGAAAGCCCAGTAAATACAGCATAAACAGACTGTGAACTGAATAGTAAAAGACTACTTGGTAATAGATTTGCAAATAGTAAACATGCTCATAAAATCTGTACAGAGTTTGAATATCAAGTAACCAGGGCTTTAGGCGCCAGAATATAGTATAGTTGCTGAACATAAATTACACTAAACTTATTTATTAGAGTAGAATGTCATCTTTAAAATTATTACTAAGATTACCTTTCATATAATCCATCTATTTCTTTGGTACCGGAACAGGATAATTTATGGCAATATTATAGCTTGTTTCATTGTGACCACCATTATGAGTATATATTTCAGTATGCGATTACAAAAGCCCAGTCAAAACAGCCATCGGGAGTCCGATTACAGAACCCAATGGGTAATGCTATTTAATATGTTGTGTGAGTTCCAATAAAACATTGCTGCATGAATGGTGCTGTTGTTAACTTCGACAGGGTGATTACGTGCCGCTCTGTTCGGAATTATTTGTTGTGAATAATATTTGGGCTTAAAATAAACGAGATATTTAACAGGCATTGTTAATTTGTGTTTGTATTGTAATGAATGAAACAACCTTGGTGTAAAATATGTCATGTCCTTCACAAGCCGAAGAACGAAGACATAATGAAAACAAACGACTTTTCTGAACATAATATTTTATATCATATTGATCTAGGAATCACAATTGGAAAATATTGTCACCCAAATCACATCAGTGCCTCAGAATCTATCTGCATGATATCAAGAGACGTTACGAAGGCAGCCTCTCTCATGTCTCATATATGTGCCCGTTAAAATAGATGTCGATCGTACATGTTTTGTAAATATATAAATAAATGCTGCGCTGGCGATCTCAATAACTCAATTTTGATTGTCTGAATGGGTTGATGATCAGTTTTCAAATACCATTTTCATTAATGGTATGATCCAATAGCGTTATTTATTATCTTGTCATTTAAAGACATGCAGTTCCATTATCATTACCATTAGTACACGTAATACGCGCGGTAGTCATTTAATGGAGCCGATCGCTCAATGACCTCTCAGATGTCTGGTTTGTTTTCGGATTGTTGAAGTATCGACAAGTCATAAAAATATTAAGATTAAATATAATGTTTTACATGAAGAAAGGAGAGTAAGATTAAGTATTTATAATTATAGGATTCACTCCAGGGATGTATAGTACCATCATGCCCGTCATGGACAATGAAAACGTAGGTAGGTACTAAGTGTGCTTTTGGTAAAAAAAAATAAGTACAAACAATCGAGAGAATACGAGTTCATTCAACTTTTGAAACTTACGCGATTTGTTAAACATAATCAAAGATTGTTTATCGCGTACCTTTTATTTTATTTCCCCAGTCAATTGTTCAGTAATTATACATTGTAAACATTACAGTCGTACATTATATACTAAAATATCATTACGTTTCTGCCATCAATTTTGTACAACTTCACCAATCAAAGCCTCCAAAACCCTTGCTTACCTCTTTAATGAAACGACCAATATAATTCCCTTGTTGTACGAGAAGATCTAAAGCAGTCGTTCACTTTAATGCATTTTGAGAATGCAGGCGCTTTACAACCTCTATTATCTTATCAACAGAAAGCACTTACCGCTAATGCTAATAAAAATACAGGAAAGGAAAACGCAACTCACGCGGCTGCGGCTCCTGATAACGGCGATGAACATGGGAAAGCTTCGGTGGCTTATGATATGACACTAAGGAAATATATGTACAGGATAATGGACAAAGTAAAATAAATAAATAATGCTGGACAATCGACACAGCATCATCTAGCTAAGCAGCGCTTGTGTTATGGGTACTAGATGAATGATATACCTAATAGATTACAATAGATTACATAGATATATATTTTTTATTATACTCGTACATAGATAACGACAAGGACACCCGGAACAATAATCTGCAGATCGTACACACAATTGTTCCGAGGTGGGAATCGAACCCGCAACATCCTGCGTCGCAGGCGGATCTTCGCCCAGCGCACCACAGAGATCGTCAAGTAGAATTTGTATTTGATAGTACCTACAAAACAAGAAAGACTTTACATTGCTGATAGATACAATCCTTGTCACAAATAGCAATTAATAATAAGAAATAGTAAGTCACAATAAAAATGGTACTGGTCTTACGTATGACACATTTTGGCATTGTACCTTTGATGAAAGAAACTACAGATGCAGGGACGCGTGTCTTAAGACTCATAGGTGTCAGGGGTGGAGTGGAGGCCATTTTATCAATATCTCCGTGCAAATAGCAACGCGCGCATTATCTAGAGTTTATTTCATCTATGAAATGGAGGATTCTGCGACGAAACTATTTTCATAGTGAAGCGATTTGTTAGCAATTAATGGCACTACTGACACAAAGGCCAGAATTCGGCTCCAGGTTTAGATCAAATCTTTACAAAACAGTGATAAATTCACTGTTTTGTAACGAAACATAAATCTATATTTAGATTTGTTAAAGGTAATCTAAACAGCAAGAGCGTTTAGAATAGACGTTCTAAAGCTGAGACACAATTGGCACCATTCAGAATGTTCACTCAATTGTCTCGGCCTAAGTGCAATTGTTCGACTGCCTAGATTTCACTTTAAGTGTTGTGGTTTGGGAATTCAAATATTTCAGGTACAGACAGATTCAATTATAGGTTTCATATTTTAAGGAAAACACTTTTTGTAATACTTTCCAAAAATGGCATCACGTTGCAGAGATGCTGCTAAATCTATATATACATACTTTGGGAAAATACAATTGCAGTGTCTGTTTGAACAAAATACGTGAAATTGTGAATTCTACACGAGTGAAGCGGCGGACCACAGCTTGTTACATGATTAATGAACACAATGATAAAATATTTCAAAGATAGATTAAGAAAACTTCCACCCAGGCTATTAAGTAAATATAGATCAAAACATTGAATTTACAAAAGACTTTTTGCTTAAATGTAACCATACTAGAAGTCAAATGTCGGTCATATTCATATCAACAACGGTGTGAATGTGGAAATACCAAACAAACTCGAACTAAACGCAAATGAGATGGGACCAACTTGCCGTCCAATGGTGAATAGAGACTTTGAATACATCACCATAACAATAGTTGAGCAATGCACGATGCACGCAGTTTCCTATGAATATAAACTGTAAGACAACGAAATTAAATGCATAGAAATTAAATAGAACACGTACATCTTAAATCAACAATTTCCTAGGCAGGCGAAGGTAAGTATTGTTATTGTTGATAATACTATTCTAAACATTTGTTTACCGTTGCCGTTAGTACGCATTACTGCAACGTCCAACCAGGCGCTTGGTTGAAATTCATTGAAATCCTGACGAGGATTCATTGCGCCGTTTAGGTTAAGCTAATGGAAGCAAAATGGCCAGTTAAAAGCAAAATGCAGCTACTAATTTACGACATGGATGAAACTACAAAAATGCTAACTAAAGAAATAAACCTAGAGAAAAAGCAAAACTACATACATCACAAAGTTGCGCTTAGGAGCAAATGAGAAAATATTAAAGCGGCAAAAAACAAGGCTCTTGCTCGCATTATAGCCGCCATAATTGCTCTATTAAAAGGGCTTTTAATCAAAATAATTAAGGGACCGACTTCAAACGCATTTGTCTTCATCAACATGCCTTGTCTCTCATTAGTGTACTTTAGAGAAATGAAATTTACTTTGGGTCTAGCCGCAAATAGTTAGACATCCAAAGGACCTAGCTGTCTAGATCTAGAATATAGATCTCGGAAGTTAACCATGGTCATAAATCCAAAAAACTAAGCCGGTTAGGGATGTAGATACTTTAGGAATTCATTCGTGCATAAAAATGGCAAAGCCTTCACAAAAATAAATACAATTGATTTATCAAACCAGCAAGGCCATGTATGTATTGAATAACAAAAGCTATAATTTAACATCAACAGTGGAAACTTTAGACTCATTACAGCATATTAATCTGCAAGACGGCTACTGTAGCCACAATTAGCAAGTAGATGAGTTTAAACAGGATGGAGTTTAACAATTCTAGCAACGTGCCTGTTATTGCTAAACAATTATTATAGCATCTATAAATCGATGAACGAGCGATACAACTTACCACATGGACTCGGCAAACATAAATTACAATAAGTTTATGAGACGAATAGATTCCCCGATACGCCATGAACAAATGAAATTATTTATAGACCAATAGAAATAGGTGTACATTACAAGTAAGTTACCTAACTTAAGATCTTATACAAATATCTTGTATCATACATTTTAGGACCCAAACCCATACATACCTATCAAGCAAACATTTACAAAATCTTTATTAATTAGTTTACAACCAAAACACTTGAAAAATTAATGGTTAGGAACATAAAAAGAGACACTCTCTTTTAAAACATCCGCACTAACTTGTGATCCTTTATAAACAGAGACGTAAAAAGTAAAGCAGCTATCTTACCCAACACATGAGAGTGAAAAGTCTACTTTATACTGAAGCATATTGAAAAAGTATATTGTTATATCTATCGCAATAGAGGTCTATTGCGATAGATATAAAAATATACTTTTATGAGGGTTAATTTATTAAAATTTTACAAAAAAAATAACAGCGATAGGTAAAAAACCTATTTTCAACAAAGTTTTTTGCTATCAAGTTTTGACTGAATCATCTGATTGTAATTTGGTAAAGTGTTGGCAAATATGCCGCTTCTATTTTGTCTTGTCGGCGGATAAGTTTTAGATGTGTGGTGGACGGTATCCCTTATCGGAGTAGTAATAGAGGAAAGGATTCAATTTAACGTATCCATTCACACAATCATAAAAGCATCGTAAACTCCCCACCAACTTATACAACGTAGGGTTGATCGACGTTAAACTGTAAGTGCTTTTTGTTACCAAACAATGTACTTGTTAAATATAGGTGTGCCCGTGGCTTTGCCCGGTTAAAATTTAAAATTCCATGGTATTTTTTTGCGCGGTGTCTAGTTATTTTCTTAAATAAAATTAGCCTGAGTTGCTACTATATTAGCTACTGTGAAATTGATATAGGTACTTATTTTTTTAATTAAAATACTTTAAAATTTGTAGTGTAGTGTGTAGCATTTACCGTAATAAATGCTACACACGTAAACTTAAGTATTAGGGTTATTTTGAAATTATAGACACTTTAATTTTATTAAATTCTACATATGTGTGGATAAGATGCCTATCTAAGTTGTCGAAATTTAATGGTCAAGATTGTCAGAGTTTCAAAACTCGAATAAATATTCTGGACGAAGAAAATTCTATCACCCGCCATGGAAATACTACTAATTTTAATTCTAATGATACTTCAAAAGCTCATTTACAATCTCAAAACCCATTAGAGATTTCCATAAAGCACAGATATCAAATACCAAACGGCTCATCAAAGGAACAGAGAGAGGGCAATAGGCACTTATCGTTGTTTAATCAACATAACTTTAATTACTGGTATTGCCACGTGTGAGAACGGCATTGACATTGGTCAACGCATTAATGAGTCATTTAATATGCGCGGTGTTCGACCGATAGCGACGACGCGACGTCTACTTCGTCAAGTTATCGGATGTAGCAACGATTATGTCTAAAATGATAAATCGTTGCATAATGCACTACAAAAACAGGTTTTCACAAACCTAATGCGCACGGGAGATAGAGTATGCTAATTACAAACTGTCACAAGTAATGTATCATCGTCATATTGCATTTACATTCACAGAGGCTGGTTCTCGTAGCATTTGTCTATGCATTATTGTTAAGCTGGCGAGTGACAACGTTCATTCCAAACATATCTGGAAAACTTCCTCATTGTCTTTGTTCGAGGAGTTACGTCTTTGGCTCTTGCAATGCTGTCCGCTGGGTCAGATTTATGTTCGAAAGGTGTAGGTGACTTCGACGTAACCATTAATAAAAGATACCATCATAGAGTATCAATTGTTTAGAGGTGCATATGCACATCTTATCTTCTACGAGATTTCAATAGTAATAATAGTTGTATTCGAGTTTATTACTCCACAGGTTTTGTGGTTTTAATTTGTGACAAAGCTGTTTTAAGAAATCTGTGAAAGCTTTGGATAGAATTGATGTGGTCGTTTGACTCCTTCAAATGTTTCTTTCAGAGATCAGATAACACAGGAACCACTACCACCTTACTTTCTGAAAACCTCCTCATTCAATAAAATGTGCTTGCCGCGGTTTATTAAAAGCCTTTGTCAAGCTTGGAGTGCTAAAATCCAAAAGAATGGACCATCGTTCTAAAGGGTCAAGTATTAAAAATGACTGTTCATGATCCCGTTACCTTTTTATTGCTTTCTTTAGTATTAATGAGTGCTGTGCTAAATTTAATAAGCAAATGAATCTTCGCCCGACCGACATGTACAAAGCATTGCCAATCTGTATTAATGCTCATTCATTTTACAACCTCCAAGGGCAATAACTCATTCAGCGTCTCCGAGATTTGGATCTTCTGATGCCGGTGCGTCCTTATCCGGAGACAGTAAGGTCGATATTGAGTAAATTTTACTGGATAGCCTTTCAGGCTTTAGTTATTTGTCGTTTTGAATAAGCGCTGGGGAGATAAGTACAAATCGCGTAGGAGTAGCATTAAGAAGTAATAAATTCATAGTGAGCATTAATTATTGGTCGGGAGAGGCGGTGGGAGTGTGGACTTTCATTTCATTAGGCTCTGCGATAATATTTGACGTTGATTTATTGAGATTGAACCTTCAGGGCCTTATGACAATTGAATGAGACGCTTCCTGCTTGAGTGGATTAAAGCGTTTTTGTTAAACTGTGTTACAGCCTTGCCTTTTTAACACTTCTTTTTTAAATAAAAGAAGATCATATCAAGAGATTGAAAAATCAAATCGTAACTTTAAATTAAAGTGTCAATTCGATGTATTTCTTGAGCATTATTTTAAACCTGGTAATTGTTTTTTTGTGAAAAGACGTTTTACGGATGATATTTTGGATAAAAAACACATTTAAATGGCAATAACCCCAATCAAAAGATCGTTTCCGAAATAAGAATCATCAAATTATACAAAGATATTTTGTTGTTTACATAATAAATGTATAAAATTATTTATACTCGCAGAAGTCAGGGGCAAATCTGGAGCAGGAAACTTCTACAAACAGAAGTAAGGAAATACCGAATGTTGGAAAATATTAAGTTTGTCCTTAGTGGCTTTTAAAAGCGTAGTTGTTTTAAGTAGTGTTCTGAAGATTGTTTAATGGTAAAACTAACCACAACTGCAATATCCAAAAAATATATTGAAGGAAGTACATATGTATAATATGATGAGCAGGAATCCCCAGCGATTATTGTATTGAACACAATTAGAAGGCGAGCACGGGATGCGGTAATTTCGTAACTTCCTGTGAACAAGTGGAACATTAAGAGCAATCGCTAATCATTGTGAAAAGTGCATCTAGACCAGAACTATACTTATGGCCTAAGTGTCTGACTCTCGGGCTATCGCTTGTTATCGAGGGCTGTGTTATTGTTGGTGAGAGATGCAAACTATAGAGAGACGGACCTGAAATGCGAGCAATCATTGAATAAATTGTACGTATGATCGTAACGAGCGATCGGCTATTCTACAATCTTACCTTTCAAAAAACGAATTGAAAACTGTTTCTTATATATGTAGATAATAGAGACAGAGCATTATACTCTTTAGTACCTAACAACATCGCCAGCCTTCCCAGCGATCTTGTTAGAAGGCACAGGCTCCAAACAATAGGTCATTCATAATTACGATTTCAATCTCAATCGCGACGCCACTTGCTACAGGAAAACTAAATAGGTGACATTGGAGTAAATGGTATCAGCATAGAATTCACTTTCATAAGTAAGCTCTGACCGTCCTTGAGTAACTGGATTTCCAAGGGATGTCAAATCCTGATCTTGTTTCATAATGTTTGTTTTTATGTGTACGCTCATTAAACCAATTAGTAAGGTGAATCACGCTGTTTATACATGAAGCCCCGTGCTGTATAACCTTACCTTGCTAGCTAGGTTGAACTCTTTTTATGGCATGATTATATGCAAGTTATGCAAGGTTCTTAGACATGATACCTCTCAGAGCCTAGTTATTCTTAGTGATACCTCATACATACAAGAAGATACCCTAATAAGGCGAACTTCGAGATGGATGTAGGTAATGTCTTCAACTATCGGTATTGCAATATTTGCAATACATATTTGCAGTTCAGTTTGTAGTAGTCGGTGTACTTTTTATCTTCATTAATTTCAAAACAAAAGGGTCAGTTCCTAGGATCTAAGTACATATACCCATAGTAACCGTCGTATAGTAGTAGTGTCTGATTCACACATAGGTAAAGTAAGGTACAGACAATTTATATATGATTTTCACTTAAAATCTGCTTTGCTTTTTTATGAACAAAATATACTGTAACTAAATAACATATATAAGAGTAACCACAAAATCTTGGGCTTCCTCATTATCTCTGGCCACTATTCGTTCCACATTACAGACAGGCTCCAGTATCGCCAGTTCGATTTCTATTCCAACGTTCACACCTCCAGGGAGAGCTTGCACTGTTTGCAGACTGACGCCTTTTGTTTGACCACTAATAAGCTTGTTTCCTTCTAGTGTGAGCTCGGTACGTGCTTTACAAATGTTTTCTAAGGATTTATAGTTATTGTACCATGAAAGTAAGGAAGAATGTCTGAGGAATGTTTGTGTTGAAAAGGCGCAAGAATGGGATAAAAGAACAGAGTAAGTATAGGTACCTATATTCTAGTAAAACAGCAAAACAGAAAACTAGCAAATGGAAAAGAAGTAGACTCCGTGGTGAATGGCAAAGTACGGCTCTTGCAGTGTGCTCACGAGCAGCACTGACTCCCGCCGCCACCAATTTCAGTAAGTACCTACCCAAGTCATCAAATCCTGTTCCCTTCGTCAGACCCAATTAGAATCATCAAAAAGCGACAGCTCAATTTATCCCCTGAATTCAGACCAAAAAGGTTAACAACCAAATGAGATGAAATTTCAAACTGCATTCCGGGTGCATATCCCCATCTTCACAAATTCGCGAGGATTGCTCTCAATTGAACAAACGATCGCATCCTGAAACGAGAGCTATCCAGGAATGTTCCTGGATCATGTTCCTAGAGTTTGCAATAATTTGTGATAATTGGATATAATTGGGCAATACAGGAAATTTAATATCCTTTGTGATAGCTGGGATTAAATTGACATATATAGTGAAAGTTTGGAGCAGGATCCATTTAGAAATGGTGGTCCTGAAATCGTTCAGTACAGGAAAAGTTCTGATAAAAACAGTAATGAGAAAACAGAATACCTATCGCCTGATGATCTAGTACATACATAGATATGCCGGGACATTTCGTTTTTTTCTCTATTTAAAACGAACACATAAAAATTTGCCAGAAATGCTTCTATTAAACAAATAAGGCTCGTTGTTTTCAATGAACTATTTAGTATTTGATCTGTTATTTTAACAGATTGCAAATCGTCTGTATTCAGTAAACAAACAGCTTCTCTAATGATTACAATAAAAAGTGTTTCTTCAAGCAGAAAGCTAAATTACACGGTCATTGGATTTGATAACAAGGAAACAGAAAAACAATAGCCCGATAGTTCTTATAAGATTCGATACAATCGCAGCAACGCGGACCCGTAAATCGAAACTAACTGGAGGGTCGTTAAACGTGCCGATAAATAGTAGGGGACAGAGTTCCATTCAATGAAACTAGCTCCATTTAGGAAGAAATAATTACGTGAAACTGTTGTAACATTCTGTGCTTGTGGTAGGCACAGCATCTTCATCAATAAAATAAATAAATAATGCTGGACTATCCATACAGTATCATCTAGCCCCAAGTTAAGCAGAGCTTGTGTTGTGGATACTAGATGACTGATATACTTCATACATAATTGAAACATAGATTTCCAAGAGGGCGAAGCCACGGGGCGCAGCTAGTAAATAATAAGTTAGTTGGTATTGAATGATTGTAATTGAATCTCGAGATTTTCAGGATTTTATACTAATCTAATACCGGCCCACTTGGAACCTGTATCCGTTACGCGCGCGAGTAAACTTAAAATAAAAACTATAAATAAACTTCAGAGTGATAATAATACACACGTCAATTTGACGAGCACAGTTATGCGCGTGCGCAATAAATCTAAAGGCAAAGTCGATAAGAGCCATCACACCGAGTGGCGTTTATTGAGCTGAACTAATTACAATCAAATTGATTTTTTTTCTTGGATTATTGCAGTTTATTATATGTTTTATTAATGTTACTTAGACTATGACTTTGAATTGTACAATAAATAAGCCTACGTAGTAGGTATAACCACCGAATCCTACTAATATTATAGACGCGAAAATTTGTATGTATCGATGTTTGTTACTCTTTCACGCAAAAACTACTGAACGGATCGGGCAAAATTTTTGCAAACATGTAGTTCCAGGCCCGCAATAAAACATAGGCATAATAAATAACATAGTTTTTATCCCATAATTCAGTTTCCATGGGATAGAACTAAACTTTAAATGTTTCCATGGAAACAACGCGTGCGAAGCCGCGGACAGAAACTAGTAATCAATTTAATGTAAACGAACTAGCCTAAAAACGTTGCCGTCAATTTTTTTTATTGTATATTATATACCTGAATAAAATTATCGAGTATGTAACACCATCAAATCAGTAACTTTTAGCAAGATTATACGGGAGTATATGACAGTATCAAAATATGCAAGGTCAATGATAGAACGACATTGAACGACGTACCAACGATAAGACGAATCGGCAGACAAACCAGATTCTTTGGTATCGCACCCGACGCGTCAAAGATAAGTGAAGATACAGGTAGCCCACACAGATGTACGTACAATCAGAGGATGCATCAGATAACGCAGGTAGTTATACTATTGATGTAGATAATACGTGGGAACTGGGAGCGGGTACAAACGTACAGATCTGATGGAACCGACGCGACGCCACTTGAAGAGACGCAAAGATGTTTAGGAACAGATGGACCAGTTGCAAGAATTTGATTCAGCATCATCATCCGCAATGACTAAATGATCAATGACTCCGCAAGTCCGCACGTAAGTAAAGTATGATTGTGAAATAAATTTCGTACTTTTATTTTAATGGGTAGGGAATAATAATGAATAATAATACTCATAATTTCTGAACATTTCGTTAAATAAAATACGTCTATGTCAGTAGTATAATATGTGTTGGAAGTGAGGGTTATTTCACTAAATATTATAAACGCTGATATCACCAGAACACATTAACTTAATTAGCTAACCGATAGATGATAATGGTAACTATAGGTGAGCAGTTTCGCCATCGATTGTTTTAATGAGCATGAGTAACCATTGATTGCACCTAAACTGCATTAAAGCGAATACTATTCATCAATCGACTAATTAACAACGTGTACTTGATTACTCAGACTTACGCTAGGGTATACCTAATCTATAAGAAGAATTACATTATTTTTGGGCGAACTCGATGTTAGGGTAATCTACTATTAGCAGAATTACATTATATTTAGGCGTACTTACGATGTTATATACAGCCCCTAAGTCTTCATCAATTCTCGGGCATATACTTTCCCACACAAAGACCTGCTTCATTGCTCGCCCCGTTTGCAGTACTGTAGGCAGATTTTTGACCACAATAATTATGCAAAGGACCTTCTGAACATCTGGACCGTTTTATCTATGTTTTGATCACAAATGCGATGAACCGAAGGTTCTCAACAGTTTATCTGTGCCAAGTGCCAAACGAAAGCTTATCCAGATATGCACCACTAACCAACATGCTCGCTCGCGTACTCTCCCAGATAACGCGCACTTAACGGTTATGCAATATCATAGTACTTAGGTAGTCCTTACTGATAATAGCCGGGAATGCCTTGAAGTCCGCTGATAACTGCGGTAATTACTTGCAGGTGTCAAGGTGCTCGGCGGTTTGGATTGAAGTTCAAGAGTGTGTTGAGTGTCTCTAGGTGGGGAAAGTATTGGCCTTGCTTCACGAGTGCACCAGAATATGCTTAGCACGGAAGGAATGGCTACTATGTCTGCCTTATTTTTTGGGGTCAAACCGCCTATCCAGTGGGTGGAATGTAGCAAAGTATGTGTCTATATACCTACTAACTAGCTAAGTATATTATAACTGAAACTATAATTTTATCTGTATTGATAAATATTTACTAGTAATATATTGGTAAATACAGTTTTTCCCTAATGTTGTTGATTTATATCTACCTATGGATAGCGGTGTGCTACATTGTGAATATCGCTCATCTTTACGTTGTAAAGTACGAACACAAATGTATAATAAGTTACATGTAGTCGATTGTTATTCCTCAATAAATAAATAAATATATTTTATCTAGGTCTCTCTGCCAAAAGGAAGTCCCTATCCGCAATCCTTGACATGATGCTTAATTATCTGCTAGTTATCTAATTAGGTTTTAAAAATGCATCGTTTCACTTTTTAAATATGCCTGACATATTTTTCTATATCAGTCATCAGCTGGTCAATTCAGATGTTCCGATTTGTGTATTGTATCACATATACTATTAATAGCTGCATTTTGATTGCGAGTAAAAATAAAAGAAAATCTTCAAATGAGCGACCAAATATAGTATGAGTGATAAACTCCGAGTTCATCACTCATATATTTATATGAGCGACCAAAAATAATATTCGCCGCGCGCTGCCACTCATACTACTTGAATTGAAGTAAATCTAAATTGACCTACAACAGAAGCTTCGCTCACGTTGGGGCTAGGTCACGCGTGTGAAATTGGCCAGTTTATTTCGCCGTAGTGTGTTGTGGTAGTCTGCTTCAAAGTTGATCCTAAAAGAAAAGTCGTCAAAGACAAATCTACCAACTGCATAGAACCACCGTTCGGTGCAGTCAGCTATGAAAGTCACTGAATATGAATTTAACTTAAGGTATATTGTAATATTGAATGCAAGGTATATTTCTTCCCATGTTGATTATCTACATCAACATTGGTCTTCAACAACACTTAAACCGTTGAATTCTCAAAGCTTAAACCACTTATACTGTCGCATTGTCACAACGAGAACCGTCAAGAACCGTCCCGAGTCCGTTTGACTGACGTCTAAAGGAACGGACCGGACAAAACGAGCTAAATAATAACTCGTTCGTTTAATTTTGAAATGCGTGAGACGAGACGTAATTGGAAGCAAGAAATGTTTTTAAACTTTATGAGGTTATTTTTTAGGGGCCAGCGCAAGTTAAGGAGCCTTTAAGTTACTCGTAAATTCGTTTAATTAAAGCCTAAAATTGGATAAGGAAATAATATTAACCCAGTTTATCCCCGGCAGGTTTAATATCACTGAATGAAAGATGTTTACAGCTAGGTTACGTTTTAGTTAGAAGCAGGTTTTAAGTTTGTGATGGGTGGGTAGTATGAGTAATCTCCCTAACGACCTGACCCAAGAACACATATTTGACGGTAGGTAGCTATAACACTGATTTTAATTCCGAGGAGTTGAAGGACGCTGTTGCAGTCCTAGGATTATAACATCAAAAATCTTACTAAAATGTATTAGAAACTAGTTTTGTTCCCGCGCCTTGTATCTATGGAAACGTTTAAACAACTGTTTTATGCGATAATAAGTAGCCTATGTTTGATACCAGGCTGAGAGCTACATCTATCAATTCTACATTTAATTTCAACCTGATCCATTCTTTAGTTTTGGCATGATGAAGTAACATCCATCCATCTTAACAGCTAAACTTTCGCATTTATGATATTAGTGTGGTAGGTATATAAAAATAAATTGTGTTAGTACATAAAATATCTCTTTTGAGAACGTAAGACGTAATTTGGTGTAAGAATTAAAGCTTAGGCTTTTCAACCGGGAGACGCGCTACTCCGAGCAGAAGCTAGTCATAAACAAATAGGACAAATCAAATCATTTATTTGCAGTCAACGGGTTTTATTATAAATTAGTATGCTTATTGCTTGAACGTCCCTAACACGAAGAAACGGAAGGAACGGACACAAATCAGTTATGTTTTAACTACGGAACCCAGTCAAGAACTGACCGTGTTCAAGTCTTAAAGCCTGTGCTCATTTGAAGCCAGTTACCATCAGAGTTGACAGGTCTCCTCCTTAACGGATGCAGTTAATCCGAAGGGGTCTGCGTCGGATGTTTTGACACTCTGACAGGCAATTGGCCGCGCTGGTGCCCCTCGCATCCTGGGTTTATGCGACCTGGAAGCCTACGCTCCTCTCACGATTTAGGTTACTGTCATCGACCTATGTTTTATTTTGTTAACCATAGACTTGTAATGTGACGTCATCCATAGGTTCAGCCTGAAAACCAGCGTCACTCCAGGCCCGGGCGGTAGCGACATTAAGCAGAGGCTGGACCTAATTAGCGCGCACTAAGGATAGGCTAAGTTCTTCAAATTTATTTTCTTTTGTTTACCTTTTAGTTTTAGTGTGACAGTCGTATCTATATTATTTAGCCTAATGTGTTGTTATGTATGTTTGTCTTTTTGTGTGTGCTAATAAAAGCTTTCTATTCTATTCCATGTGGCGCGGTGGGCGAAGGTCCACCTGCGACGCAGGAGGTTGCGGGTCCGATTCCCGCCACGGAACAATTGAGTGTACGATATGCAGAGATTTGTTCCGGGTTTTCTATGTATAATAAAAAATATCTAAGTATCTATGTAATGTATTGTTTTAAGTATATCAAAAGCCCTGCTTAGCTTGGGGCTAGATGATGCTGCGTGGATTGTCCGGCAGTATTTATTATTTATTGAGTAGTTTTGGCGTCAGCGCACACATCCACAGTGGATGCAGTGGACGGTCCACAGCTGGACATACGAAGGAAGGCGGTTTTGCCGTAATCACCACGTTAGGCATGCGGAGTGGTGATCGCAGTTGAGTTGTTAAAAATAAACGGAAAGAAACTGCCGCTTCCTCTGGTAGGTCTAACGCAGTCTTACATCCACGGACTGACTTGTAGGGGTCGATTCTTACGTCACGACTACCAAAGCCAGTAAGTAAGTATAGTCAGTTCTAAATGTCAGTGCAGAGCGAAAATCTGTCATTTTAATGAGGATGATGGAAATGTATGAAAGCTCTGATACCCTGATACTGGCCTCCAATGTGTGAAACCGCTTTAGATAGCTATTTTTGAGCTGAAAATTTAGAGCTGTTATTCTAAACATAAAGGTTTAAAAATTGTAAATACTTGCTTTATGTTTATCTGAACTCTTAGAGCATAAAACCTCTGAACTGGACTATCTACTTTCCTAAACAAACGGACACTATGGTTTGTCACTGTGTGTTTATATTTATTGAAGGAAACCCAAACAATGAGTATTGAAGGTTTTGACGGATAGAGTTCCACTGCATTGGAAAACTTTCTTTGCCTATTTTATTGATGTAGAACAATGTGCAGCTCTTTAAGTCATAACAGTATTTTACAATAATTAAGTACCTAACTACATAAATTACATTTATTAAATCCAATTTTATATCTAAATACTTATATTTCCAACCCTTACAATTTCTAACCACCATAATTCAGGTAATCGGTAACCAACACAACATTGAAATTAAAATGGATCTGCATATGAAATTAAATAAAATAACACTAAGAATGCAACTTTAACAAGTATGCTTCAATTACATTTAGCAATAAAAGGCTGTCCACAGACAATGGCGCCTCTGTCGAGAGTCCTGGACATGTGCAGTGTAATGTAGATACGGGCCCTGATAGTGGCATGGGAAATAATATGAGTCCGCATCAAATATTGCCACCAGCCTTCAAAGTGGGGACGAGTCGACTGATACGGAATAATCTTGTAAAGGAAAGCCTTGTGGTCTTGAATGTAGCTAATATTATGTAGGTATTAATAAAAAATATCAAAAAATACCTTTTTGGAATACTTGTTTTAAGGTTTTTGTTTTCATAGTGTGTAAAGCATGTGTAAGATAGTAAAAGTCCATACTGAGGGAAGGTCGCGGCTGAGAGTCCCGCTGCATTCAAACTTTTTTGGTCAAGGCTGTGCTTACTTTGGAGCTGTTTGAGCCATGTGTACTGCACAGAATTTTTATTAGTGTGGGTATGTAAGTTACTATTCATTTTTAATACTTTTTTAAACGTGCGCATAATAGGCCTTCATAGAAACATATTGTAAATGTGGTAACAATTCTGTGTTGAATTCAATCACAGCGTTGCGATATCATCCAATGTTTTGTTTATCTGCGAAAGGGGCCTGTCTTAATTTGGTAAGCAAGTAGCAATCTTAACGTAGTCTACCTACATGTATCCCTGCATTAAAAATATAAGGTAAGTATTTCAAATATAAATCAGAGTCAAAAGAAAAATAAATACAATATAATTTCGCAAAAAAGATGCAAAAAACTTACTGATAAAGATAATCACGAAATCCAATATGATCTTTCGCAAAATGTACTTTGATTCTCGATCCATGGTGATTGTATTGCCACGGGAGATGGTTTTACGCTCGTTTCTGTCCATTTTTCACAAATAACTTTCAAAATAATCACCTTTACAGCTGAACACCGGTTACGATTACGAATTTTCGTCCAAGAAAACAGCTATCACATACACGTCGACTCCGAGCGCATGCGCGCGCAAACTGCTCGTTCTGTTGCGATAATTTTATTTCGTTCGGGAACGAAACGGTTGCTGCTTGATTTTGTCGCTCTCCCACCCATCGCACCGCAACGCAACGCGATTGGGCTGCGAATTATCGCCTTCATAGCTTTATTCGCTTTCCTAGAACTTTAAAGTTTTGCTAGCCAAAATACAAAAATACGTAACACGGAATTTAGTTAATAAATTTAAGTTTTTATGTAATAGGTAGGTAGATACCAACAGGAACTCTGGTAGTTGTTGAAAGCGCCATCTGTAAAAAAAATTAGGACTATTTTGTATCATTACATTAGGCGCGTCACGTAGGTACCGTACGTGGTTCCACAGAACATGTTTGGTGGCAGACTGCTTTGCAATTTAGTTGTTTCAAAATCTGATAGAGAGCGCTAGCACTGCGCTTGCCTAAGTTGGGCGTAATCTTCATAGATGGCGCTACGTACGGCTATAAGTTTGTAACTTGTAATGTCAAATTTTTATCGGTGTTACCTAGGTTACCGTTACCGAAGTAACTTTTTTGATTACACAATGATCATCATATGGGTAACTTTTTTTAAATTCTTAATATCAATGATCAACTTCTTAACATCAATGATTCATAACATCAATGAGGTAACTTTTTTTTAATATTACAATCTACGCCAAAAAAATCTTGGCTGAGACCACGCTCGATCAAGCTTAGGCACAATAGAGATTCGTAGATAGGTATATGACTTTGTAGGTCTTCTAAAAAGAATCCACCGAGTAAGTATGCATATGAGTATGCATGCAGCAATGCTGCCAGCGTCTTATGGACACTTCCAAAAAAATAGTACCTACCTACTATTGATTTGGATTAATTGAGTCTCTAGTCTAGACTGTTTGCAACTGTCTGACTGCTGACTGTTGTCAGAGTCTGTTGTTGCTGTTGGCTCAAATTGTTTAAATTATAAATACTTACGACGCAAAATATTTTTTTTCTTTATAGGACCCACGTGGACTATCGCCCACCGCGCCACAGAGGTCGTCAGGCTTTGAAAGCTTTCATTCATAGGTAATTTAATTGATCTCTCGTTCGTTGACGAATACTACATGTGAGATGCGTTGATGAAGTTTGTGTTACGTTTTCTTTTATTATTATGAATTAGAAATTTCGTTCATAAACGTCTTTGTTGATATAACTCTTGGATCTTGAATACTAAATCGGAGTATAGGTAGTTATAGTTTGTGGACACACGTCGGTCGCCGAGGCCTAAGATTGATCTAACAAAGAATAGTTTACTTTAAGTTGCGTTGCGAGTGCCTTCTATGTTTGCTGGCTCGTGCTAAGCCCGCTTAACTCAGGCTTACTTCGAGATTATCTTTGAGATGTTTGTCCATTCCACTTCACGGTGACAGATTAGACCACGTTGATACCAAGGAGTGTCTTATCGATCTTACACCTACTTCCTTCCAGTTTGTATAGGTACCTTCTGTTTATAAATGTTCTTGTTGAGCGCTTTCTCTCTTGGTTCAAGTGCTTGTTGGTAGGTGGTAAATTAGAAGTAGTAAAGGAGGGTGAAAGTAAGTTAAAAATGAAGGAGTGGTTCCTTGCTTTTTGGTTATAGCTAAGTTAAGCGGTTTACGTATACCTACTTCACAGATTACCTACTTAGTTTATTTGACTTGTACCTATTTCATTATCTTTTATGAAACAAGGTACCTACCTAGTTTTTGACAGCTTTCATTCATTTTATTCGTATTTCGTTCGTATTTGAACTTAAATGTGCACCTTATTCGATGCGCGTGTGCTATTATCTAAGGTATTGTGGTCAACGTTTTTGTGGTTGTTACATTGCTGTTTCTGTTATTGTTCTGTATTTTCTTGCGTTTTTCTGTTATTGTTATCAGTTATGTCAAGTAAAGTTTGGTCATAGGTATATCCTTGTTTTCCAAAAATGTATTCTAGAATGAAGTATAAGTACCTACCAACTGCACACTCGTCTCAGTCGCATGTGTACACTGAAAAAAGAAGTGTTTTTTTTCTCTTCTAAAGGACTTACCACATACCTAATCACATAATCTACTTACACGGCTACCGTTCGGCACCCGATGGCTGCTATTTCAAGCTGTCACTGTGACATGTGTCTAAATGTTACGAATTTTAGCCTATTCGTCAAATTTAGGGTAGATGGCGCTGTACAGATCTGGTCGGTCGCTCTTGGCAGAGTCTTTTAACATTTCCACTGAATGAATACGTTGTCGTTTTGAAATAGTCGTAGCTCAAAGATCTCATACGATATTTATGATCGAAACTTTCAATTATATTTTCTAAGTCTTGAGTTAGTTCAATAGGTAGGTACGTACCTGCTGGAAATTTTCCAAGCGGGACAAAATCATTCTTGTCGCGTTGTCGTCCGTCAGTCCGTTTTGCCGTTATGATCGCCTCACTTGGGAATTATCTATTCAACTGGACTGGACACTTTTTTGCCGACGGAACAGAGAATATATTTATATACCTATCCCTACTACTTAAGTTGTTTTGTATTTTTAATGTGTTTTCCTTTTTTTTGTAATTGTTTATTTTGGTGTGTAGCTATAAATAAATTCTTTATTCTTTATTCTTCTTTATTCTTTATTTATAGGGCGAGAGAATATTTTGTCTGTCAGTATGGAAGTATAATTATACAAACCAAGACTGTCTCCTTTTTTTAGCATCACAATTTTAATGTAAATTCTTAATTCAGCATCATCATCATCATCAGCCTATAGCAGTCCACTGTTGGACATAGGCCTCCCCCAATGAGCGCCATAGCGCTCTGTCTTCAACTCTAATTGCTGGCTGGATGCGATAATTCTTAATTAATAAAAATAAATAAATAAAAAAGCCTTTATTCACTGACCAAAGTATGATAATGATAAATAAAGTAGGTATTATTATATCTTACATCAAATATTTCATTTGTTTCATAGAGATACAAAACCCAGAATAACTAGGTACCTACCTTACCTACCGCTAAAAAAACGAGCTTTTGGATTCGTTTTTAAATATCGGCAGTAAAAAGCGACGAGAATCGATACCGCACCTATGAGCCACTGTCGGCGATCCGCTTGCCGCAGAAGTCCTCAACATGACTCCCATATAATCACATCTTCGTTTTATATAATCAAGAGGCAGTCATCAGGGTCAGTGGACTGGTACAAGCTATTGCAATGATGCGGTGTGTAGGTACCTATCTACCCAACAAACTGCTAACCAACACGCGAGCCTAATAATAAATTTAACTCTAAGTAGGTAGGTAGGTACCTTACTTCAAATGAGATCTACCCTATGTCACTTGTTTCATAGAGTAACAGAATCCCAAATATCTACCGCCCAAATAAAAATGACCTAGTTAAAACTAAAAACTCGGTAACATCTTAGATACCTACGTATCACATGGTGGGCGGGAATGCAATCAGCGAGCGACAGTCAGCAATGCGCCTTCTACGCTACGGAGGTCGTGGCCATAATCCCAGATACCATTTCTTAACTATTTACAAAATTCACATTTTCGTAAGCAAAAGCGAGGATTCCTCCAAACAGTCCTGCGGCAGAATTCAATATAACAATAAACAAAGCCGCATTCCTTCATCAGAACACAGTACCTACTGCCTCCACACAGCTACCCCGTCCAATTTAAATAACAAGCTCGCAAAGCTGAAAAACAAGCCTTAACCGAAGTTGGGAATAAATTAGCAGCCCCCTCCGCACCCCCTTACCCCAATGTGTACATTGTGCAAAATATTATTTGCCTTGCCAGACAATAATAGGATCTAATGCCCCGCCCTGACATGTTAGCTTTATCAAACTCCGCCCAAGTCTGTCTGCAGCCCCATTGGCCGGCCGGTCGCCCGTCTCGCTCCGTCAGCCTGCCGTCTCCCTCGCTCGCGTAGCTTTCCCTCCAGCGCCCGAGGGGTAAATGTTTTGCTAGGAAACATATACGAGGGTTTCGCTTCGCATTGTCAGAGGAATATTTTTTTGCGAGTTTTATTTGATGCTATCTACCTGAATGGAGTGATAGTATTCGCTTTATGAGATTTTTGGAAGACGCTCGTACCTACCTCCTCAGGATTAGGGAGGCACGGTAAACACTCTTTGACAGCGTGTTACTTTATTGCTTTCCTTTGACTCTCCTTCGCTTTGAGGTCGAAAGCTCATTTGGAGCTTTCGGATTTTATTAACTCTATGTTTCGTACTTTGAATGTTTGCTGATGACTTAAATGCTTATTGTGTTTCACCTCGGTTATTGTTAGCTTCATGATGCTCTACCTATTAAGTATCTACTACCTTTTACATTGAATTACATATACAGAAAGATCTAAAATTGAGCCTTAAGAGATATATGAATGTACTACTAGTGGATCTTTATCATTTCAAAAAATTAAAATGATGAAACAAGTATAAAAAACACCTTATTTCTTATTTAATAATAATTTATAAGTACAAAATTAACTGGTCTAAGTGCTTATTTTGTAAGCCTACAGAAATAAAGGTATTTTAATTAGAATGATATCAGCCGTGACGTAGGTAGGTACCTACACATAATCCTACACGGATAATATTTATTGTTTTTTTTTACTTCATAAAATAAGCTAAATTAACTTTTCTGATACCGAAGCTGACAATAGAGTCCCCAATACTGTTATTCGGTTGAGCCATATTTAGTTAAAAACCACAGAACACGATAAATCTCATCACAAATAAATTCAACACAAAAAGCTTCCAACGTAAAACAAGACCTCCGAGCATTCAACTCTAAATAAATACCACAACAAAGTTGAATCGATGAGTTCCAAGCGGCCTAATTATTATCAGTCGACGGCCTGAAATTCATGCACAAAGAGCCGACCCGCAGTGATAATAACGACAATTGTTGTGTTTACTGGAACGTAAACTGTGCGGCCCCTACCCCGGTGGGCGGGGTTGTACGCCAGCGGCGCCGCGGCGGGCGCCCGGCCGCAGTCCGCGTCGCGCCGCGCGCCTCTCCGCTCCTCATGCGCCCGCGAGACCGCCATGGAGGACTGTGAGCTCGCGCACTACCGAGACATGCTCATCGACGGCGACCTGCCGCTGGACCTGCGCCCGCCGCCGCGCCTCTACCTGCCGCACTACCTGCGCGACCCCGCGCCCGAAGACTTCCCGCAGGACGTGGACGAGAGCTACGTCTCCGTCGACGAGGACCCGCCGGAGCCGCCGCCTTCCGCCGACTCCGACACCTGCGACGCCGCCTCGCCCACAGGGAAACCCTCCTCCCCCAAGAAATCTAAATCCAAATCCTCCTCGCAGCTCATCAAACCCCCCTACTCCTACATAGCTCTCATCACGATGGCGATCCTGCAGTCCCCGCACAAGAAGTTGACGCTCAGCGGGATCTGCGAGTTCATCATGACCCGGTTCCCGTATTACCGGGAAAAGTTCCCAGCGTGGCAGAACTCCATCCGTCACAACTTGAGTCTGAACGACTGCTTCATCAAGATCCCGAGGGAGCCGGGGAACCCCGGGAAAGGGAACTACTGGACGCTGGATCCGCTGGCGGAGGACATGTTCGACAACGGGAGCTTCCTGCGGCGGCGGAAGCGCTACAAGCGGCCGGCGCCGTCGCTGCAGCACGCGCACGCGGTGGTGGCGATGCTGGCGCGCGAGGCCTACGGGCCGCTGCTGCCCATGCCGTGCTACCTGCCGCCGGCGCCGCTGCTGGCGCTGCCGCGGCCTCCGCCCTCCACGCACCGTCCAGTGCCGCTGCCGCCGCGACTCACCGACCAGACGGACCCGCGGTGTAAACGTTCGCGGAACGGGTTCTCCATAGAGTCCATCATCGGGTCCCAGGAGCCGATGGAGCCCCGGCGGAGCGCCTTCTCCCCGCTGCAAGGGACCTGTCCGCCGGACGACTGGGCCAGGTGAATGTACCTGAACGGGTGTGTGTCCACTGCTCTCCCGTTCTGAACGGCTTCGGATCTCGTACGTATGCGACGGGTGTTTCGTGATCGTGAACATTGACTCAATGTATTCTAGTGGTGATTTTGGACTAATCATATTTGATTTAATTGCTTTCATTCTTGTACATTTAAGTATTTTGCCGTGATGATTAACAATAATCCTCCATCCTTAATTTTTTGTTACTATTCAACCCTACGGTCGGAATTCACTGGAATATTGATAGGCAACCTATATCGAAAGCTACCTTTGTTATCTTCGATTCTACTTTTAAGAGAAATACCTAGTTCCTAAAATATCATTTTATAAAGAACTTAAAAAGATGACGTATTATCCGCTTCAAAATATAATAGATAGCGAGCCTTCTTTTGCCATAAAATATTTTACAATAATCATACACTAACACAAGCCCTTCGTATTATGGGACCGGATGATGCTCTGTTAAAAAGTTCGCTATTATTTATTTATTACGATGAAAATAATTATTATTGAATGTAACAAATACCGAGTATCTGCAGCTTGTTTCCAATACCGAGTATCTGCAGCTTGTTTCCAATACTCTGCAGTATTCGTTTTGTTGTCAGCCAGTTCTAATTTGTTTGTATTATTTGCTTGTAATCTTCTTTATTAACAAATACCCATGTGACATTCGGCCTGCCGATAAATCTAAATCATCAGATTATGGTAGGTGGCTGAGGTTCACAATTAATTTCCTAGCTTGGATATTTTATTTCTTTTCTTCGTTGACCTGTCAAAAAGAAAAATCATTAAATTAAATCTAGTCATTTGCTGTACAAAGTAGTTATAACGTAAATTAATTAATTAATTGTATATATTAATATTATTATTGTAATTATATTATGTACCTAGCTATGCCATTTTATTGAAGCTTCAGAATAAAAAGGCATAATTGTATAAATTAAAAATTAAAGTGGGTCTTATTCATAATTTGATTCCTAAATTATTTATTCTTTATCTTACCTAACCTAATTCGTTTATGTAGGTTACATAAACGAATAATTCGGTTGTTGGTAGTTTTTATTTTATATTTGTTTTCTTGACTTGAGAAAAATATCACATGTCTATAAATTATTAATTTATTGATGGTATGTATATATATATACAAATCATTTAAAATATGTCAAATTGAATAACGAATCGTTAAATCGGACGATGAATATGACCTCCATTGTAAAGTTTAGAATAGAAAGTAAATGCTCTGGTGTCTTATGTTATCTAACTGTAGTATATTTTTGTGTAACTTTTCATGTAAGGAATAAATTACCTATATGAAGATTTTCTATATTTTATTTACTTACTATAACATTCCTTTAAAATTAATAATTCCACGGGATTCATTTTACTTTGATACAGTTTGTTATTTTGGATGTAGGTTAAATACTCTGTTTATTTAATTCGATCCGTTACAAAGCCTACATTCAAAAACTCTGTTTATGATACCTCTAGGCAATATAGGCATTACGGAATTGAAATTGAATTTCAAACTTTGAGTGGCCTAGGCCTACCTAAAAAGCAAGAAGGGACTTATGTACCTACTCCGTGAAAAAATAAATTTTTAATTAAATTAGCTGAAAATTTTTAGACTTTTAACTAAAATGTAATATTCTGCTAAAAATCAGGAAAAACTGAGAGTAGGTACTTTTTACGGTACCTATTTTGGCCATGACTTTTAATGGATCACTTATCATAAAGATTAAAATAAAAAGGGCTTAAAATAATAAAAGTGAAAGAAAATAATAATAGATTTTTGACAGTAACATATGTATTTACCACCGTTCTGATTACATTAAATAAATAAATCGATCAAGGTATCCAGGCGGCGGAGGTATTTAAATAAATCGATCAAGGTATCCAGGCGGCGGAGGTATTTAAATAAATCGATCAAGGTATCCAGGCGGCGGAGGTATTTAAATAAATCGATCAAGGTATCCAGGCGGCGGAGGTATTTAAATAAATCGATCAAGGTATCCAGGCGGCGGCGGAGGTATTTTCATATATCTCCTTCGATATTTTTTTTGGCCCAATAAAACAATTCTTATTCTTATTGTTATTTAAAGATTTTTTTTCCGTGTACTATTCATAAAAAAGGGCCACTAACACCAAAGTCAATCCAAAATTGGTTTAAGAAACAAATCAGAATTTGTTGAATTTTAATTAACACAGCATTTTAATGCTGTTAAAATTAAAATTCGTTTTTTAAAAGTTTTATTTTACACTATGCTATTTGTTTATTTATTTCCACGTAGGTACACATGTTACACTTGATGTCGTTAAATACTATTTTAAAAGATAAACTACATTTTTATTATAACGCACACTAACTTTTGACGAAGGAAACACCATAGGCCATTGTGCAAAGAAAAGCAGACAGACATGCCTTCTTAAAAAATTAAAATAAATTCATTTATAATAATTTGTCACAATAAAACAGATAATAAATAATGGTATAAGTTAAATGGAATAATAGATTAGATAAAATGTCAAAATAATTGCTGTATAAGGGCATTGTCAAACTATACTAAAAACGATGCTTTTGTTTGCGATAACATAGCATAGATCGTGTAAACAGGACGTCACGTGACCTTCATAAACACTCTACAAGATCGGTAGATTTCTCAAAACCAGCACAAAGTACCTTTCTATCAAACATCTCAGAAAGTAAACCAACTATGTAGGTCTGTGTAGGTCCAGGGATTATCTCACGTGAAGTAATGCACTAGGCAAACAGGCCGGGGCTTAGTGTGACGTTATCGTAGCGGATTCGAACCCGCGTCTGTGGTCTTAGGTTATGGGTGGTCTACCATTTGTAGGTATAACTGGGCTTAAGTTTTGACTGAAATATTTCTAGGCAGATGATGGAAGACTCTTTAGATCCTGAAAATATTGGACAAAGATATAGAGAAACGTTTATTTGCTGCTCACACAGTACAAAACATTCATGAAATTAGGTAAATTCTTATAAAATAAAAAACATTGGTAACTATACTAGTAGGGAAAATGGCCAACATTAAGAGACTGTTTCACGGTCTCGGCTCAGCATCAATACTTTAGGTACCACTCAGGCGTAGAGACGCTGATCTTCTAATTATATCTTACTAGCTTTCGCCCGCGGCTTCGCACGCGTTTTCTGGGACATTCAAACATGTGAGACTAGTTTCTGCTATAATAAAACCTAGGTAGGACATGTCACTCAGGGATAATACATATAGCTTTCTACTAATCAGAGAATATTCGAAACCGGACAAGTAAGTTCATCTTAACCTATTAATGTAGACTTCTGTAGAACTTCTGTAGATTACATTAGTATTCAGAATATGCAGGGTTATTGGTAATTTGACGTATTTCCGTTAGGAGGTGATAGGGGTGACTATTTGCGATAATTTTCATCCCCATGTGCTTCGTGCAAAAGTGAACCATTTTTAAGTTATCATGATATTTAGCTAAGCTAAATAAGTCAAAAGTGCAACATCAAAAATTGATTTAAAAAAAACTGTCTATTTAAATCAATTTTTTTCTTCTGATTTATAAAAACGAATAAACAC